>OZ023265.1:188705873-189083373 GCA_964006375.1 Tillus elongatus | reverse complement strand
TTTTACTAAAATATTTACAGAAAATTTATTTCAAATAGACCCTTTGTCTGATGCTTTGGCTGTAGGTTTAGTTAAGTTGATGCTTTGGCTCTAGGTTTAGTTAAGTATATCGGTTAACGGTCTATAATTTTTAGCTAATTTTCAAATGAGTGCAAACTAGGCCCCCTACAATCCATATCCGGGTTTACTTTAGTATTTTATCTGTTTAGATATATGATTCATTTCTACGGTAAAGCTCGATATAATTGTTATTATACAAGATACGAGAAAAAATTGTATACGTTAATTATAGGGTGTCTTAAGCTGCATCTTATAAAAATATTTTGACAATCACAGGATGGTCCATAAATCGTTGCTGATCCCTATAATTGTTTTGGTCGAACACCCTTATATTATTGCATTTTTTAAGTACGTTTTGGTAGCGAATTTTTATTAAATCTTTTAAATTTCAATAACTCAATTTGCTATTAACTTAAGGTTTGTTGGCTAGAAAACCAATATTTAGTTTATTTTCGGAAAAATTTTGTACATTTTCAAACAAAAGTAATTTTGATAAAATATGGTACATTGTTTCCACTATATAGCTTATACCGGTAACTAGATTGATGCCTCCTTGCATTAGAGAGACATATTTACTATTAATTTTTTTTATGAAAATTCACTGCCATAACGCACTTGCTGCGCCGAGACTTTTTTTTGTTGAAATAACTCTAAAACGTGTTGATTTAGGTATAGGAAGATATAATATAGTAGCAATGCTTATCGCCAATTCGATTATGTAACGAAAAATAGGTTATCTATTAAAAAATATATTTTTATAACACTTACGAAAAGTATAAATTTAAGATATTCTCAGACAAAAAATGTTATCTTAAATAATAGCCCGATAAAGGGATCTTTAAACCATGGATTTCAACTTTGTATCTAGTTCCAGATAGAAGTTACACCCCATTTTGTAAACATCATCCAGCTGTCAGAATTTGGGAAAAGAATTTTTTCTCAAACACCATAATAAATAGACATGAAATCATTCTTTTAAAAACATTCAAAATTATGATTCCCCTCTAAAATGCGAAAATATATAGGGTGTTGCATTTAGAATAACAAAGTTGATGGCGTCTTCCGGTATAACCGGAAGTGCTAGAAATTTGAAAATATTTCAGTTAAGGAGAATGTAATCAATGATATCTAATTCTAAATTTTAATCCGTTCAGAACTCCATTAACTTCCAACGACCGGTCTTGCTGAGACACCCTGTATACCTATATAAACATATTAAAATTGAAACTGGCCCTGACAATGGGTCCTAGTTCGCGCTCATTTGAAGGCATTTTTTCAAAATTCAATTCAATTATTTGTGAATTTTTTCTACGAAAATTCACTAAAATACTGACGCAGAAAGTACGTTATAGTAATGAGTGATGTATTCATATGCATTCTGAAAGAAATACTAACGCAGCAAGTACGTTATGGTAACAGATTCCAATCTAAACTTAATGTATGTAAGCTTCTCTAAAGTGTTGTTTTTAAATTTTAAGTATCACAAAGATTTTTATGTAATAACTTTTTATGTAACAATACATAATCATGGTTATATAAAAGTCTGTAGGCAATCTTATGTTAACTGGTACATTTTTATCCACAGCACGTGTAACTCAACGTGAGCGTGATAATTCTGCAACATTGATTCGCCTTTCTGTAGCCTTTTTTTTCATGTTGATGATGTTTGGTCATCTGATGACACCCCTGATATATGCAATATGTGCCTGTATTTGATCTTAATTTAAATCGTTAGTTACAGTAAAAAGCCCAGTATTTAGAAATACACCAATCAAGTTGATGCCTAGAGATTTGCATATGTAGTTATAATTGAATATTGAAGTGAAAGTTTATATGTAAAGGTCGTTTTATTTGCAGAAATTGTTACTAATTAATCTAAGCTGTGTTTTCAAGGCAACAGCGACAACCTGAATATTATGATCTACAGCGTGTCCCAAAAAGTTCTACCTATATAAGTACACTTGGAGAACCCAAATCACCACAACACATTTTTAAAGACCTGACGATCGTTTCACTAACAAAGCGTCATCAGTCATTGTGTTTGTAGTAGGTGTCGGGTAAAAGGCCGACAGCCTAGTGAGAGAAATCACAAACAAACTTTCTACGTTTAGATTCTTATTGCCGCAAGTCCCTTTAAGAATTCCGTTATACTTATACCTACGCAGTTTCAGCATGTTTTTTATATCAAAGGGGCAGCGCGAGCAATCAACAATTGAGCAGTGGCGGAGCTCGGCTCAACAAACTTTGCTGTTTATGGCCTTAGAGATATAAATATGTTAGACAACCGGTGAAATTAGACGCCTACGAGAGTATTTATGTCTCTAAGGACAGAAACAACAACGTTTTTTGAACAGCGCTTCGTGACTGCTTTATAGTCCGGTCTCTTTGATATAAAAAGATGCCGAAACTACGTATGATCTATATTGTTCGTCTTTTATCTGACACCTAATATAAATACAAGGTTTAGTAGTTAAGAGTTTATAATTTTTCATCTCGCCATGACGCTAAGTTTGTTAGTGAAACGATCGTCAGATCTTCAACAATGTGTTGTAATGATTTGGGATCTCCAAGTGCATTTTCACTGCTCATCGTAGGTTCCAATCTTCACTTAGTCTACCAATATGGTTTTTTTAATTCCTCGGCATTTAAGGCTTGATGTATTCGCACCATAATTAGAACCGCAGACCGGTTTCGCTCTGGTTAGAGCTCGTCAGTACGGTATACTAATTACAGCGAAAACACACCTAAAAAGTGATGCGACTATGGAAGCCAGCCTCTTAGAACATTGTGAAATGTGCGACTGGGTCCCCATCTCGGTGCGGAATATACAGTCTCTGTTTTATAACATTTTATGTTATTTGGAGCTGTCGTGACAATATACTACCTGGTTGCGCACCGAGATGGCGACCCTGCCTTAGGCATTACAAATTTTTCTGCGTAACAGTAAACACGTGATTTTAACACTTTGTCACTAAAGGTCTTAAAATAATACTTGTATCGTCTAATTCATATTATATGAGCCATGTCTCAGCGAAGTTGGCCCAACCACTCAAAATAAAAAATTCGTGAATTTATGTCATGTTAAATACTATATGAAAACTGGAACTTGTGATGAGCACTGATAAGTACACTTGGAGAACCCAAATCACCACAAGGTCTTTAAAAGTATGTGTTGTGGTGATTTGGGTTCTCCAAGTGTACTTGTTATGTCAAAGCCAATTTTTTTTAGAAGATAATATTTTTAGTCTCTATATGTTATCAGAGAGAGACAAACAGACATTTCAATTCATGTGTGTGAATTCTTTGTTTCGTGCTAAAGCTCGAGACTCAATAAGTGCGTTTTGGTAGAAAATTTTTATTAAATGCTTCAAATTTCAATAACCCAATTTGCTATTAACCTAAGGTTTCTTAGCTAGGAAACCAACATTTAAAGTTTATTGTCGGAAAATTTTTGTACATTTTCAAACAATAAGTTATTTTGATAAAATATGGCACATTGTTTTTACTACCGGTTTCTACTACCGGTAACCAAATTGGTGACTGCTTGCATTAAAATGACATATTTGCTATTCATATCATTTTTATAAAAAATCACTTCCATAACGCTCTTGCTGCGTCCAGACTTTTTACTTTCTTATATATCTAGTCAACTTAGGGACTATTATGTGTAAGATGACGAAAGTAAAAAAATTTCAAGTTTTTTAAGTTCACAAATTTTCAAAAAATGTTTGTTACAGGAAAAAAATATATGTAAATCAGGTAAAGTATGTACCAATACAGTAAGTCTGTAAATATATAATTAGTAAGGTCAAGTCACCAAAATTTGGGATACAACCTTAAGTTCGTCAACTTACCCTCATCTCCCCTATATGAATTTAATTCAAAGTGGTCTTTGTTTCCCGAATCTCCCGTACTGAAGCATTGTCACTGAATAACGTAATAATTGACCTATAATATTATGTTGTCTGTGGATGGTAACAGATATGTTTTCATAGGACGAATAAATATTTTTAACGTGACAAAGTAGGAAAGAGGAAAACATCATCTGTTGGTAGCATCTCGTCATCCTGCTTAATGTACAGCAACGTGCCCGAAGCTCTAAATATCACTCTGACTTTACTACTGATTTGTTAAATAAGAGTTATGTCAAGTTTATTGCCAATTTTGTCGCATCTTTCACGTGCAGGCATCGCACCTTATGTTCATCTTCATACAATGAAATTATCTGATCCTTGAATTTTCAATTAAATTAATTATGGAGATAATAAAATTTATTAACACCTAAACAATTTGTTGTGAGTAAAACTGATTATGTGTAGAGATTTTCCCCTTTTTCGATTTTGTTTATTGTTATGTATGCCTATAATATATATATATATATATATATATATATATATATATATATATATATATATATATATATATATATATATATATATATATATATATATATATAAACATATATTTAAATAGATTCTTTTTCAACAGGCTACGTATCGAATAAGCATTGCACAGAAATCAGGTTCAGCACATTCTGAACCCAAAAAAAGTATTGACGCAGCAAGTGCGTCCTGGTAGAGAATTTTCATTAAAATATTTCAAATCACGAAAAAAATGTTTTTCATTAAATGCTTATAACTTTTGTTTCGTTAAAGTTAGAGATCTGGTTCGTATATGATACACATTTTAAAATATGAACTTACGTACCATATTTGGTTGGCGTCGCTTAGTTATTTTTGGAGATACAAAAATTCTCCGGACTAAAACCCAAAATTTTCCTAGAAAAATTGGTCCGATTTTCCTGGATAACGACCCTGTCTAAGTCATTTACAAAAAGAAGCTACGTACCAAATTTAATCAAAATCAGTCCCTTATTCTTTGAGTTATCGGTGTGAGATATCTATATATATATATATATATATATATATATATATATATATATATATATATATATATATATATATATATATATATATATATAAATATATATATATATATATATATATATATATATATATATATATATATATATATATATATATATAAGGGTCACACAAATAAACTTCTCTGAAATGGTTAATAATTCTTGTTTTTTGATGAAATTTGGTATATATCTATATGGAGGGATGCCAAATGCAGTGTCGTACTCATTTTGACCTAAAAATGGCCCTAGCCCTTTTTCTTATTTTTTAACATCGAAAAACTGCATTAGTAGGCCTTTTTTCCCGCAGGGCTCGTCCGCGACTTTGCCGCCCCGATAGCACTGCAGCTTTTGGCTTATTGTGCATGTCCTTAGTCTTTTTACTCGGCCCATTCCAAAATCACTGTGCCTTAAACTAGTCTGCACATCGATTGGTAGGGTGAAGTTTTATATTGCTCTGTCTCCGCTCTAGACTGACCGTAGATCAGTTGTCTTTTGCGGTCCAGAGCTTTACACTCGCACAAGATGTGCTGGGCTGATTCCTCCCCCTCGTCGCAGAGTCTGCATGCGATGTCCCCGTCGAACCGCCCCATTTTATGCAGGTGTTTCTTGACTGCCACGTGTCCCGTCAAGAGACCTGTTATGTTTATGAGCTGTCATCTGCTAAGATTTAGCAGCTCCACAGCTCTCTTTGAACTGGATTCGTCAATTACTGACTTCCCATGTCTGAGCCCTGGACAGTCTGCTCAGTACAATTAGTAGACCTTGGTCAGGTGACATATAGAACAATTTTCGCAGCATTAATAGAGTTTTTCATCGTATATCTTTTGATCTTTTATTCATCAAAATCGAGTTATAAATACAAAAGTTACAGGCGTGTTTCCACATAAAATGGTCCACTATATATATATATATATATATATATATATATATATATATACATATATATATATATATATATATATATATATATATATATATATATATATATATATATATATAAACACATCAAAATGAAACCTGACCCGGAATATGGGTTCTGAGAATCCTACTTCGCGCTCATTTGAAGACATTTTTTCAAAATACAAAAGTCGCAAAAGTCCCTACGAAAATTCCTATTTTGAAAATCAGGTGTATGTTCTTAAGTGAAATAAAATATTGGAAGGGCTGATTTCTAAGGCTTTTCTATGAATAAAAGTTAACTATGTCCAACATATGTCCAAAAATATTTCCTTTACAAAAGACAGGGTGCTGAATTTTTAGCGAAATTTAGACAAAAAATTGCAGCTTCGGTGGTCTTGCATTAAGAACGTGTGCCTCTAAGCCCAAGGGTCCTGGGTTTGACTTCCAGTCGGAGATCATTTCAATTTTTCAGTACATACTGTCAAATTAACATCAGCCAAAGTTGTGGCATTGTGTTTGAGCATATTGGATGTCTGCACGTTTCGCCGTTCCGGGGGGGCGTAAAATCGTCGGTCCCGTTTACTATATAATGTTGGGCACGTTAGATATTCCTACCCTCCTTACAGAAAAGCTGGAGTTCGGCGAGATTTTCAGGGTAGTGGGGTTAAACTGCCCCTGGCGTCGGTGATTGGCCATAGTCGTGAAGATAGACCGACGTTAAAGAACAGAGAAAAAAGGAGTAAAAATATCCGCAGTGAGATTGTAACCCGCTGTCTGTGTCAGACTTTGTATGTTTATATATATATATATATATATATATATATATATATATATATATATATATATATATATATATATATATATATATATATATATATTTATATCGTACCGATAACTCAAAAAATAATGGACCGATCTTGATCAAATTTGGTGAATACTGTCCTTTTGCAAGTGGCTTGGAAAAGTTTGTTATCCAGGAAAATCGGACCAGGTTTGTGTTTTCTTTCTAAAAAAAAAGTCTATCTCCGGAAATAACATAGTAAGGGCAACCAAATTTGGTACGCGTGTTTGCATTCTAAAGGATGGACTCTATACCAAAATTTAGGCCCCTAGGTTTAAAAACAAATGGGCAGTTAAAAAAATATTTTGGAGTTTTCCTCAAAACGTCAAAGTCGCGAACGCAAAGTCGCGATTTGAAACGTCAAAATTGGCAATGTTTAGGCAAAGAACGTGAAACAAATACGGATTGCGAAAAGGAAACGTTGCAAGAAGAGTGTTCTGAGGACCGTTAAGTTTAAGCTTCAACCGTCATTGCCCTTCATTTTACTAAAATATTTACAGAAAATTAATTTCAAATAGACCCTTTCTCTGATGCTTTGGCTTTAGTTAAGTTGATGCTTTCGCTGTAGGTTTAGTTAAGTTTATGGTATAGCGGTCTATAATTTTTAGCTAACTTTCGTAGAACAAATTCGTTAATGCATTTTTGCATATTTTTTATCGAAATATTATGCATGTTTGTAAGAAAAAAATCTGGACGAAGTAAGTGCGAATTTTTATTAAATCCTTCAAATTTCAATAACTCAATTTGCTATTAACGTAAGGTTTCTTGGCTAGAAAACCAACATTTAAGTTTCCTTTCGGAAAATGTTTGTGCATTTCCAAACAATAAGGAATTTTGATAAAATATAACATGGTTTCTATTACATAGGCCATACCGGTAATCAGATTGATGCCTGCTCGCATTTGCTATTAAAAACATTTTTATGAAAATTCATTTGTATAACGCACTTGCTGCGTCCAGACTTTTATTATCGTCACCCTGTAGATATACTTACCCATCTAATGTTGATAAGATTAAAATTAATATCACATAGCAATTCAGCACTTACCAAAACTTGTAAACATAACTATGAAAACAAGGTTTCTTCTTACTGGTCACTAGTGTTGTAGAAAAAAATCAACACACAAAATTTACACCAAAACAAAACGCGCTATGAAGTAACTACCACAAGAGTTGGCTGGAAGATAAGTAATGCCGACTATTCAACGAAGAATACTGCACGGAACCTAGTGAAAGAGAGAGACAATCAGATGCGCGAACAGTCCGCAGAAAAGAAAACTATTTTTACAGTCGATAGTCACTTGACACTCACATTTCCAGCAACGTGAGCTAGACTCGCTGTGTTATTCAACACTGAGTAATTGGGCAAGGCAATCTTCCATCTGAAATAGTCATCCATTCCATAACACAGTAACATCCCAGAAATATACCATAATTGATGGGGATGATCATAATTATAGCCTGGGCTAGGATGTTTCTTAGCCCCTATTGTTGCTATATTTAGACAACATTTATATAAAATGTCTTACGATGATAGTGTATTTAACACAGATATTCAAGATGAATGAAGATGATAGAAGCTTTGTTGATTAGGAACTGCGTAAGAAGTATCATATTTTCTTTTATAAATAAAATTCTAAAACTAACATTTAATGATATATTTTCTGCTCTTACTGAAAATGTATCCCCATTGATTGTCAAAAGAAAACTTCGAAATTAACAGACGACTCTACAATTTTTAGTGAATTTTCTTTAAAAAATTCACTAATGAGGAGATCCCGAGTTTTGAATTTTGGAAAAATTTCTTCAAATGAGCGCTATTTAGGACCCCTGGAACCCAAATCCAAGGTCGGGTTCAGACTTTATATGTTATATATATATATATATATATATATATATATATATATATATATATATATATATATATATATATATATATATATATATATTTATGTGTCACACCGCTAACTCAAAAAATAATGCGCCGATTTTGATAAAATTTGGTAAGTACCTTCCTTTCGCAAGTGGCTTGGATAAGTTCGTTAGCCAGGAAAATCGGACTAGTTTTTCCCGGAAAATTTTGCGTTTTCTTTCGGAAATTTTTTATATATCCGGAAATAACAAATTTAGGACAACCATATTGGGCACGAGGGTTTATATCATAAAAAGAAAACCATGCACCAAAATTTGAATCTCTACATTAAAATAAACCAAAGTTATAAGCTTTTAAGTGTTTATTCTTAAAACGTCAAAAAAGTCGCGATTCTAAACGTCAAAATTGACATGTTCTAGATAGAGAACTTACATGAACGGCTATGCAGCGTAAATATCGTAAAAGAAGTTAAAAAGCGTTAAGTTTCAGCTACAATCTTCGTTGTTCTTTATTTTATTTAATTATTTGCAGAAAATTAATTTAAAATAGACTCTTTATGTGATGCTTTGGTAGCAGTTTCTGTTATTTATTTAATTTTCAAGAACCAGATGACGCTTATATAGCGTTTTTTTAGCGAATTTTTTTAAAAAAAATTCGCTTATGGGGAGATCTGTGTTTATATATATATATATATATATATATATATATATATATATATATATATATATATATATATATATATATATATATATATATATATATATATATATATATATATATATATATATATATCCGACCGATAACTCAAAAAATAATGGACCGATCTTGATAAAATTTGCAGAGTACCTTCCTTTTGCAAGTGGCTTGGATAAGTTCGTTAGCCAGGAAAATCTGACCAGGTTTTCCCGGAAAATTTTGTGTTTTCTTTATAAAAAAATTCATATCTCCGGAAATAACAAAGTAAGGGCAACCAATTTGGTACGCGTGTTTGTATTATAAAGAGTGAACTCTGTACCAAAATTTAAGTCCATAGCTTTAAAGACAAAGAAGTTATGGGCAGTTAAAGCAATAAATGTAGGAGTTTTCCTCAAAACGTCAAACTCGCAATATTAAACGTCAAAATTGGCAATGTTTAGGCAAAGAATGTAAAACAAATACCATTTGTGAAAAGAAAATGTTGCAAGAAGAGTGTTCTGCAAACCCTTAAGTTTCAGATTCAACCGTCATTGCCCTTCATTTTACTAAAACGTTTACAGGAAATCCATTTCAAATAGACCCTTTCTCTGGTGCTTTGGCTGTCAGTTTAGTTAAGTTTGGTAGCTGTTTGGATATTTATTTGTAGGTTTAGTGAAATTTATGGTTTAACGGCCTATAATTTTTTTTAAGCTAATTATCGTGGAACAAATTTGTTAATGCATTTTTGCATTTTTTATCGAAATATGATGCGTTTATCTTAAAAAAAATCTGGACGCAGTAAGTGCGTTTTGGTTGCGAATTTTCGGTAAATTTGCAGTTAAGCTCCCGAACGCTTTTCAAAACACTGTTTTCAGAAACCTGCCTAGAGCCCCCCCTGGATCCACAAACCCCAAGAAAAATTTGTTGTTCACACTCCCCAAGGAAGTTACGGGACCAGAGTAGGTAATGCGGCACTTTGAGCAGACAGTGACGTCACAGGAAGTGACGTCACGGCGCCGGCGCCACGCCCTGGCGCCGGCGCCACGCCCTGGCGCCGGCGCCACGCCCTGGCGCCGGCGCCACGCCCTGGCGCCTACCCTGGCGCCGGCGCCTAGCCACGCCCTGGCGCCGGCGCCTGCCCTGGCGCCTGCCCCGGCGCCTGCCCCGGCCCCGGCGCCTAGCCACGCCCCGGCGCCGGCGCCCAGCCACGCCCTGGGCCAGACAGTCACATCCGTGTTATTCCTAAGGTCATTGACCTGTCTAGGAAACTGTGACGTCACACGACTTGGGCCAGACAGTCACATGCAAACATTTCAAAAGTGTCTAACCTATTACTTCAAATTATTATATTTTGAAAAAAACCATTTGGTGCAGGTGAGTTTCGAACCCGGGGCATTCAGATGGGAGGCAACGATGCTACCCGTTGAGCTAAGCAGACGCTTATTAATTTATTGTTTTAGGTTGGTATATATATATATACGACTACAAACAAACCATACATGTAACATAATTAAAGTTTATTAGTAGACAAATGGATGATTTACAAAATAATGTTTAATATTAGAGGCGGAACCAAAACGGAGGAACCAAAATGGCGGAAAATGGCGGAATGAAAGATGGAAGCCTGTGATACCTTAAGCTGACATCCCTGACATTATAAAAATGGCGGCTTTCGCTGATAAAGAATGGCGGCTTTCGTTCTTAAAGATGGTGCCTTTTGTTGATAAAGATGGTTGAAGACTCCATTATTTAAAGATACGTCACCCCAACCTAGCCGACAAATGAGAGTGAGGTTGATAAGCGAGAATAATGGTATTGCCGACAAATGAGAGTGAAGGTTGATAAGCGAGAATAATGGTATTGGTCGAAGACTCGGAAGATCCGTGAGATGTACGCTGGAACCAACACATGCACGGTGTTAAGGAGGCCAAATCAAATTGGAATATACAATAAAATGGCCACTTCCGGTCTAAACTTTAAATCCTTGTATCTTTTCAACGACAAGTGATAGAAATGAACCGACTTTAAAAATATATCGTTTCATAACAAGGTCTACAAGAAAATGAGATAAAAAACTTTAAACCCTTATCGCGGAAGATCCGTGAGATGTACGAGAGAACCAATACATGCACGGTGTTAAGGAGGCCAAATCAAATTGGAATATACAATAAAATGGCCACTTCCGGTCTAAACTTTAAATCCTTGTATCTTTTCAGCGGAAAGTGATAGAAATGAACTAACTTCAAAAATGTATGTTTCATAACAAGCTCTACAAGAAAATGAGATAAAAAACTTTAAACCCTTATCGCGGAAGATCCGTGAGATGTACGAGAGAACCAACACATGCACGGTGTTCAGGAGGCCAAATCAAATTGGAATATACAATAAAATGGCCACTTCCGGTCTAAACTTTAAATCCTTGTATCTTTTCAACGACAAGTGATAGAAATGAACCGACTTTAAAAATATATCGTTTCGTAACAAGGTCTACAAGAAAATGAGATAAAAAACTTTAAACCCTTATCGCGGAAGATCCGTGAGATGTACGAGAGAACCAACACATGCACGGTGTTAAGGAGGCCAAATCAAATTGGAATATACAATAAAATGGCCACTTCCGGTCTAAACTTTAAATCGTTATATCTTTTCAACGACAAGTGATAGAAAGGAACTGACTTCAAAAATGTATGTTTCGTAACAAGGTCTACAAGAAACCGAGATAAAAAACTTTAAACCCTTATCGCGGAAGATCCGTGAGATGTACGAGAGAACCAACACATGCACGGTGTTAAGGAGGCCAAATCAAATTGGAATATACAATAAAATGACCACTTCCGGTCTAAACTTTAAATCGTTATATCTTTTCAATGGAAAGTGATAGAAATGAACTGACTTTAAAAATATATCGTTTCGTAACAAGCTCTACAAGAAAATGAGATAAAATGATTTAAAGTTACGTCCCCCATTAAAACAAACCATTCATAAAGCTTTTGTTATTAGACATAAGACATAATAATTAATATGTTTAATATTAGACTATTAGATTTCGCATGAAGTTCAGAAACATACTGTAGGGGGCCCCTTGATGGGTAAATGGTATTCGTGTTTGAGCTTGTCTAGAATACAGCCATTAGAAGTATGACATCATCCACAAACCTGTTCCACAAACCTGTTTGAGCTTTGTCTGTACGGTCGTTATCTAGTGTAATTTCCGTTGAATGACATCACCCCATTATTTGTGTTTGAACTTGTCTGTGTATCTGTTTAATATACGCAAGAGAGAGGCCCGCTTAGGGTAAATAACGTGTCAGTTGATGACCTTGGTGAATGTTATCTTGTGTTATATCTGTTCAATCACCCCCATTACTCGTGTTTGAGCTTGTCTAGTACAAACCGAAAGGATGACATCATCCATGTATTTTAGCTTATTATATAAATAAGTGAGCAAGTTCGGTTATCTTATTAGTTGTTGTACCATGTCGTTTAACAGTGTCTTATGGTATGGACACAAAAATAGATTGTTTGAAGAAGACTGTGAATTTGAATTAAAACAGTTGGTGTTAAAGATACAAGAAGAAGCCTTTATCGACGAACGTGATTCTGAAGGAGAAAATTATGAAGCCGGACATATAGTCGAGTTGTGTGACATATATTTAAGTGGGTTCTGCTCTACACAATTTTTTGCTTTGGCACTCATTCGATACCAACCGGGGGCCCCGTTAAGTGAACCGTTTTTCAAGTATTTACCCGAAGAAGCAAAACATCAATACATACGTTATTACGATAAACAAACCGTCCACACAGAGGCTATTTAGTTTATACAAAAGCCCAGTGGTATACAGATGAAACAAGAATGAATAGTGAGAACGACACCACAAAAGTTAGACTGTTAGTGTTACAGATACAAAAACAAGCTTATCGAGACGGGCGTAAGTCCGAAGCCGAAGAATATGAAAATAGACATATGGTAGAGTTGTGTGACTTATATTTAAGTGGATTTTGTTCAACACAATATTTTGCTGTGGCACTCATTCAACACCAACCGGGGGCCCTGTTAAGTGAACCATTTTTTAAATATTTACCCGAAGAAGCAAAAAATCAATACAAATATTATTATGATGCTGATGAGGTCACACTCGAAACAACGAACATTGAAATTGAACCGCCCTGCGAGGAAGAACTCAAACAAGAAACACTCGAAACGATGAGAGAAGGGTTTAATAAAGAATTTGAGTTTTCAAGCTGTGATGACATCCACAAGGTTGCAGACCACCTAAACGATATATTAAAGCACAGTTCTAATTTAAATGATGATGATGCTGAACGTACTAAATCCATTAATTTTCTAACACGAAAACTTCACCGTACAGACGTCACCGACATGTTATATACAATTTGTAACGAATATTTCGACAGTCTTCCAACCAATGCTGATTGGGATAGATATGAGAACAAAGATTGTGTTGTTGTAGACAAGTTTGTTAAAGTCTGGCAGAAATATCTGGATGATCATGCAGTGTAGCACGAAATATGTTAAAGTATTTAGTGATCGCAATAGATTTGTAAAATTTACCAGGAAACCACTCAGAACCATTCAACCGACGTTTGTGGTGGAGGGAACAACATCCGGCATCAGTGCAAGAAACGACTTTGCAAATGTTGTGAAATTTGTCAATCCGTTGGCGTTGAATGAAGAAAACCAATATTTGGCATTGGAAGAGTGGGATTTTTACGATTTCCTAGACAACATACGTGAGCTGTATAGGAAATATCTTAAAGGTGAAGACGAGCCAAAATAGCTTTATAGTGCATCATCTTAATTACTGTCACATAACCTATTCAAAGGTGCTAAGTGAAAAAAAAAAAAGCCTTGTGTATCGATCACGGTTTCACATCTATGCATCTATTCTTAAACGAAGATCACCATTTAAATGACGTGTGTAAATATGGCGGCTAGAGCATGCGTACAAGTAATTTGTTTATTAAAGTCCTACGTGTTTGGTATTAAATGAATCGTCTTGATTCACATAGTAAGTTAAAAGCAATAAAACTCAACACGGCAACAAAGCTCAGCTGTAAGAGTAATAATAATAATTAGATAAGTATAAAAGTTGATAATTTCAAACGGAGCATTTAGTTGAAAACTGAAGCAGACCGAGTATAATATGGTGAACAACGGTAGAAAACGAAAATCTGCTAAAGCAGAAAATAGTGGTGGTAAAAAACTTAAAGTGCTACAAGACGTCTTACTGGGTGATGCAATAGAAAGTATTATTCCAAAAGAAGAACCAAAAACGTTGGAAAACATGATAAGTGAACTTTGTACATTATATCCAACAGCAGAAGTTGATGAGCAGCAGAATCAGGCTATAGAAAATATAATTAATGCAGCATATCCAACAAACCTACAAACACCCTATCAGCCTACGCAAGAAGATATTTTCAATCAGAAGCTGGTGGAAATCAATAATAAAAACATCGAGAAAAAATTGAAAACAGAAGACTGTGAACTGATGTGTCAAACAACTTTTTCTCTTACGTCGAACGGCGAGAAGCTGCTTAGCATTGGCGTTAATCCAGTTTTAAATTTTTTGCCGTTAATTAAATTATCTCAGAAAAACTCTAATATACCTGTGTTTTTTGATGTGTGGACATTTGAAGAATTTTTAAACGTATTACCTACGATAATTTACAATTTGGAAAACAAATCTATAGAAACTAGTGAAACATATACTTTAACCAATTATCTTGTTAAATCACAAAGAAAAACTGTAAGTTTTAAGCTGAAACTCTGTGGTAAGGAATATGTAATTAATTTTAACTTGTCAATTCAATCACTTAAAATACTAGAAGATATCGGATGTGTAGCTAAGGATTTATTGTTAGAACTAAGCTGTAAAAGTTTCTTTAATTTGAAGATGTTTGCTAATGATTTAAGGACCGAATTAGCTAAATTTAGAGACATTTCCCTAATTAGATGTGCCTTTTTCGTAGCTAGAGAAAGATATAGTGATACTTTAAGCATGGTATGTGAATTTGTTACAAAATACCAACACGTACTTAATGATATTGTAAACTATCGCAAATTTTAAATGTATAAATTGTAATAAAGAAATTGTAAAAAATATATTCGTTTTATTGAATAATTTTTACAAGGATATGTGTCAACACTGTTTAAAAAATAAAAAATCTGAGAACACTATCTACATCCTCCGGAAAACACATTAGAACCAGATGTTTCCGGCGACTAATTAACCGCTATCTACATCCTCCGGAAACTCTGTAGGATGTTTCCAACAACTAATTAACCACTATCTACATCCTACAGAGTTTCCGGAGGATGTAGATAGTGGTTAACGGTTAATTTCACAAAAACTTGCGTCAGCTATGAGGTTTCATACACAGATCGTGAAAAAGTAACGAGGACTACTTTTTTTTTTTACGATCTAAAATATTTATCCAGCTCGCCAATACCTGTAAAAAATCCAATTCGTCTTCATAAGGCAGCTCATTTAGGTTAGGCTTATTTATTTACTTCTTTATGTACTTATCTATATAGTTATTTATTTACTTCTTTATGTACTTATCTAGTCAAACGTTCCTAATATTAGTTTCTATACTCTTTCAAGATTTCCTTGTGAAAATATTTAGTTTAAAGACGTGTTATAACGTCTAAAGTGATTGTAGAAATTGAAAATCAATTGTAATACTGCTTATATTTAAGCGACTTGTCATAAATTTGCTAATAACGAAAACTTTACGTTTAGCTTTGTGTTGAGTAGGTTGTTGAAATAAAAAAAAAACACATATTTTACAATGTTTATTTTAATAAAAGCATATATTTTACAACGTTTGTTTTATTATAAAGTATTGTAATACAAATTATTTTATATCTTTGCTAGTTATCCATGAGTTATGAGATTTATCAAAACCAAGCCATTTCACATACGACTTGGCGCCTTTCTTTCTGATTACTCTTTCAACTAAATAATAATCAGGGGTTGCAGTCTTTTGTAGCTCCTCTTCATAAAATCCACCACTGATTGGTTTGCCTTGCATGTCTTCTATTAAATAGGTGGTTGGATTAGTGCAGTGAACTTTAGTGATTTTAAACAGCTCCGTTGACCAACGCGGTGTATAACCTTTCTCAAATAATGTTTTAGCTTTACTTAGACGTACAACATCACCCACTTTAAATTTATTTTTGTTAAACACTTTCAGATTCGAGTAAACTTGTTTCAGGATAGCTTCTTCATTTTTCTTGTTAACATCTTGAGGTTTTACACCAGTTGTTCGATGAACAGTAGCGTTGTAAGTAGCAGTGACATCAGGTAGTGTATTAACCCACTTGTAGGAGCCAATCAAGTTGAAATTTTTATATATCTTCTCTTTTAAGGTACGTATGACTCTTTCCACTATTGCAGCCTTCTTCACGCTATAAGTGCTGTAGTGATTAATGTTGTATTTTTTCATTAAGGCGTTAAATTTAGCGTTATAGAACTCGCGACCAAGATCAGACTGGATGTTAGAGGGCGCTGTACTAGTAGATAAAATATCAGCCATAGCTTTAGTCACCTCTCCAGCAGTTTTAGATTTAAGAGGGCGAGTCCACACGTACTTTGAAAAACAATTAATAACCACTAAAATATACTTGTAACCAGAGTTGTCTTTGTAGTAGTCTGTAAATTCTGCTAAATCAATCTGCCACAAATCATTTAAACCTTTGATTATTGTACGTCTACGTTTAAAATTGATTCTTGCCGGTTTATATAACTCATCAATAATTTGTTTTTTGGTATCAGATGGTTCAACTGTTTTGCGTCTCATGGCGATGTTGGATTTAAAAGTATCCACTTATCATGTAAATCTTTTAGTTTGCTGTCTATCTCACCTAGCTTCTTTTTCAACTTGTTATTCTTTAACACATCAATATCTTTTAAAACTTGAGCAGCTATCGTCTTGTCTAAATTTTTCAATTTGTTTTCAAACTCGCTTTTAAGAGCAGCTAGTTCTGATTTATGTACAGCTTCAAGGGTTATAGCGACAAGACTCTGTGATACTTCATCTTTATTCTTCTTATACTCATCTGCCCACACATCGACAAATTTTCTATTCACACCATCAGCAGGCTCGATAGGATCACCTACGTTACATAATTTATGGTTTTGCATATCGAAATCACCACTTGTAGTTTTCGGAAATGTTTCTCTGTGCACAATTTTGTTTAAGAAGCTGGGAGTCTTTGCAGAACGTCCGAACTTATCGATAGACATTTTTACACTGAACTTATTTTATTTGATTCCAACTAAACTCCATTTTTGATATCCGTTTATCCACCATAACCCAAACTGCTGCCACTGCTTCCTGAACTAAATTTCTATTTATCCCTTCGATAGCACCATCGATATACTCCTTAGTCACAAACGTTTTTTTAAGTTTATTTTCAATCGTAATCACTGCTTGATTTAAATCGTCTTTAGTAGCAAACGTATTTTTCAAGTCAGCTTCAAGTTTTGAAACTGCTAGATCTATATAATCTTTTTGAAGTTTAGATATAGCGGTATCAGCCATAGCAGTAAACGTTTTATGGAGAGGAGACACTGTTTGATGTATGTACTCCTTGATATCCTCTTTAAGACTAATTAATGTTTCATCAATGTTAGTTTTAAGCGGAAACGAGCTGTAGGCTTCATGTTTAAGATCCATATAATTTTTCATTAATTGCTCTTGCAGCTTTTGTAGTGATTGATCAACACCAGTCTTAAGTGGAAATGAGTTATAGACTTCACGTTTAAAATCATCATAGTTTTTAAATTTATGTTCAAAGTCTTTTTTTAAAGCTTCCAACTCCGGCTTATGTACAGCGTCAAGCAGTATAGCAATTTGAAGTGCTACAGCATCTTTGCTCACCTTATAATCAGTTTTAGTTTTCTGATAGTCAACTTTAGTTTTCTGATAGTCGTCTATCCATACATCGACAAATTTTTTACTTACACCATCTGTAGGTTCAACAGGGTCACCCACGTTACACAGCTTATGGTTTTGCACATCAAAATCACCACTTGTAGTTTTCGGAAATGTTTCTCTGTGAATAATTCTGTTTAGATGTTTTAAATTCTTTGCAGAACGTCCGAATTTATCGATCGGCATTTTGAAAATGGTGAAAAACACACAAGTCTGTTTATATAGCACCCACTTCCTTCAGTTCTTCAATAATAGACTGAATTTCGTTGTTGTGTGCGTTATTACCAGCTGCTTGAGAAGCTACTAACAGTCTAAGTCTATCAACCAACTCGTTTATATCATCCCAGTATACATACTCTTTCTGTTTTTTGGTATGTAGCATGTATGGCATACCACGGCCTAAAGTTACCGAGGAAGATCGCGCTCTAGCACCTTCTTGTTTTTCTAAAATTGGTTTTATTACATGTTGATATTTGGTAGAGGTGTTTCGTAGAACGTCTTCTTTAGGATTGTTCTCTTTTCTGTGAAGACTAGTAGTTGCCATTATGTCTGCGTAGTCACGTAAAGCTTCCCGATTGTTCAAAGCACTCATACCAGGTTTTCTCAAAAATATCAATTCCAACAGATGATTAGTACCGTAATATCTTCTGTCACCAACCACAATTTGAAAGGTTTCTCTATTTTTAAAATCTACGTTAGTAACAACAAATTTAATAGGTTTGTTTCCAAGCATCCAAGTGTTGGTAGCTTTATCATAAGTAACACCATATGTTTGATCACAGGAATGATTATCTGTAAAATATTTATCAACATAATATCTAACAACTATTGGATAGGAACTTAACATTCGTTCGTACACTGCTTTTGGTGTATTTGCAGCAGCATCTAATTTTCTATAAGCTTTAGTAGCCCATAATTCAGGTTCTGGTGCCTCCGCCTCCAATTCAAACGTTTCATCATCACTAAGGAATGGAATTTCCTCCTTTGCTGCTGTTGGTTTGACATCAACTTCAGTTTTAGTCGGTTTCTGTTCAGTTGTTTGAGTAGTAGCCAATAATGTAGCAGGTTTCTGTTGAGTAGTAGCTAATGATGTGGTAGTTTTAGTCGGCTGGTGTTGAACAGTAGCCAATGCTGTGTTTTTCGATATATCACTCAAAGGTTTTAAGATGGGTTTATATAAACGATGTAATGTTTCATCTGTCTCTGTTTTGCCAAGCTTCAAAGCTAAATATTTCTTTCGAATTATCTTTGATAGATCAGCTATTTTACGTTGTATATTTGGTGGTGCTACTATTTTACGGTGACGAGCAGCTTTAGATTTTTTCGACATGTTTACTCTATGTCGAACAACTTAATACTAGCGTTTTCCAGTCAACTGAGATATATAAAGTGATCAAACCCTTTGCGGTATCTTCCTTGTGTTAAATCAGAATCTTTAACGACAACCACCATATCATGTTTGTTTTGCCAGCATTCACCACAAAGGAGCTTGAACTTTTCAAAACTCATATCGGTAGTTACATGATCATCATACACATGTTTAAGATTAGTTTCATCTTGTTTAAATAAAACTATAATGTTAGCATTATCACGCACCAATTGCTTCGGAACTTTGCTATATGTCTGACATAAGTAGAAACTGTCAATATTTTTATGTCTACCCATACAAAAATACGATTTTATTTTATCTTGCTTATCACAAGCTACATCATCAAATATAAAAATTGAATTACTCTTTGCATCTGCAGGATCTAATATCTCCTCGTTTTCACTATATGGATAGTATCCAACACCTTTCGTAGCATCCAACACCTCCTTCAACATACTGTATTTAGGTTGATATAAAGACTTTGAGTATACGTATACGTTTTGAAATTTTAAACCGTTGGGTTCAAACAACAAACTTAGCATAACATTTGTTTTACCACATCCACTTGGACCACATATCAAACATCTAACTGTGTTTGGTAAAAGAAGTCCATGTCTTTGCTGTTTAGGTGATGGAATGGTAACAACATCATCTATGTTTGTGACTGGTAGGGTAGCTTTTGCGTGTTTAACAATACGCATCGTTAACTAAACTAAAACTTTTACGAGTGCAATCATCTATATAAATACTTAGATTTATCATACCTCATTAGCAGTATAAATGTTGGTGTGCCAAGGTGAAGGTCTTGTTAACACTACCATCAACAAATTACCTGTTGAGCTGCATGTTCCTGGTTATCAATTTTGTGGCCCGGGTACTAAACTTAAAGAACGTTTAGCAAGAGGTGATCAAGGTATCAATCCTTTAGATCGTGCTTGTCGAGATCACGATATCGCATACTCTCAATCAAAACAGTTGAGTGATAGACATCGAGCTGACGAGGTGCTGGAGAACCGAGCTTGGGAGAGAGTAAAGTCGAAGGACGCAAGTTTTGGTGAAAAGTTAGCTGCTTGGGGTGTTACAAACACTATGAAAGTTAAAAGAAAGCTTGGTATGGGTTTAACCCCAAAGACGGCAACCAAACGTAAACGTAGCAGTAAAAAAGTAAAATGTGGCGGTAAAATACCATTTAAAAACATAATAAATTTAATGAAAGGTGCCATAGCTGTGGGTGCGGAAGTTCCATCTGTAAAAAATTTACTACATGTAGCGAGAAAAGTAATTAAAAATGCTGGCGGTCGTAAGAAAGTCAAGACACCCAGAGTTATTCCAGTACCGAAAAGTGGCGGTTTCCTTCCACTACTACCTTTAATTTTTGGTGGTCTATCAGCGCTGGGAGCTCTAGGTGGTGGTGCTGCGGGTATTGCTAAAGCCGTGAACGATGCTAAATCAGCCAAACAAAAATTGGAAGAAGCAAAACGTCATAACCAAACGATGGAGGCTATTGCTGTTGGTCACCGAGGTAGTGGCTTGTATATGAAGAAACAGCGAAGCGGTTTCGGTTTGTATTTACATAAACCAAAAAACGTGTAAAGTGTTTACCAGCAAGACCTCTAACAAATATAGATCTTGTGAAATTTGCTGGTAAAATGAAAATTCCATATTTTAGAGGTGTATACATGCGAGATACTTTACCATCGAATGGATCACGCAAGAATGAATCATTTATCATGAATTTGCAAACAAACAAAGAGCCAGGTAGTCATTGGGTTGCAGTTAAGAAACGTGGTGACACGGCCGTGTACTTTGACTCATATAGAAACTTGAAGCCGCCAACTGAACTGTTGTATTATCTTAAAAACTGTACTATATTGTATAATCATGATGTATATCAAAAGTATAATACTTATAATTGTGGTCACTTATGTTTAAAATTTTTAAATAAAAGACTTAAACAGTAGTATCTGTGTTTCAGTCATGGCGCGTACGTTTGCTTTGAAGGGTTCTTCGTCCTCTTTATCGATGGAAATATTTCCACCGTTAGTATTAAAACCACACTTTGAGTATTCGCTCGCGCTTGCAAACTTTCATACATATAACACTATACCAAACATAGAACGTGGGTGTAATAAGTTTCATTATTTTTCTGCTGTGAGTGGTAGAAAGATTCGACAAGAAATAAGTATTCCAGATGGTTCATATGAAATCAGTGATATCGAGAAATACATTCAGAATGAGTTGTTACGACGTTATATTAAAGATAAACATCTGGATCCTGCAGTAGAACACAACATCGATGTGGTAAAACTGTTTTCGCTAAAAGCCAACAACAACACTTTGAAATGTGAGATTACATGTCAGTATGATATAGACTTTTCTACCGACGCTTCGATAGCACCAATATTGGGATTTTCTAAACAACGTCTTGCTACAGGTAAACTTTACGTTTCCAATTTACCCGTAGAAATTGTACGAGTAAAGACGATTCGTTTGGAATGCAACATAGTAGATGGTTCTTACCACGATGGAAAACCTACACATACAGTATATGAGTTTGCTCCTATGGTAGACCCTGGTTATGCGATTGATATAAAACCATATAGTAAGGTTTTTATGCCTCTTACCACACGTATCATTTCGCATATAAATGTAAACATTATCGATCAGAATTCAGTACCTGTGAACTTTCAAGGTGAGGAGATCATTGTGATATTGGAGTTGAAAGAGACACCAACATATTATGCTGATTATAAATAGTAGTAATCAAACCGCTCCAGCTTCAGTATCTTCGCTATCTGAGTCGAAAGCGGTTCTATCTTGGGAGAACATACAGTTTCTACAATCATTGGGTTACGATGTTAAGCAAACTACATATATTCGCAGACCCTGTGCACGACGAGTCAATCAGAGGGGAAGAAATACACACATACGCTCCTCAAACCAGATCGTTTGACCATAACGATACCTGTGAGTTTGCAATCAATCAACAAGATATTTTTTACGATTGGTCTTCATCTGTTCTACTGATAAATGGTAGTATCGAGACGAGTGGTACGATTGGAACTGTAGAAGTAACGTCTAATGCAGCAGCTCATTTGTTTTCCTCTATTGCGGTTGAAATGTGTAATCAGATTATTGAACATGTTAGAAATCCTGGTATAGTTACATCAATTAGAACACTTTTGGAAGCAAACAGTGATGAAGCAAGAGCTCTGATTCCAGCGGGATGGCATCCAACCGAAAACAATGTGATGTTAAAAAATGAACGTTTTTGCTACTGCATACCTCTTAGCTACTTGTGTAATATTTTCAAAGACTATAAAAGAGTGCTTTTCAGTAAATTGCTTCTACGTCTCACTAGAGCTCAGAATGATAGAAATTGCTTTATTTTGGTTGGTGCCGCAGATGCAGATAAAGCATTAAAGTTTAACATTGAGTATATGGCTCTGCAGGTGAAACATATCCACCCTAGTGAAGTTATACAGCAGCAATTATTAAAGTCGATTGCTCTAGATAAGAAAATCCTTATACCATATAGAAAATGGGAGATGTATGAATTACCAAATCTAAATAATTCAACGAAAGACTTGTGGTCTATTAAGACATCCTCAAACACTGAACGACCCAGATTTGTTATTGTGATATTCCAAACAGATCGATACAGTAACGTTAGAAAAGACATCAACGAGTTTGATCATGTGGGTATTCGAGATATAAGACTTCACTTAAATTCGAAACAAATCCCCACAGAGGGTATGAACCTGAACTTTAACCAAGCAAATTACGTCGAGGCATATAAAAACATGATTGAATTTCAACGTTCGTATGTTGGCAGAGAACCACAGCCTACCTTGGATTACAAGTCTTTCCTAAAATATCCCATGTTTGTATTTGATTGCTCCAAGTATAGCGACTCTATAAAACCTTCTACTGTGGATATCAAATTGGAAATGGAAAGTACTACCAACTTTCCCAATCACACAAAATGTTTTTGTGTAATTATACATGATTGCGTCATCGAGTATGCCCCACTCTCCAACATCGTACGCTATATAATGTAGCTGCAAGGATGTTGCAATCACTTTCACGATGAGGTTCGTGGTCGTTGATACTCAGGGTTTTTGTCTGCCTGAATTTACACCTAAAGAGTTTGTGATTTATAATGGTTTCCAAACAGTGCATTGTGTTTTTAAACCGCATACACCATTACGTTTACTGTCTGCAGACATAATCAAGCAAGTGAAGTTTCTACAAACACAACACCATTGCCTTGACTATAATTGTGGTGATATCAATTTAGAAGAATTACCAAACATAATAGCAAAACATATTATAGCCCAACGTGTTGACAGAATTTATGTTAAAGGTGAAAACAAGCAAAGGTTTTTGTTACATTTACTATCAACCTGTGGTTATCAAGTGGATGTTATCAACCTGGAAACCAGTGAACGCTGTCCAAAGTTAGTGCCTGATACTCCTTTGTGTATGGATCATACTTTAGGATATAATAGAAAATGTATCTGTAGCATAAATAACTGTATATCATTATTTACTTATATTGTAAGCTTAATGCCATAATAAAACAAACGTTGTAAAATATATCTGTTTTTTATTTTAATCTACTTTTAAATACATTTATTAATATTAATTTCCAACCACATTAGTCTTTCCAACATCCATCCGCTATCACCTTTCAGCAAACTCTAAAGCTTTTGTGTAAACCTCCTCAGTAAAATTCTTGATATATATTTTCAAAGTTAGTTGCCACTGTGATATTTTTATTTTTAGTATTAAATGACTTCATTTCTTTTTTTTTTATTTCGACTTTGGAGCACATACAAACCAAACAATTCTAGATTCATTTTAACTGTATCGTGTTTGGCTAAAGCAGCCTCCATCAAATGAAACAATTTCTGCTTCACACTTTCCATGGCAAGTCGTATATCACTACCATCCATACTAATACGATAGGTAGCCATTCTGTTTTTAAAAGCTTGAGTTAACATATAAACTTGTTCAACTTCCCACGGTTCACACACTTTAGATTTGTGAATTTCACTACGTAAAGCACTCTTTTTTCACTTGTAACGAGCACGATTCACTGTATCTCATCTTAACTATAGGTGCTTAACTAATGAATAAAACACAGACATCTTCAGTTATATATTTTTATTAACAAATATGTTTACGATAAATATCTTTAAGTACAGTGTAATATTTAAAACCAAAATACATGAGCATAAATATGGCAAGACACATAAGAAAACCAGTTGATATAAACATAGAAATATAATTTGAAGTGAACAGGTAAGAATCATTTAACACAAGAGTTCTCCAGTCAGCTGTCTCACCTCGGGTGCCATGATCAAACAAAAACATAAGTTTATAATGTACTATATCAGTTTTAATATTGGACATGTTGTATGTTGAAACTTCAATCGCTTCATCGTTGTGCAGATATGTTCTTGTTAGTCCAGACCATTTGGTGCAGTCATCGAAACAGATTCGCACTTCTTTCACATTTGGTGGTTTGTAGACGTAAAACACATTTTGACACAATGCTGTCAGGATGACGAAGCTTGCTTTAAGAGGTGGTGCCATTGATGAGGTTATTGATGTCGGTTAGCACTTGTTCTTGAGCGTAATGCAAACACTCTGACATGTAATACTTGAATGTTGGAGACATGTTGTTGAGTAGGGTTTTTATCACTCGGATGGTTTGCGCGGCACTCACATCTGAATTACCCAGCTCTGTTAATGTTTGAACGATGTCGCGAAGAAAACAGTCATATATCCAAGCAAACTGTGTTTCTCTTACATACTCAAATCTTTCCTTAATGATTTCCTCATGCTCCACCAGCTTTTCTACAGTGTCTTCATTTAGATACATAACCATATGTGTAAAACAATTATTAACACATAAAACTTTTTCACCTAGTATCGTTGCAGAAGAGATTCGACAGTAGCTCGTCTGAGTTACAGCATGAGTTTGTTCATTATCTTTAAACCACTTTGCAGATAATGCATGTATGTTATCCATAAAATCGTAAAACTGCCACTCTTCCAATGCTAGATATTGATTTTCTTCATCTAGAGCCAAAGGGTTAACAAATTTCACAAGTATTGTGAACTCATTTCTTGCACTAACACCAGTTACTAATTTTACAGATCTTCTGATGTTGAAAGTTGTTTCCATTAGCATCCTAGTATCATCTTGATATTTGTTAAACAATAACTTTTTCCTATGATGTTCACGGAAATCAGGACCATCGTTTTCGTCACACATTGTTTCAGCACAACAATTCCAAGCAGCTTTCATAGCTAGAACTTTTAAACTAAACTTGCTATCGTAAACTCTGATGTTAAATAGGTTTTCCCCCCTCTACTTTAATTGGTTGTATTCTTCTGGTTGGTTGACTGTTAAAAATCTGAGAACACTATCTACATCCTTCGGAAAACACATTAGGACCAGATGTTTCCAACGATTAATTAACCGCTATCTACATCCTCCGGAAACTCTATAGGATGTTTCCATTCGATAATTAGGTGAAAGTCTCCAAATAAACCATACCATACCATACCATCTATACCTACTACACAAGAGAGTGTGTGTTGGTTTTAGGTGTAAGTATGTAGCGGTTGTAGGTGTTAGTTGAGATGTTGCTTCCAGCACATCTAGGGGGCCGGAATTCCGGCCCCCTAGATGTGACTCTAAGTGGACACCTTCGGTTGAAATATTAAGGGTATCGGTATTGATTGGTACATAGACTGTTTCTTTAGCTGACCGTTGTAATAGATAATCAACTCTTTTAGTTTTCTTATTTTCCAGCCAATGTCTGAATCTTTTCTCACCATTTTTACACAGCTTAGTCGCATTAAAATAACCAGTGTTCTTATCGATAATTAGGTGAAAGTCTCCAAATAAACCATACCATACCATACCATCTATACCTACTACACAAGAGAGAGTGTGTTGGTTTTAGGTGTTAACACAGCTTGTTCTGACTTACTTAAATATTATATTTCTTCTGTTCAACAAGACGATTATTTTGATGTGTCACACATGTATGTAGCTCTAAGAATAGCTATACCGGAAGTGTCTACCCGGAAGTAACATTTTTTATTGAATATGTTTTATAGAGTTTGCTTTGCTGAACAGCGTGCATGTGTTGGTTCCAGCGTACATCTCACGGATCTTCCGCGATAAGGGTTTAAAGTTTTTTATCTCAGTTTCTTGTAGACCTTGTTACGAAACGATATATTTTTAAAGTCAGTTCATTTCTATCACTTGTCGTTGAAAAGATATAACGATTTAAAGTTTAGACCGGAAGTGGTCATTTTATTGTATATTCCAATTTGATTTGGCCTCCTTAACACCGTGCATGTGTTGGTTCTCTCGTACATCTCACGGATCTTCCGCGATAAGGGTTTAAAGTTTTTTATCTCATTTTCTTGTAGACCTTGTTACGAAACGATATATTTTTAAAGTCGGTTCATTTCTATCACTTGTCGTTGAAAAGATACAAGGATTTAAAGTTTAGACCGGAAGTGGCCATTTTATTGTATATTCCAATTTGATTTGGCCTCCTGAACACCGTGCATGTGTTGGTTCTCTCGTACATCTCACGGATCTTCCGCGATAAGGGTTTAAAGTTTTTTATCTCATTTTCTTGTAGAGCTTGTTATGAAACATACATTTTTGAAGTTAGTTCATTTCTATCACTTTCCGCTGAAAAGATACAAGGATTTAAAGTTTAGACCGGAAGTGGTCATTTTATTGTATATTCCAATTTGATTTGGCCTCCTTAACACCGTGCATGTATTGGTTCTCTCGTACATCTCACGGATCTTCCGCGATAAGGGTTTAAAGTTTTTTTATCTCAGTTTCTTGTAGAGCTTGTTACGAAACGATACATTTTTAAAGTCGGTTCATTTCTATCACTTGTCGTTGAAAAGATACAAGGATTTAAAGTTTAGACCGGAAGTGGCCATTTTATTGTATATTCCAATTTGATTTGGCCTCCTTAACACCGTGCATGTGTTGGTTCCAGCGTACATCTCACGGATCTTCCGAGTCTTCGACCAATACCATTATTCTCGCTTATCAACCTTCACTCTCATTTGTCGGCAATACCATTATTCTCGCTTATCAACCTCACTCTCATTTGTCGGCTAGGTTGGGGTGACGTATCTTTAAATAATGGAGTCTTCAACCATCTTTATCAACAAAAGGCACCATCTTTAAGAACGAAAGCCACCATTCTTTATCAGCGAAAGCCGCCATTTTTATAATGTCAGGGATGTCAGCTTAAGGTATCACAGGCTTCCATCTTTCATTCCGCCATTTTCCGCCATTTTGGTTCCTCCGTTTTGGTTCCGCCTCTAATATTAAACATTATTTTGTAAATCATCCATTTGTCTACTAATAAACTTTAATTATGTTACATGTATGGTTTGTAAGGTATCACAGGCTTCCATCTTTCATTCCGCCATTTTCCTCCGTTTTGGTTCAGCAGCCTCTAATATTAAACATTATTTTGTAAATCATCCATTTGTCTACTAATAAACTTTAATTATGTTACATGTATGGTTTGTTTGTAGTCGTATATATATATATACCAACCTAAAACAATAAATTAATAAGCGTCTGCTTAGCTCAACGGGTAGCATCGTTGCCTCCCATCTGAATGCCCCGGGTTCGAAACTCACCTGCACCAAATGGTTTTTTTCAAAATATAATAATTTGAAGTAATAGGTTAGACACTTTTGAAATGTTTGCATGTGACTGTCTGGCCCAAGTCGTGTGACGTCACAGTTTCCTAGACAGGTCAATGGCCTTAGGAATAACACGGCTAAATGTAAATGTGACTGTCTGGATGTGATTGTCTGGCACAAGTCGTGTGACGTCACAGTTTCCTAGACAGGTCAATGACCTTAGGAACGGGGCCGGGGCAGGCGCCGGGGCAGGCGCCAGGGCAGGCGCCAGGGCGTGGCTAGGCGCCAGGGCGTGGCAGGCGCCAGGGCGTGGCTAGGCGCCGGGGCCGGGGCAGGCGCCAGGGCGTGGCAGGCGCCAGGGCGTGGCGCCAGGGCGTGGCGCCAGGGCGTGGCGCCGGCGCCAGGGCGTGGCGCCGGCGCCGTGACGTCACTTCCTGTGACGTCACTGTCTGCTCAAAGTGCCGCATTACCTACTGACCAGGAGTGAGTAGGGGTGCATAATTTTTTTAGCTAATTTTTTTAGAACAAATTCGTTAATGTAATTTTGCATTTTTTATCGAAATATGATGCGTTTATAAGAAAACAATCTGGACGCAGTAAGTGCGTTTTGGTAGCGAATTTTCGGTAAATTTGCAGTTTAGCTCCCGAACGCTTTTCAAAACACTGTTTTCAGAAACCTGCCTAGAGCCCCCCCTGGATCCACAAACCCCAAGAAAAATTTGTTGTTCACACTCCCCAAGGAAGTTACGGGACCAGGAGTGAGTAGGGGTGCATAATTTTTTAGCTAATTTTTGTAGAACAAATTCGTGAATGCATTTTTCCATTTTTTGTCGAAATATGATGCGTTTTCAAGAAAAAAATCTGGACGCAGTAAGTGCGTTTTGGTATCGAATTTTCGATAAATTTGCAGTTTAGCTCCCTAACGCTTTTCAAAAAACTGTTTTCAGAAACCTGCCTAGGCCTCCACCCCTCTGGATCCACAAACCCCAAAAAAAATTTCTTGTTCACACTCCCCAAGGAAGTTACGGGACCAGGAGTGAGTAGAGGTGTAAAATTTTTTTAAACTAATTTTCGTAGAACAAATTCGTTAATGCATTTTTGCATTTTTTATCGAAATATGATGCGTTTGTAAGAAAAAAATCTGGACGCAGTAAGTGCGTTGTGGTAGCAAATTTTCGGTAAATTTGCAGTTTAGCTCCCGAACGTTTTTCAAAAAACGGTTCAGAAACCTGCAGGTGAGGTCCTAGTAATGTCTCTGAAAACAATTTGTTGAAAAGCGTTCGGGCGCTAATCTGCAAATTTACCAAAGTTTCATTAAATCCTTCAAATTTCAATAACTCAATTTGCTATTAACGTAAGCTTTGTTGGATAGAAAACCAACATTTAAGTTTATTTTCGGAAAATTTTTGTATATTTTCAAACCATAAGTAATTTTGATAAAATATAGTACATTGTTTCTACCACATAGGCTATACCGGTAATCAGATTGATGCCTGCTCGCATTTGCTATTAAAAACATTTTTATGGAAAATCACTTCCATAACACATTTGCTGCATCTAGACTTTTGAAAAATGTTTATATATTTTCAAACAATAAATCTGTTTCAATGAAATATGATACATTGTTTCTACTATATAGGCAACCAAGTTTGATGCCTGCTTCCATCAAAGAAAGACATTTGCTATTAAAAATATTTTAAAGAAAATTCGCTACCATAACGCACTTGCTGCGTCCCGAGATTTTTTTACAATTGTGCAATATGGAAGTTTTTTATGGAGAAACGGTGTTGGTAAGTAGTTTCTCCTTTCTATGGACTTCTGCAAGGTGAGGTTTTTACAGTTTGCATTTGTAGCTCTGTTGTAGCATGTTTACTTTGCACAGAACCTCAAATTGACTTTAGGTCTCCTAACTGTATTGTGGAGTTGAGATCACAGCATTTGTCCGATAGTTAATGCATAAAGGGGGTCCTCTAAGCATGTTAATGAAATATCTTTTTTCAAAAAACGAACAATACGCTAATCTGCTAATTTACCTATAAATGTTATTAATATTTAAAAAAATTGAAACAACGCTCGTGTCTGGAATAAAGTTCTTGTCGTCATTTTAACTTTAAATGAAATTTCCTTCTCCCGTTTCGCATCCGTTCAACACATTGGGCACAGAAAATATAGGAATTAACCTAAAATTATACTTTATAATTGAAGGAAAATAAAATTTGTTCTAGGTATGCAACGAAAAATTCACACAAAATAGAATAATGTCTAGATTCTAAAACCTACTGTGACGCTATAATGAAACAACGTTAAATGAAACGAAAACCATTTCAGGTTAAGGGATGGAAAATGTTTTTACAGTAAAAAAAGCTTTCGTACTCCAAAAAACAACAAGATTCTTATAAGGCGCAATACAATAGTGCATAATGATATTCCACAACAGTACATGGCATATTCAACTGACAAATTACTTTGATAAATGTCAGATCTACTTTCAAAGTGACATATAAATAAGTATTTTGTTTTCTGACATTTGTAATACAAATGTAGACATGCTCTTCTTCTTACAATCATATTTATTTTTGGCCATCACAATTTTACTCATAGAGTTGGATACAATTTTAGTGACTTTTGAATTTTGAAAAGATTTCTTTAAATGAGCGCGGAGTAGGCCCCATAGAACCCATATCCGGGTTAGTTTCAGTTTTTATGTGTTTTCATATATACAGGATGACGCATTTCTAGGGTAAAGCTCAAAATACCCATTATTATACAAGATATGATAAAAAAAATTATATGTTAATTATACGATGTCTGGAGCTGCATCTTATAAAATTATTTTTACAATCACAGGTGGCCCATAAGTCGCTGCTGATGCAATTTTTTTCCTAATCGAGCACGCCTTATAGTATTACAATTTTTGCATTTTCCATCAAAAAATAATGCATGTTTGTAAGAAAATAAATTCGGGACTCAGCAGCTGCGTTATGGTAGCGATTTTTCATAAAATGTTTTTTCCGATAGCTTAATTTACTATTAACCTAAGGTTCGTTGGCCAGGAAACCAGTTCTTTGGGCACATTTTAGGTTTATTTTCGGAAGATTTTTTTTTATATTGTCAAACAATAAACTTATTTTGATGAAATATGGTACATTGTTTCTCATATATAGGTTATACTGGTAACCAAATTTGATGCAAGCTTACTAAAAAAAAATATATTTCCTATTAAAAACATTTTTATGAAAATTCACTACCATAACGCCCTTGCTGCGTCCAGAGATGTTTAGGTTAATACGTTAATTTAAATTGTATATAGAACTGACTGAAGCGACTTTTTCGAATAACTTTTCCTTCCACATCGTCAATACGTGTGGAAGTATGGCATCGGCGAACAAAATTTCAATATTTTTTTTCGTTTAAACGTCGTAAAAAGTATCAAAACATATAGAAAACATGTTTTGGGAACGAAAATTTTTTGTGTCTGTCGGTCTGTATGTTTGTCTGTAGCCACGATAACTTTAGAACGAATTAAGGTATCGTCTTCAAATTTGGTATACAGTTAGCACCCGACAAGCGAACGGTTCGGATTGTTTTTGGGTAAAATCGCTCCAGGGGGTAGAGGATGAATGGGGGATGATTTGGTGAAAATTGATATTTTTTCGTTAAAACTTAAGTAATATAACGTTTTAGGGTTTGTTTATTGAAAAACTTTCAATTTCATCAAGCATCTAGTATTTATGTGCTAAAATTAAATTAGGAGTTGAATCTGCGAGGGTGGAATATTGTTGACAACATTTTTTTTTCGCTTCATGGGGTAGGCGGATATCGTGACACAAATTAAAAAAAAATTCTAAAACGGCCTAAGAACTCTCAATATATATATATATATATATATATATATATATATATATATATATATATATATATATATATATATATATATATATAAAACTTGATTCTGCAACGAAAATTTTTTTGTCTGTCGGTCGGTCGGTCTGTCTGCCTGTACGTATGTCTGTTAGTAGGCGCAAAAACTTTCGAACAAATTGAGATATCATCTTCAACGCTTCGAATTGTTTTTGGGTAAGATCGCTTCAGGGGGTATGGGATAAATGAGGGGTGATTTGGTGAAAATAGACATTTTTTCGTTACAACTCGAGTAATGTAACGTTTTAGAAGTTTATGGGTATAGGAATAGGAATATTTTCTTTGTGGTCAAGTCATGGACCCTAAATTCGCGTGTAGACGCTGACCGTCTTTTCTTTGATAGTTTGCCTGCTACCCGGTTGTTTGTAATAGATATTCCATGTTGGTTGAAACTAAAAAAGTCTGAACGCAGCAAGTGCGTTATGGGGTTGAATTTTCATTAAAATGTTTTTAATAGCAAATATGTCTCTCTAATGCCGCACAGACACATTCTGAGAATATACAAGGAATGTTTCGAAAGAATATTTAAATATTCCCAGAATATTCTCACGAGGTACAATATATATTCATAGAACATTCTATGAACATGAGAATTGGACAGATTCTGTCATACTAATAGAGTTCGTAGAATGTTATTTATAATATTATTAGGAGCTCCCAGTATCTTCTGAAAATGTTCCACTAACATTCAATGAATCTTCGCAAAATGTTCATACATATACTCATGGGAACATTGCATTTTTTAAAAAGATATACCGGGTGTTTCGCATAAGAAACGACAGAGAGCAGGGGCATGTAGGGGAACCTAAAATATGGTGATTTAACGCAACTTACCCCTATACTATGGTGCATCCCTGAGAGGTTATAGACCTTCAAAGTGGGGTTTTAAATTTAGAAAATAAAATAGGTTAGTAATTTGTTTGAGATTTCCTACACCGCAATTAATTTTTAAACAAATCTGGACGCAGCAAGTGCGTTGTGGTAGCGAATTTTCGTAAAAATATTTTTAATTTCAAATATGTTTTGTTTTAGTAAATTTTCTTTCAAAAAATTAGTAAGCTGGTTTCTGTCATAAAGTGTATCCTGTGTACCAAAATTGATGTATCTATCTTAAAAGACAAAAAAGTTGGAGGTAAATTAATTTTTAATTAATTAAATCTGATTCAAGAAAGTTAAAACGTCAAAATTGATTGAGTACGAATGGGAGTGAAAAATAATACAAGAAATGACTAACAAGCTCCTTGATATGTGTCTAAGTCGTTATTTTGCTTGATTTCGTTATAATATGAGCAAAAAATCTATTGTAAATCGAAATAGTTTTGTGTACATTTTAAAACATTGAACCAATATATTACGGGATATAGCTGCTAGTAGACACATGTAGAGCATAGCTCAGTAGCCTAAGTCCCTGTACATCAGATAATCAAATTCAATTGACTCCTGCATGACGAGTTCGAATCCTAGTTAGTGACTTTACTTTTTTCAAATTTTTTTAGTCTCATTTCACTATACCGTTATCTAATCAGATTGTTGTTATTCGGATAAATTTTTTAGCGAGTTTTTGTATAAAAAATAATTAGACAGAGAGCAGATGAAAGTTTTAAGACTTGATTCAATTTGAATAGCATATCTGGTTTCTTGTTCTTGCCCTAACTTAGTGAAACCGTTCCATATTTAATACAGTCGTAGACTTTTCCCGTGGCTTCAAAAGTGCCTGTTTCACTGAATTTTATTTTAAAAAAATCACTAACGAAAAGATGCCGACTTTTGAATTTAGAAAAAAATTTCTTCAAATGAGCGCGAACTAGGCCCCCTAGAAGCCATATCCAGGGTCAGTTTCAATTTTATGTGTATATATATATATATATATATATATATATATATATATATATATATATATATATATATATATATATATAAAGAGTGGACAATTTACCAAAATTTAGGTCTGTAAGTTTAAAGACAAAGAGGCATTTAAAGAAAAAAAATTGGGGTTTTCCTCAAAACGTAAAAAGTCGCGATTTGAAACGTCAAAATTGGCAACATTTAGACAAAAAACCTGAAAGAAATACGGATTATGTAAAGAGTGTTCTGCAAACCCTCAAGTTTCAGCTTAAATCATCATTGCCCTTCATTTTAATAAAATATTTCCAGAAAATTCATTTCAAATAGACACTTTCTCTGATGCTTTGGAAGTAGTTTTAAAAATTCGTTAATGAGGAGACCGTGGCTTTTGAATTCTACAAAGAGGTTTTCAAATGAGCGCAAACCAGGCCCCCTAGAATCCATATCCGGGTTTACTTTCTGTTTACATATATACAGTGTGGCGCATTTCTACGATAAAGCTCAATATAATTACTATTATGCAAGATACGAGAAAAAATTGTATACGTTACCTATATGGTGTTTTGAGCTGCATCTTATAAAAGTATTTTAACAACCACGGGATGGCATACAAGTCGTTGGTGATACCTACATTTTTTTTGAACATTTCTTATTGCATTTTTGGATTTTTCATCGAAATATTATGCATGTTTGTAAAAAAAATCGAGACGCAGTAAGTGCGTTTTAGTAGCGAATTTTCATTAAGCGCTTCAAAATGCAATTTGCTATTAACCTAAAGTTCGCCAGCTAGGGAACGAATTTTCTCGGAAATGTTTTAAGTTTATTTTCAGAAAATGTTTGTACATTTTTAAACAATATCCTCTACACACTAAGCTGTATGCCACGAAAACAAATATCCACTAAATACTAACCAATAACACTGCCCTTGGCCACAAACTGACCAACGCCAACGCCGCGAAATACCAAACTAAACAGAAAACATGTCGGAATGTTATCACATGGTTTATTCCAGGGCTGCTACTGATATCCCCTCGGTATTACTAAACTAGAAAAACAAGTTGGAAGCTACAATATAAAGACAGCCGACGGCCCATATGAAAACATTATCACTGTGTTCACGTGTGCTACACAGCCACCTAAATGTGCTGTTCTACCGTGTATTAAAAGTGAACACATGGGTTGGGCAGAAAAATTTGTTGTGTATTAATTCTAATACACATTTAACGTGTTTATAAAAATTCGCTACTATAACGCACTTGCTGCGTTCCGAAATTTTTTCTACCTGGTTTTGGTTTATTTAACAAAACAAAACTTTTAAGATAATTTAAAAAACAGTTAAATACTGCCGTAAGGTTTATGAGTAAGAAAAAGATAGCATCTCCTTTTATGCCCCGTCTCTCTATTGAAAATTTGCCCCAATTGCCATTACTCTTTCAGTTCAAGGATACATATACAAGATTTTCAAACTTAAGTCAACACTATTGCTAACTTTGTTATTATTGAAGCTACAAACTCGGTTAAATAGGCAAACTAGTAGTATTTTTTCCGCTGATTACGCTGATTAGCACAAAATAAAAAGCGAACGTCGTGTCTGCGAGTTACGTCAAAAAGTTCAATTTTTTCAAATGGGATCCCCAGTATACCATCTTTTCAATCGATAGGAAAACGAATTCTGAACAAAAATTGTCCTATAACCTTTTATCCTAAAATCAAAGATGACAAAGCACTTGATGATTTTTTAAATACTTCAAAGTTGCTCTTTTTTCATAAACCACATTGGTTTGTTTTATAAATGTCATCCAAAACATGCAAATTTCAAATTGAAGTTTTGCCAGTAAACAGTTTACAGTCTGTGTTTTTGAAGAAAAATAGCCTTTCACGCATTCTGAAAAATGTGATGTTGGAATGTTATATCGTTAATCAAAAAAAATTCTGGACGCAGCAAGTGCATTATGGTAGTGAATTTTCATAAAAATCTTTTTAATAACAAATATGTGTGTTTTTTTAAGAATGCAGGCATCAAATTTGGTTACCAGTATAACCTATATAGTAAAAACAATGTGCCATGTTCCATTAAAATAACTTTATTGTGTGAAAATGTACAAAAATTTCCAAAAGTAAACTTAAAGTCTTCCCGAAAAAACACGTTTCTTGGTCAACCTTATAGGTTAATAGCAAATTGAACTGTTCAAATATGAAACATTTGATAAAAATTCGCTACCATAACGCACTTGCTGCGTCCAGAATTTATTTTCTTACAAACATGCATTATATTTCGATGGAAAATGCAAAAATGTAATAACATAAGGCGTGTTTGATTAAAAAAAGGAAATTTGTATCACCAAAGACTTATGGGCCACCTGTGATTGCAGAAATATTATTTTAAGATGTAGCTCAAGACACCCTATAATTAATATATACAAATTTTCTTCATATCTTATATAATAACGGATATATTGAGCTTTATTAATTTTTTATGAAAATTCGACAAAAATTATATACCATTAAATGATAAACTCTATAGCTAAGGCTACTGCCAAGCATCAGAGAAAGGGTCTATTTGAAATGAATTTTCTGCAAATATTTTAGTAAAATGAAGGACAATGACGGTTGAAACTAAGACTTTAGTGTTTGTAAAACATCCTTCTTGAGACATTTTACTTCTATAGCCCGTATTAGATTTAAGTTATTTGCCTAAATGTTGCCAATTTTGACATTTTAAATCGCCACTTTGACGTTTTGAGGAAAACCCCAATTTATTTATTTTTAAATGCCTATAACTTTTTTGTCTTTTGACCTACATAGCTAAATTTTGGTAGGTAACTTACCTATAAGGATGTAAGCCTACGTCCCAAATTTGGTTGCCCTTACTATGTTAATTCCGGAGATATAATTTTTTTTTGAAAGAAAACACAAAATTTTCCGGGAAAACCTGGGCAGATTTTCCTGACTAACGAACTCATCCAAGCCATTTGCAAAAGGAATTTTTTCACCAAATTTGATCAAAATCGGCCTATATTTTTTGAGTTATCGGTGTGATACATATATATATAATATATATATATATATATATATATATATATATATATATATATATATATATATATATATATATATATATATATATATATATATATATATATATATATATATAAACATATAAAAATTGAAACTGACCCCGGATATGTTTTCTGGGGGGCCTAATTAGCGCTCATGCGAAGAAATTTTTTCAAAATTCAAAAGTGGGGATCTCCTCATTAGTGAATTTTTTTAAAGAAAATTCACTAAAAATAGCCACCGAGCTCCTGAACGTAATCAGTGGGAAAATACTGCTAGGTTGCCTGTTTCACTGACTTTTTAGCTCCAATAATAACGAAGTTAGCAATAGTGCCGACTTTAAGCTACACTCATACACTCGCGAATTGTGAAAAAGAAATTGCCGCGAAACGTATTCCTATTGGTTTATCTTAAATAATATATTAATATTGTTTAAAATGGACCAGTAGGATTTTGCTTCGCAATTCGCGAGTGTATGAACCTAGCTTATAACTTATCCTTTAAAAGTAAAAGAAAAAGAAGAGCTGGTGGCGCCATCTTTCCTGTAATAACTTAAAGTATATTTGTATAATAGTATAATTTGTAGCAGAGTAGCAGATGGCAGTGCAGTGCAGTGAGCAGTGACAGTGATGGTGCCAGATGAGAGTAAACAGTTTTGGAAGCGTTTCTTATCCATTCATTTTACCATTTTCCATTGATTGTCAAAAGTTTTTATCAACAAAATTATACATAAATATTTACAAAAATGGACATCACCCTGGCACCAAATTTATGCAGGGTGTGTTTGTGTGGTGAAGGTGAATTTCAGTCGATTTTCACATCAGTTGAAAACACAGGAACCGAGATTCATTTAGCAGAAATGATAATGACTTTCAGTTGTATACAGGTAGGCCAATAAATCTAAATGCACTTAGGTATTTAACCCATAAAATATTAAAACTCCAATGATTTTTCTAGATAACTGTGGGCGATGGCCTCCCTGAAACTATATGCCATACTTGTATAGCAGACACGGTTACTATGTATTTATTTAAATTAAAATGTGAAGAAACTGATAAGATATTGAGAAGTAAATTAGAAGGCAATATTAGGTTGGAAGAACCTACAATTGCCTTAGAAAAAAGTAATGATGCGATTCAGATTAAAAGCGAATTGGAAAACCTTGAGAATGTTGTACAAACGATTCCTGAAGATAACAAAGATTGTCTTGAAAATCTCAACGAAAGTGTTGTATGTTTTGACAATTTTTATGAAGACACATTGTGTAATGTAGAAGACGACGATGAGGATGACAAATATTTTCCGTGTGACATCCAAAGAGAAGAGGAGAAAGATGACAAAGAGTATAAATGTGAAGAATGTAGCAAAGTTTTTGTCAAACGGGCTGTATACAATCGCCATGTTGAAACTCATAAAGCATATAAAGCCTTCGAATGTGACATTTGCAATAAAAGATTCAGTAGGAATGATCTTTTGCTTAGACATAAGATTGCTCATGCAATAAAAATGAATGACAAGCTACAGTTGTTATCTGAAACTGCAGAACAAGTCATAGAAGGGTCTGACACGGTAATGATGAAGTCTGATGGGGTATATCCATGCTTAAGGTGTAATAATGTATTTATGAAAAAAGACGATTTAGAAGCCCATGCACAGAAACATGGAAGTAAAAAGCCTGTTAAGTGTGAGGTCTGTTTGAAAGGTTTTAGTAAACAATCCCATCTTAATAGACATTCAAAAATGCATTCAGACGATAGACCATATAAGTGTGATGTTTGTTCTAAGTCGTTCACAAGAAATGATCAGTTAAGCATCCATTTAAAAGTACACAATGGACACAAACCACATACCTGTAGTATATGTTTGAAAGGTAAGTTTAGGTCTAATTTTATGTGCATATTTTTATTTTATAATACAAAGTGACACTTTCTTTAAGATTAGTACAGGTCATCTCAACTCGCATCACAAATTTTAATGTGTAAGAAAGAGGGTAGCAACACAGTGAGAATTAGGTTTGTGATAAAGATAGACAATTAGCTATATCTGACTGTGTAGTTGAGACGGAAATGTAAACTTCATAGATCAAATTACTGCACTCAATTGTCAAATTCTGTAGCACATTGTCCCTCATTGTCTTGAAACAAGACAAAATAACGACATTTAAGACCTATCTAATTGTGTATCCATATTTTATAATGTTGGTAGGTACAGCTTACCAAGTAAAGCTAGACACTGAAATTAACAGGAGTTGGATGCGCTCAAAACGCCAAGCCCCCTACTCCCTCTTTATTGATGTTTTATTTAATGGTGATTTTACAAATTATCTCGGTCAGCTTTCTAAAAAAAAATTAATAACATGCTTGGAGCCACCTTGGTATTCATAAACCACAAGAGACATGTTGTGGTTTCAACCAGGGCTGGGAATTGAATACGAATAGTTCGAGTATTCGAATACGAATTATTTCAACGAGAGTGTATTCGAATGTATTCGAATATTCAAATACTCAACGAATATTCAAATACTCTACGAATATTCAAATACTCGAATAATTCGAATAGTCGTGAAGCTTTCGGAACGAATATTCGAATACACAAACGGATAAATTCCCAGCACTACTCAAATGCACCGGTACCAATATTGTCAGTTCTGTCGCTGTCTATGTGTAATCGTGCGAATGCTTTTGGGTCTTGGATTAAATGGTTAATAGCTCAGCAACGCATGATTTTTAAGTATGAATTGTGCTATACCGTTGAATGCGGAAGGAAATGTTGCATCAAATAGGTAACAATATACAGAATGTTCTGTTAAAAAATATAAAATTTATATCGATAACTGCGGCGAATGAAATGTCGTTATTGGCATCATAAATTACTAATATGTAATATATAAACCATCTTCTATAAATTATAGATTAGCCATATTTTTCTAACTAAGCACATTATCAGCTTAGAACGCAAATACACGGGATACAGATTTATTTATATATGTACTTGCAAATAACGTAAATATGACTAAAAACCTAACTGCTGTTGTGATAAGCACAATGAAATCGACATTATAAACGTCATTAATTTTTCTAAAATAAACAATGAAACATTTCCGGAATTATTTAGAAAGTAAAGAATTAAATAGCTAATTTTCTAGGAAACAGAGGCAGATTCAAAAAATGGTAACGAGACACATTTATGGGCTTACGGGAGTGTTTATTATTGTGCGAATTTTCGAATATTTTGCGAATATTCGAATACTCAACGAATATTTGAATACTCCACGAATACTCGAATAATTCGAATAGTCGTGAAGCTTTCGGAACGAATATTCGAATACACAAACGGATAAATTTCCAGCACTAGTTTCAACCTCTAAGAGCATTACTCTGAGGGAATTGGGTCACTGTACGAGGAAGAATTAAAAGACAGTATAAATGTGAAATGAAATAACAGGTTATAGAAGCCCAAGCAAAGAAATAAACACCTGCCAACCATCCTTTATACCCACACCCCTGTCTCTTCCTTAGTTAATCGAGTGAGGTGCATATTTAGGTATTAGGGTATATTTGCAGATTAGCTCCCAAACGCTTTTCAAAAAATTATTTTCAGAAACATCACTTGGCCCCCTGGATGCACAAACTACGAGAAAAATTTCTTGTTCACACCCCCCAAGGAAGTTATGGGACTAGGAGTGAATAGGCGTGCTGGGCGGGGTAGGTAGCAAAAAGGAAATATGAGCAGAAAATTCGAATAAAACTGCTTGAAATCCGTCTACTTGAAGCCATATCCCTATTAAACCCTGCCTACCCCGCACAGCACCCCTATTCGTCCCAGGTCCCGTAACTTCCTTGTGGGGTATGAACAAGAAATTGTTCTTGTGGTTTATGCAACGAGGGTGGCTGTATGCACATGATAGGGGAAGGAAAATGTCTACGACGAAACAGACCCCCCCCCTCCAACTTGTGACAGTGTGGGATGGGGCGATGGGAGGTGGTGTGTGGGATTTTGGTTCCCCTCTCACGTGCATACAACCACCCTCGTTGCATAAACCACAAGAAAAATGTCTTGTTCATACCCACCAAGGAAGTTACAGCACCTGTGGGAATAGGGGTGCTGTGCGGGGTAGGCAGGGTTTAAGAGGGATATGGCTTCAAGATGTGACAAAGACAGCTTTCAAGCCCGTTTTATTCGAATTTTCTGCTCATATTTCCTTTTTACTACCTACCCCGCCCAGCACCCCTACTTACTCCTGGTCCTGTAACTTCCTTGGGGGGTGTGAACAAGAAATGTTTCTTTTGGTTTGTGCATCCGGGGGGGGGGGGGTCTAGGCAGGTTTCTGAAAACAATTTTTTGAAAAGCGTTCGGGAGCTAATCTGCAAATTTACCGATATTAGTAATAGGAAACTTACTATTTTCAGGTTTCAACCAGATATCTAATTTAAAGGACCACATGCGTACTCACAATGGAGAAAAGCCATTCCTCTGCTCAACGTGTGGCAAAGGTTTCAATCAGCTGGGTAACTTAAGGCAACATACAATTCGACATTCAGGCGTCAAAGCTCATCTGTGTAGTACCTGTGGAAGTGGTTTTGCCAGTAAAGGGGAGTTATCTGCTCATTTACGTAAACACACTGGTATGTTTTAGTTTGTTTTTAATGTAACATACTAAGAATGTTTGCACAAGTCTTATGATTTCTTGCATATTGTGTATCTTGAAGTTTTTGGACTACAGTCTTGAATGTTTTTAGTTATACAAGGTATGAATTTTGACTGTCGATGTCATTGGGATCTGGAATATGATAATAAATATTAATTAATATTAAACTGTGCAGCAAACTGTCAATTTCCTGGTTCTATCTCACCAGCCTGTCTGTGGTGTAGCAGTCCCTTTTATTTCTGGTTGCTTTCTGAATTTAACTTATTGCTTAGAGTTGGTTTTTGCTATTTAAGCAAATGTTTGTTCACTTTTATTTTTTTCTGTTTAACACTGTTTTAAAATCACCCCTGCATGATCCTCTGCCTCATATTTTGCCAGATCAATTATATCATTCATTATCTCAGTTTGTTTATTTATATATTCTTTCACATTCGTTTGTTTGATTTTCTTATCATCTTCGCTTTTATTATTCACTTTTTGGGGGTTTTCTTTAAAAAAAAAATTCACTAATGAGGAGATCCCGACTTTTGAATTAAAAAAAAATCTTCAGATGAGCGCTAATTAGGTCCCCTAGAACACATATCCAGGGTCAGTTTCAATTTTTATATGTGTATGAACCTGAGACAAATACGGATTCTGAAAAGAAAATGTTGTAATAAGAGTGTTCTGCAACCCCTTAATTTTCGGCTTCAACCGTCATTGACCTTCATTTTACCAAAATCTTTACAGAAAGTTCATTTCAAATAGACCCTTTCTCTGATGCTTTCATTGTAGGTTCAGTTAAGTTGATGGTTTGACTGTAGGTTTGGTTAGGTTTATGGTTTAACGGTCTAAAATTTTTAGCTAATTCTGATAGAAAAGATCCGTTATTGAGGAGACCGCGACTTTTGAATTTTAAAAACATTTCTTCAAATGAGCACAAACTAGGCCCCCTAGAATCCATATCCGGGTTTACTTTCAGTTTTTTATCTGTTTGCATATATACAAGGTGACGCATTTGTACGGTAAAGCTCAATATAATTGTTATTATACAAGATACGAGAAAAAATTGTATACGTTAATTGTAGGGTGTCTTAAGATGCATCTTATAAAAATATTTTGACAATCACAGGCTGGTCCATAAGTCGTTGGTGGACCAAAGGAGACTTAACATCCGACAAAAATCGGGCATTTATCAAATATTTGTAATAATTGCGCGAAAATCTATATTGGGCAAACGCGGAGGTCCATTACAATAAGATTCAAAGAGCACATAGCTCATTTCAGATTCAGTAGAGCAAAACAATCTAGTGTTGCCCAACATATGATTGACTCGGGACATAAGGTAGGAGACAGTAATCTTAAGTTATTGAAAGTAACCACGGATTATCCCAAGTTAGATGTTTCGGAAAGTTTAGAAATTCGCAAAGTGAATTCACGAAATTTGATGAATTCAGACATAGGTATGATAATTCAGTACTTTTTGAAATGGCACAAAATAATCCATGGTTGCTTTCAACCAGTTGAGCGTATCAACTGACAGAACAATAGTCCTTTAATTACTTCACCCGTTGTTACATCTGGTGCCATCGAGATGTGTGCAAGGGAAAGTATATAAAAACCAGTGCGCACACAAATCGATAAAGATATATGCAGATAGCCAAGCTGCAATAAAGGCTCTTGGTTCCTACCGGTGTAATTCAAAAACGGTATGGAGTTGTAAATCTGCCCTTAACGAATTGGGCAGCTGTAATGAGGTGTCGCTGGTCTGGATACCGGGTCACTAGGACCATGATGGCAATGTTGCGGCCCACACGCTTGCCAGGGGTGGTGCCCAGAGAGACTTTGTTGGACGAGAACCGGTGCTGGGGATAACATCATGCACAGCAAAACACACCTTAAAGACCTGGACAGAAAGAATGACAATCCAGTATTGGCAAAATCTTCCAGGATTAGCTCACTCTAAGGCCTTCATAAATGGCCTGTCTGAGTCAAGGGCTAAAAAATTTCTAGAGTTAAACAGACAACAACTGAGTACTCTAGTCGGCCTGTATACAGGACACTGTCGCTTGCGTCACCACATGCTCTGCATTGGAGTCGGTCAGGAGACCGAGTGCCGGCTGTGTATGGAGAGTGACAAGACAGCAGAGCACGTACTGTGTTCCTATCCGGCAGCGGACAGGACTAGACACCTGCTCTTTGGCAAGATAAAGCTTGCTCCGGAGGATCTGGATCAACTTTCGCGCACAAAGATTATCGACCTCTGCAGGAGGCTGGCTTTGTCGGGCGAAATATAGACTATTAGGTGTGAGCCACAATAGACCTTATGGTCGCGGTGGAGGGACCGGTATGGCCCACTCACATACAAATCTAACCTAACCTATATCATCCGGTGTTGTATCATCCAGTACTGACACATCCGTTATTGCATCATCCGGTATTGCAATATCAGTATTATATTATTTTTAGCGTATAGTTTAGGTATGTAAACAGGATAATGTTGCTCATACGATTAGTTTAACAACAGCTACTGATGAAGACAACTTCGTTGTTGAAATACTTATCTAGCTCATAACTCTGCTATTTTCTTTGCGATTTTTCTTTTTGATTAGTTTCCCGCCACAGTGTCCAGCCTCAGACTTTTATTGTATATAATTTGTTCAGATACTTATTTTTTTTGTGATTGTAATATAGTGCTGTGCTGTATTGTATACCTATGAATTTGTATTGTGATTTTGAAATGAGGTTCTCCCCCTAAATAATAAATAAATAAATAAAAACTAATTTGCAGTGCTTTTTTGTTTCTAGTGTTGCATTAATCGTTGCCATAAAAGTCACTAACTACATAATTTTCAGGTGCCCGTCCATTTATCTGTTCAATATGTAAACACGGCTTCACAACATCCAGCTCTTTAACCAAACACAAACGGATACACTCCGGTGAGAAACCTTACGAATGTGATGTTTGCAATATGAAGTTTTCAAGATCTGGAATCTTAGCCAGACACAAGAGGACCCACACCGGTGAAAAACCATATTCCTGTAAATACTGTACGAAATCATTTGCCCAGTCTAATGATCTCACATCGCACCTGAGGATACATACAGGGGAGAAACCCTATATATGTGATGTCTGCGGACAGGCATTCAGGCAAAGTTCTGCGCTCAAGACACACAAGAAGACACACACAGATAGAGGTCAACCTGTCCAAGATGTCAAACCGGTAGTGGGTGTGCTACATGCAGCTTACCTTAGTTCACTGGAAGATTCTCTTAATGTTAGCTGAACATGTAAGCATATCCGTCGACACATGAAGATGTGGTGTTAACGAAATCAGTGGGGTCTCGTATATTACAAATATCCAAAGATTCCTTAGTATTCATCAGTCATTGAGTAGTTAAGTTAAAGTGTAAGTGTAAATAATAATAATAATGACTTTTCATTTACCAAAATATATATTTAGTTACCTATTCACTGTTTTTTGACTGTTGAATTTTTAAAGCTATTATCAATTGGACGCCACAATCAATTTTTCATCGAATTGTCTCGACTGTATTTAGTGAATTTTCATTAAGAAAATTCACTATTAGAGAAGTATCGATGGTGAGTTTTTTGGAAAATTTTCTTTAAATGGGCGCGAATTTGGGCCCCTAGAACCCAAATCCAAGGACAGTTGAAAAGTTTATATATTAATATATATATATATATATACAGGGTGGCGCATTGAAAACGAAACAGAGCGATTTGCATCAAGAGAAATTTTTTTTTAAGAAACGCTGAAACAGGTCAATTTTAATATTGAGGGGGACATGTTTTGACATAAAACTCAACTTTGTCACATCAACCCCTTAAGGGTGGTGATAATCACCCTTATATTTTAAATAGGGAACATGGGTCGAGTGTTACATCCTTTGAAAGCTCTTTCTTTTCTGAATTCAGCACACAAATTTTTTTGGAAGTTTTATCAACTCGTTTAAAAATTATTCACAGTTGGAGTTGCAAGAACGTATTTCATTCATTGTGATAAGAAATGCACTAATTAGTCAATTTTTCGTTAAAAAAACTAAAAAACAAAACCAAACGTTCAAAAATGTCTATTCAGTTAAGTAAGTGTTCAAATTGTTGACCACCATCTTCCATACAAGAGTACAAATTTTGTTCAAAACAAGCTCTGACATTCTGGAGCATTAGACGACATTCTTCAACAATGCGTCGTCGTAATTCTTCCAGAGACTCCGGTTCTGTTGAGTAAATTCTACTCTTTAAATGGCCCCATAGAGAGAAGTCTAAAGGAGTTAAATCCAGTGATCTAGTGGGCCACTCAATAGCACCTCTACACTCAATCCATTGTCCTGGAAATTCTCTGTTCAGAAACTCCCTAACACGTTGTGAAAAATGCGGAGGGGCTCCATCTTGTTGAAACACTAATTGATTTTCTTGGTAGCGATCATCATTTTCAACAATGTCAATTAGTAGAGAGTAAACTATATCTTCTAGTAACTCCAAATACGTTTCGCCACTCAAATTGCCATCAAGAAAAATTGGTACGATTAAACGGTCTCCAAAAATGCCAGTTCAGACATTCAATTTCTGTGGAGTTTGAATGTGGAGTTCGTGAAAATTACTTGGATTATTATCTGCCCAATAACGACAATTATTACGATTTACTGTAGAGTTTAATAAAAACGTACACTCGTCTGAAAAACAGATATTGAACAGAAAGTTCCCGTTATCAGCTATTCATGCAGTCATAACTTCACAAAACTCCAGCCGCCGATCAAAATAATCTTCATTCGGTTGTTGTATAAAATGAATTTTATACGGGTGAAATGTATGATGCTTCAATATTTGCTGAATAGTTCTTCTTTGATGTTTGAAACAGTGGCCAATTTTCTCGTGCTTAAAGTTGGGTCTGCAGCAATTTGTCCTAAAACTTCAATCTCAGTAGTCTCATTTCTAACTGGAAATTCACGTTCAGGATCCCGTTTTTTGTTGGCTACTGAACCACTTTGTCGAAACTTTGCAACTAACTCCAAAATGTATTTTCTGTTAACATGTCTGTTCGGATGTCGTTCATTAAACAAATTTGCGGTACGGTTGGCACAGTCATTGTTTTTAAAATAAAGAGTAATTATTTGAACTCTTTCTTCTACAGAATACACCATTGTGAAATTAATTTTCGGTAGTACTATCAAGTATCAAACCGACCGATAAACGGAAATAATAAACCACATTTCTCTCATTCCGATAAGAAATGTTCTGATAGTCAATTTTTTGTTTACAAACCAACAAAACATTGACTATCAGCACATTTCTTATCGGAATGAGTGAAATGCGTTTTTGCATCTTCAACTGTAAATAATTTTTAAACGAATTGATAAAAAAATTAGTGTGCTGAATTCAGAAAAGAAAGAGCTTTCAAATTATGTAACACTCGACCCGTGTTCCCTATTTAAAATATAAGGGTTGTTATCACCACCCTTAAGGAGTTGATGTGACAAAGTTGAGTTTTATGTCAAAACATGTCCCCCTCAATATTAAAATTGACGTGTTTCAACATTTCTTAAAAAAAATATTCTCTGGACGCAAATCGGTCTGTTTCGTTTATATATATATATATATATATATATATATATATATATATATATATATATATATATATATATATATATATATGTATGTATATTTGAAGATATCAGGAAAATATATGGTAATAAATAAAAATTTTAATGAAAGTTATTAAATTTGTTTAAAGGCAATCTAGAACAACGTTGTATTATGTATAAATATTAAGCTTCCCATTCTTCAAGGTATTTAAAACCCATCTCCCTCTCCTAGTTAAATCTGACAATGCCAGTTAGCTATTTGTCATGGCCATTTGTTATTTTGCAAACTGCCGGGGGGGGGGGGGTCCGAATTCGAGGTTATCTTCTTCTTCTTCTTTGTTTAAAGACATAAATAATAAGGCTCGGCTAATATCTTAGAACCTTTGAATAAGGTACTTATTGTTTACTTGTAGTTTTTAGTGATTTTTCAGTATTATTTAATCTTCATGTCGTATATTATGGAAAATTTGAGGTAAATGAAACTACATAATATCATGCAGAAGTTTAAAGTATACTGATAAACAGATGTTCAGCGTAAATTATCTAAATTTTAATTTCAAAATTTTGTATTGTTTATATTTATTTATTTCATTTTCAAAAAGTGTGAATACAGCAATAGGAAATAAGTGTTGAAAACAGTTTAGGTGCAGCAAGTGCGTTATGGTAGAGAATTTTCGTAAAACTATTCCAAATGGTGATAATTCAATTTCCCATTAAACTAGAATCTTCAGTTTTGATACATACTAAAACCTACAGTGTGGGTACTTAATTTTAAAAATAACACAATGAGCTTCACAAGCAATGACAAATTTGTTTTATAAAACCATTTTTGTTATTTTGTTTGCAGAAACTGGTTTGATTGAGCTGGCTAAAACGAATCATCTAAGCGACTAATAAGAAAAAATATCTGCCACGTTTATAATTTGGCAGGTACATTCGTTTTGTACATGAAAATTAATTTTTCGGAAAATTTGCAGATTAGCACAAGGGGGCTTTTTAGAAGAAAAAAAATCAGGAACGTGCTTAGATCTCCTTCTGGATGCACGAACCACAAGAAATATTTCTTGCAAACAGTCCTCAAGACAGTTACGGGACCAGGAGTGAATAGGGGTGTTGGGCGGGGAAGAAGATAAAAAGGAAATATGAGCGGAAAGTGTGAAAAGAACAGGTTAGTTGGACCTCTATAAGCTGCCTTATCCCATTTTGCAGCTATACCTCCTTCAAATTCTGTTTATCCCGCCTAGAACCCCCATATTCACCGCAGGTCCTGTAACTTTCTTGCAGGTTGTTCCCAAAAAACTTTTCTTGTTTACATTGTTCTTGTTTATGCATTTGGGGTGGTTGTATGTATGCAGAAGGGGAAGGGCAACCACTGTGACAAAGCAGCGAACCAAGATTTTCAATTTATGTTTAAATTGTTACCCCATTTCATTTTTTTAAATGTTTTTCCAAAACGGAATTTAAGTTGCCTTGTTTGTCAGTCTTACATATAACTTTGCCCAGTCCAGTCTAAAAGCACTAAAAACATTAACAATTTCCTCAAAAATATCTCCCCCCCCCCCCCCCTTGTAGTGTCTTTCATGGCTCCAAGTGCAAGCAGATCTACTGTTATTTCAGAATTATGGTCAACTGCACTAATAAAAATCGCTAGTTGCGCTGTATCAGTGATATCAGTGCTTTCGTCCAATGCTATGTAAAATGGTACACATTTTTCCACGACTTCGCCAAGCGCTAATTTTATATGTTCTGCCATTACACATATTTGTCGTGTTACCGTTCATTTCAGCCACAATAGACCTTAAGGTCGCGGTGGAGGGCCGATATGGCCCACTCACATACAAACCAACCTACCGTTCATTTGGATAAACTAATTTCCGAGAACTTTTCCTTTTTTCTGGACACAAGATGTTTGCCACTTCTATTAAGCACTCTTTCACAAACGCCTTCTGAGAACGACTTCAAATTGGTGTATGCAGGGGTTGCATACATGTAGGCGCTGTCGGTCGAACAATACGCACTCCCTGCTTTTATTGCTGTTATTCAGTTGTTTAATTATGAAGATTGTTATAATAATAAGCTTATTTCCAAAAATTGTACAATATGTTATATGCAAGAAGTTTGCAACTTTTGCTATATATTAACATAATTTAAAGACTTTAACACCAAAAGCTGGATCTAAGAGCATCTAGTCACATACCAAAACCATGGTTATCATTGACATAGAGTTCAGTAGGCGCCAACAGTTGAATAGTTGTGTCTATTTAAGCGTTCACCGGTCTCGCTGTTTTTCTGCTGAAACTCAACTGTTGCCAATTTGTCAAAGGAGAATGACAGACAAACGTCACAAAATAGTTCTTGAACTGAACTCTGTGTTCATCTGTCTCCAACTGCTGAAGTGTATAGGTAATCAGCTTACACTCAGCAGCTGGTGCCTGCTGAACTCACCCAGTGTTATAAAAAGTTGATTTTATTTTTAGGTTGCATCACATGGGCATTATAAATACGTCATCTGTCATTTTTATTTAAGTTTTATATTAAAATACCCAAACATAGCAGCGAGTTTTATTTTCGGTTGTCATGAGTGCATAGAAAATCTTAAATTTAATTTTCTTCTGCCTGACAATGCCATAAAAGACGAAACTTGTTGCAGAGAAGAGAACACGCAATTGTGAAGTCTACATCTGTGTTAAAGTTTTCATAATGTTTATATTCTAAAACTTTTCCAACGGAGGAGTCTGATTGTGCTTGGACTCGCTAACGAACTGATCCAACCTTTTCATTAAAAGAAAAACCTACTGTGTTACTCAAAATCAAGCACCTACATCTCTTTATTGTCAAAATTCTTCATAGGGATAATTTTTAGTATTTAAATTTGATATACCATCCATCTTCTTTTATGGATTTATGGTAAAAACATTGTATTTTCTTGTTTTAAAAATTGTCTCCATAAGTCATTTTTGTTTTGAAACTTTGTTACTTAAGCCAGTTTGCCATTAAGTGTTGTTCTTTTACATTATGTATTATAAGTATTGTTTTGAGTGTCGATATTGTCATAATTTCTTGAGCAGTAAATTACTATCATTTTTTGTTGTTTTTATAGTTATTTTCCCAGCAGCTTTAATATGTAAGGAAGATTTAAAAAATCGATTTGTTGTCCATATTTTGCAATTCAACAATGAGTTTTTTTAACAAACCCAAGTCATAGCAATGGGCTTGAAAGTGAATATTTTCCTAGAGTATGGTTAATTGTTAAACTGAAGAGTAAATTTGACTCTATAAGATTACTCACGAATTAGAAATTAATTACAAACTACCTTTTCTAGATGTACTAGTTATCAAAAATAAAGACACTGTAGAATTTGACGTCCATAGGAATAAAACCACTAAGTAAATAAAGAGAACCTAAAATTGATAAAAAATGGTAGACAACTATGGCAGCCAAACGCTTTCAAAAGTATATATTACTAAATATAATAATAATAAAACGTGTATGAATTCGGCACCGCCGCCTATGGCTAGTTTATTTATTGACCACTTTACGAAATACCAAGAAAGGAATGTACGATAGATAGTAACTGAATTTAAGACTTTTCAAGTATTTGCCGATCCCACTCACTTCGGGATGGGCATAGGTTCTTAACTGTATCAGATACCATATAATGACAATACGGGACACACCGGCTGATTTCGCGTTTCAAGAATATCAGCGCCCTTATAGTACTGATATTGCGTCGTTCTTATATTATGTAAACACTAGCGATTGCTGGTGTTTAATTTTCGATAATTAAGTTTGAGCTGTGTTTTTTACAATAAATGTTAGTGGTTGGGTGTGTGCAATCTATAATTGTTCGAATTATAACGTGCTAAATCTATCAAAGACGTTTCATAGGTGCCGAAACGTAAGTATGTTTTTTGTGTTTTCTTTTGTTACCAGTGAAGTTTTTTACAAATTCGTATAATAATTAATATTAAACAATAACTATAAGATGGATTGACGATGGTTTTGTATTATAGATGCAAGAAAAGGGTACTGTTATCAAAAAGAACTGATTTGGATAAAGTATTGAAGACACAAGGTGGATTTTACATTTCAATGTCACTTCCAAAAGAATTAATTTATTGAAGCAGAAGACAAATTCAGAATCACTATGTACAGTTCGCAGAAGATAATTTATTGTGTAATATTTACCATCATGTACCTATTTTTTTATAAAGTTCCTGAACAGATGGTTGAAAGATTTCAATCATAAACTGTCTTCCAGTGCATCAAAGAAAAGAAATATGAAGGCCAAAAATTTTTGCATTAATAATAAATGATATAAGAAAACTGTTTTTCGATCTTCTTCGGTGTCCTTTATTATTTCAGTATGGCATAAATTGTCACATCTTTTTACGTTTAAAATTATTTTACTTGGTAAATGCTTTTAGTTATCTTCACAAGACAAGTAGAAATAACAGATTCAGCCCTATAATATATTTATTCACGGAAGTAAGAGTTAGTCTCACCTTCAATCTCCACAATTTCGTAATTATGTACTAACTATATCAGTTACATATTTCAATATATTAGATTAATAAGAGAGTTTTCATGTAGAGATATAGCAAATTTAGTACTGTGTCTACCATTTATACTCAGAACAATTATTTATAGGTAAGTACAGACTGTAACTTGATATCGTCAGAAACCACTCTCAGTACATTCTTACATGTACCCTTAAAATAGTAGTTTAACGACCGTTACAATGTAGTTATTTAAATTATGATGAAATGAGATTATGGGTAAAAGAAATTTGCACAATTATTCATGCTGAATTAATTTAGGTTTCAAGCTGATTGTTGATACAAATTCTATTTATTACTATGTAATCAGAAAACTTTCACTGCTTTGTCATGTACAAGTTTTTATATTCGTCTATAATAAACCAATTGTCTAAATTAAGAATATGCAGGTAAATATACAATTCAAACTACCCGCTCAGTTGACAGTACTTCACGCAAGGTGGCGCTAGTGTGCTTGTCACAAATATTAGCAATGCTAAAGCATAAGAGTGTCCTGTATATTTGTTATCACATATTCATTAAGTCTATATGACTCGACGTGATCTCTTGTATCGTGTAAAGTCGAGTTTCTAATTTAAAAAAACATAATTTTCCTCGTCATTTGGAGACATTTTGAAGCGCTGCCGAGCTCACAGCTTTCGAAGCAATCGCCTTTAAGACCTTGCATTTCAGATCGACAATTGGTAAATGGGCTAGCGCAAACTCAGTTTGAAATTCTCGCTTCGAAAAAATCGTTACACTAATGAGGTTCATTGGGATAAAACGTATAGCATATTGTTCATCACGACATTGCATCATAACACACTTGCTGTGTCCAGACTTTCACAATGCTCGAGCAATTTGATATTTCTCTATGGTTTTGTATGCAAGTGTGTTGTCTATAACTAAGGGATATAGTAGAACTACTAAATAAGGAAGAATAAGAGGGACCCAAGGCGCTTCTCAAATTTAAATGTCATTATTGTCAATTGAATTTACAAAATGTCAAAAGTCAAACCAGTTTGAAAAGAACACATCGTTAATAAATTTAACATTATATTAAAATTGAACTTAAGTTTGACAATAACTGTCTTATTATTATTAAGGTATATATATAATTATTATAAATGTAAAATGTGATAAACAGAAATAATGTGTGTCAAGATCAGCATAGATTTTAAGAACGTGTCTGCAGACAACCTGCTGAAGGCTTTTTTTTAATTTATTAAACAGATAATATATCTATGCTATTATAAATTGATTCTAATGAGTTTTTAACAGTTTTCTTTTCCCAGCTACCTGCTTTAGTCAGTTCTATTCACTGGTTTAAGAAGCAGGTGTGTTAATTTATCCAATCATAATTCATACTTATTACTAATTATTAAATGATTGTTTTCTTTTTTTCCTCTGTTATCATGACTGCCAGGCTTTGGTATTTGGTGAAAGCGTCTCTAACCTGGCTTTTACTCTTACTTTTAGTTTTTCATAATCTATGCAAGTTGTGTCTTATTTTTGTCATTTTCTTCATTCTAGTTATCAGTTTTTTGCAGTTGATGGACGTGAGTTTGTGGTCGTAAATTTCGTCTTCTTCTAATGTCACTTGGATATCATGTTTATTGCAGTTTGTCAATATATGGTAAATTATTGTGGCGCAGGTTTCCTGCTCTCTGGTTGCAAAGGTTCTTAGTATCTTATTTACTATGCGGTATCCATTTACTTCAACTGTACTCCTATATCTTCTTACATGTACGTCATTTACTAATAGATCCAGGTTCATGTCTCCTATTATAAGGGTTTTTTCCTGACTTCCATTAGTTTGTCTATGTAGGCTGTGAACTCGTCATTGGATGTTGTTGGTGGCTTATAAAGCCCTATTATTCTTAATTTAGGTTCGGATTTGGTGAGTTCTATTTCTACTGTATTGTAGATTTCATTACTATTTTTTGTTATTACTGCATGTTCAATGTTTTCTTTTATGTAGATGGCTACTCCTCCTCCTCTGTTTTGGTCTCGACAGTTATGTATTCCTTTGAATCCCGGTATATTCATGTAACATATTTCATTCGTGTATAACCATGTTTCAGTTAATATGATTATGTTCACTTTTGGTTTTGAAGTTACTAGTCTTTCTATTTCTGTTAATTTATTTCTTATGCTTCTTATATTTATATAAAGTATGTTTACCTTGACTTCTTCCTTTTCAGGCAAGCGTTTCAGATCCATAGTCAGTTCGTTCTCTTATTTCCTGTACTTTTTTTAAGTGTGTTTGGCAGTCCTCGCTGAGTGCAGCATGCTGGGTGTTTATGTTTGAGTTGAATATTTGATTGATGTAAATACAGTTTGTGCTCTTTGGTGTATTATTATTGCAGTTGTGAACGTGGTGGGGTTCGGAGCAGTGTGAACATGTGAGTTGCCTTACGCAGTCCTGGCCATTGTGGCCGTATCCACAACATTTAAAACATGTTATCTTCACGCACATAGTAAGTCCCCCATCCTATGTTTACATGCCTATTCACTAATTTAGCAAATGTTTCTCCTGTTATTTCTAAGCTTAAAATCCATTTCTTATTGTATTTTGATTGTCTTGTGTGGAGTATATTGAGCCTATCAGTTTCTGTGATGTTAGCGTTAAGGTTTATTTGTTCCTCCATAAATTCTTCATTTTATGAGTATTTCTGTTCCAGTCCCATTATTACTAGTCTTGGATTTCTAAGCTTAGTTAACTTTACATCATAGTTGTCGCCAAGCATCTTTTGTGCGGCTTCTTGCAGTTTTTTGCTTGATTCTTCACTGTTTGTCTGGATTATTACAGCTCCTTTTCTTAAGCGTTTTAAACTGTTTATGTCCATTTTTATTTTGTGAGGATTAATTTTTAGCTGGACTTCTTCTTTCGTTTTGTTGCTGTCCTCGTGGTTTTTTGGGGTTATAATTACTTTCTGTTTATCCACTAATTCCGTTTTATTCATTTCTTTATTGTTGCATCTATTTTCGGTTCATTTGCGATGTTGCCTGTGGTTGGATTTGAAGTTTTTCGATTTTAGCTGTCATTTCACTTAGTTTGTTTACATCACAATTTCAATCATGCTTGTTTTGTCTACCACGTTCTGGATCAACTCAGTTAGTTCTATTGACCTGCAGTCGTTTGGCAACACTAATTTTTTTCCAGAAACATGCTTACAAACCCCTCTGGATGCACAAACCACAATAAAAAAACGCTTTTAATTTTTTTTTTTTCAGAAACATGCTTAGAACACCCCCCCCCCCCCCCCCCCATGATGTACAAACCACAAGACAAATTTCTTGTTCACACCCACCATACAGGACCAATGAATAGGGGTGCTGGGCGGGGTTAGTAGTAAAAAGGCAGTATGAGCAGAAAACAGCCTGAAAGCTGTCTTTTTCAAATCTTGAAGCTCCATCCCTCTTAAACCGAGCCTACTCCGCACAGCACTACAGCACCGCCATTCGCCCCAAGTCCTGTAACTTTTTCGAGCGCTGCTCTCAGGAAATTTGTCTTAGTCTTCTGTGTTGTGCAACCATGGTGATTGTATGCATGCAAGAGGAGAAGGAAAATCCCCCCGTTCGTCGCATGGTGGGGGTGCTGCTTCGTCGTGAGTATTTTCCTTTCTCTCTCACGTACATACAACCACCCTCGCTGCATAAACCACAAGAAAAATTTCTTTTTCATACCTCCCTTCCCTAAGGAAATAGGAGTGCTGTGCGGGGTTTAAGGGAGATATGGCTTCAAGACGTGAAAAAGACAGCTTTCAAGCTGTTTACCTCACATGTTCTGCTCATATTTCCTTTTTACTACCTACCCTTCCGAACACCCCTATTCACTATTCGTCCTGTAACTTCCTAGGAGGATGTAAACAATAAATTTTTCGTGTGGTTTGTGCATCCACGGGGGGCCTAGGCATGTTTCTGAAAAAAAAATAATTTAAAAGTGTTTGGGAGGTTATCTGCAAATTTACCGAAAAACTTCTTGTTAACAACTCACAACAAAGTTACGGGACCAGGAGTGAAAAGAGGTGCTGTGCAGGGAACAAGGTATAAAGGAAATAAGCACAGAAATTGCAAAGAAAACAGGTTAATCGGACCTCGAAAAGCTGTCTTTTTCACATTTTGAAGCCATACTCCTCTTAAACCCCGCACAGCACCCCTATTCGCCTGAGGTCCCGTAGCTTTCTTGAGGGTTGCTCACATGAAATTGTCTTGTGGTTTATGCAACGAGGGTGGCTGTAGACATGCTAGAGGGGAAGGAACATCCCGCACAACGAATAATCCTCCCCCTACCCATGTTTCTAAAGTGAAACGCTAAGGGAAGGGGGAAAACCCATGTTACAATATAAGTACCCTAGTTTGTACAGCTAAAAGGGGACATCATAGCAAATACTGTCAGACGATCAAAATTTTAAAAAGAACAGTAAATTTACATAACACCTACCTTTTTCATCTGAAGCAAATGAGACATTCTACCTAGTGTAGCAGTAGTTGATGTGTCGGGTTTTAGTATTCCGTGGCTATTATTTGTTTCCTATATTGTTTTTGTAATGAGAAAAATGCGAGATCGTAGGTTAACCAAGGGCCTTGCGAGATCGTAGGTTAACCAAGGGCCTTGGTTAACCTACGATCTCGCATTTTTCTCATTACAAAAACAATATAGGAAACAAATAATAGCCACGGAATACTAAAACCTGACACATCAACTACTGCTACACTAGGTAGAATGGTCATAATAAGAATAAGAAAACAAGGTGAACAATGCACAATTCCAGAAAGGCCACGGAACACATGAATTATTAAGAACCCTATGCCAGTGATATACATACTAAAGCGATGTGGTAATAGACGGTACAAGCAAGTCAATAGCACAAAGAAAAACTGCCTGGTCTGAAATATTCCAATTACCCTTTATTGTTATGTTTTCATCAAATGTTAATGTATAAGAGGGGGACGGGAACAGAACCGTACTGGGAAAGTGTTATGTGTAAGAAAAACTTTAGGTGTAAATAACTCAGAAAAGACCAGAGACCAAAAGGTAAGAATGGTGTCAGTGTGCATGTAACATACCAAACATTATCTACCAGCAGTCGTTTTATCTAAAACTGTTCGGGAGGTTGTCTGCAGATTTACCTATAAAAGTATATACAAAAATACAAGAGATAAAAAGCATGATATCTTTTCGTTTTCATACAAATTAAGTCCCAATTTTATATGTTGAAGTAAGAGAATAACTGAATTTTCTTGTAACTTTTCTACTAAGATCAAATACCATATAAAATAAGGTAGTATCGCAGCACATTAAGAGTATTTTTATGGTCTATTACTGAAAAGTCAACTGTGTTTTGCCAGTTAGTTTATTAGTACACAAACTCTACCTGATTTTCTATGTTGAAGTAAAAGCATATTTCAAATATGTTAGAAGTATTTTTTGTCAATAATATTATTATGGACATCAGTGTTTTACAGAATACTTATTGACACATTGGGGATTTATTTAATTGTTCTTGCTTTTAAGATATAGAAGTGTAGGCGTTTACATCACTATCTATGTAGCTGATAGCTACAGCAGCTGATTAAAAATAGTAATAACAAATTGTAAATTACAGCACAAGTTTATGCTCTATTGAAATTTAAAATAAAAATATTAAAAACACTCTAAAAATTGCTCAGAACAACTAAAAACGTAAGTCACACTGATACAAAATGATGTGGTTTCCATCTCCAACTGTTAGAGCCCGAGTGTGCACATGACTGCCTTTTTTGTATTAGCTGTGCATATTACTATCTACAGTATTTGTTAAGACTTTGTTATCTCAGAGATCTAGACGCCTTGTGCATGTTCTTCTGTGATTTGCTTCGATTCACCTAAATTCATACCTTTTTATAATTATTAGTAGGACAGGCAATTAATAAATATCAATTTCTATTACAATGAATAAATTTTAGTTCCAGAATGCCACCTAAAGGATCAAAAAATGAAGACATAAAAACAGTCATTGACTTGGTGAAAGGTTTTTGGCCAGATTTCAACATAACCAGTGAACTTCTCACCAATCCCACAACCCAGTTTGTCCAAAGTTTTTTCAATGAATTTTTAAGTGATATAAATGAGAAGATACGTTATTTGCTGGGTGATGAGATTGTTGTTGAACATGAGGAATTCGATGGAGAGGTTCAGCTATTTTGTGCTGTCTCGAAAATATTTAAAAAGCTCAAAGTGGACACTTTCTGCATAAATGACATAAACACACCTGTGCCACTAAGAACAAGGTTTTTTATTAAATCCGCCATTCATTTTCTCATATATATAACAAATGAAATGTCAGAATGGGAACATCTGATATGTGATAGTTTTAAAAAAGCCCAAGAGCAAAACAAGCTGAAAGAAAATATACAAGAGTTTTTGGAGGAACTACAAGAACACCTTGAAGCTGTAGAAAGGGGAAAAGATGAACATACGAAGCTTTTAGAACAAAAAGATTCTGTAGATATTGAATATGAGAAAATGTTGAATGAAAAACATGCTAGAGAAAAATTATATGCGCAGAAACAATTAGAAATAGACCAACTTAGACGAGAAATCGAAAATCAAGAATATAGAAAAAATTGTTTAGAACAAGAAGAGGCGAACCTTCAAGAGCAGGTGATTACAGAGAAAGATTTTGAGGTCTTACAAAACATGGAAAGATCGTTGAAGGAAGAACTTGAAAGACTGTCATCAAATGATGCAGGTCTTTGTGATGGATTGGCCGTCCAGAAAGAAAATATAGATTTTATTGAATCGTGTGCACAATATCTGAAAAAATTAAATTGTGATTCTCTCTTTGATGGAGTGCATGTACTACAAAAAACAAACGATGCACTAAAAAGAGGTATTAATAAAAATAGTGAACTCCGTGGAAAACTAAACAGCTTACAAGCTACAGTGGATAAAACAAATGCAGAAATTGAAATTTTAAATCAGAAATTAGCTAGCACAGAATCTAAATTGCATCTTCTACACACTGAAATTGAAAACGACTTCAAAGCAATCAGAGAGAAGCAAGATATTCAGAGGGAGATCACTTTAAATAAGATAAAGCAAGCAGCAGAGCTCAAAAAAACAATAAGCTGCCTTAAAGAGGATATTTCAAACACTGAACAAAGAAAAGAACGCTTTAAAGAGGCTGTTGCACTAGAATATATGAAAGTACTAGATAGTACAAAAGATTATGTGAATACTGCATGCAGTGTATTTGAAGATATTTATATGGAAGCAAACAAATTTTGATTATTAATTTTTAATATAATTTTGTATGTAAATAAAAATTTGTTTTCTACTAAAATATTATTTAAAACCATCTTACTTTCAGCGAAATACATTTCGTCTACAGTTTTGTTAAAATTTTATTGCTGCCATGTCATGTTAAAAATTTTAAACAGAATTTGTAAATAAGGCTAGATATATTCTCACCGTAATTATAAACGCAGACCGGTTTCTCTCTGATTAGAGCTCGTCAGTGCGTAATGCTAATAACAGCAAGAAGACACGTATATAATAATACAGCTATGGTAGCTAGTCTCCTAGAACATTGTGAGGTGTATGACAGGGTCGCCATCTCGGTGCGGAAACAGGTAGTATTATGTCATGACAGCTCTAGTTAACACAAAATGTTATACATAGAGACTCTGTTCAACCAACTAACAATTTTGTAAATTGTCAGCCCTGGCCCATTTCTTTCCTAATACAGAGACAATGTATATAAAGCTAGACGGAAAACCTACACAATAAGCCTTTTCAGTCACTCAAAAGCCCTGGTTCTCTAAATCCTGTGACAAGGCCAGACTTGAAAAGGTCAAAGCTTACATTCTTTCTGAGGCAAAAAACTCTAATCACATCAAAAACAAAGTTCTCTCAAGCTCCAACGACAGCAAACCCTTCTGGACTCTTGCTAAATCTATGGGGAATAATTTCTGCAAGAGCACGTTCCCACCTCTTGTTTTAGGGGATGAAATTGTTTCTACTGCCCTGGGCAAAGCTGAACTTTTTGCCTCGTTGTTCGCTGGCAATTCTACTCTCAACCCACCTCCAAATGTTCAACCACCGACAGTCCCCAATGATGCGCAGAAAATGACTGATATCATTTTCAAAACTAAAAAGGTACGAAAGATGCTCTCTTCTCTTAATACCAGGAAAGCCTCTGGCCTTGACGAGATACCAGCAATTGTTCCGCACCAGAACTTGCTCCTATCCTGACTCGTCTGTTTCAGACATCTTACAATAGAGGCATACTCCCTAGTAACTGGAAAACTGATCGAGTGCAACCCTAGCAACTACAGGCCTATTTCTCTCCTTTCAGTCGTCTCTAAAGTGATGGAAAAGTATATAAACATGGAATTACTAAAATTTCTTGAAAAACACAGTATAATCCACGACTGGCATTATGGATTCCGTCAGCGCAGATCAATTGCCGACCTGCTTTTCTTTGTCACCCATTCTTGGAACAACTCTATGGAACTACATGGTGAATCCCAGATTGTCGCTCTAGACATATCCAAAGCATTCGACCAGGTCTGGCACGCAGCGCTGCTTAATAAACTTCTGGCCTATGGATTACCACCAAAAGAGAAGATTATAATGAAACAATTTGACAGTTACAAGAAGATCTAGAAAACATAAGTAAATGGTTGATAATAAACAGATTACAATTAAATCTTGAAAAAACGAAAATGTTTTTTTAAATTTTTCCAACTTGGGAATGCAGATCAATAATGGACTACAAATAGATAAACAAATTATTGAAATAGTGGATTCTATAAAGTATTTAGGTATAATGGTGGATAGCAATTTGATGTTTAGTAAGCACGTAGATTATTGGTGTAAAAAAGTTTGGTGTTTTGAAAAGAGCCAGTCCTTATTTATCCATATGGGCCAGGAAAACTATTTATGATATGATAGTCCTGCTACATTTTCATTATGCCTCCTCAGTTTTGTATTTGGGAAATAAAGAAGCTGTAAGTAAATTACAGTTACTTCAGAATAGAGGAATGAGAATATTATTAGGTTGCAGTAAATATAAGAAAATTGTAAACATGTTGGGGTTGTTAGAATGGTTGAATGTTGAGAGACTGTTAAGATTGAATGTACCTGTTTTTCTATATAGAATTAAAAAAGGAATTATGCCAGTCTATCTTAAAGAATATCTAACATACTTCAATGAGGTGCACAATTATGGGACAAGAGGTAAGAGTGCTTATTTCTAGAACATAACACAAAGATGGCACAAAATTCGTTTGTTTCGTGATATTAAAAACACAGAAAGTGTTAGGTTGTTTAAAACTAAAGTTAGAGAGTACCTGACTAAAATATAGATAGTTTAAGTTTTAAATTGTTACCATTAATTTTGTGCAATCAGTTGTGTGATAAAAGTATTTTAAGACTGAGTTTTATATGAGTAATAAGTTTGTAGCTTTGCATTTATTTTTATTGTAATTTTTATATGTAGCATTTTTTGCTAAATAAACGGTATTATTATTATTAATAATGATCATGGAGAACCTAGAAAGCCTGAAATTGTAAGTTTTTACAATTTTGCAAAAGGTGGCGTCGATATACTCTCAAAACAGTAGAAGATGGCCCCTTATTATTTTCTCCACCTTACTCAATGTAGCTGGAATAAACTCACAAATTATTTATCGCGAAAATGTAAGTGACACCAAAATGAAACGATGTGATTTATCTGAAAAATCTTGGCATGGCCCTAGTCACTCCACATTTGCAAGAGAGAAAATTGAACCAGCGTACCCAGAGAGCTTCAGCACAAAATTTCAAAACAACTCTGAGAAGCAATGAAGCCACCAAAGAAACGTCGCAATATAGCAGGAAGATGTGCCAACTGCCCTAGGAACAAAGACTGGAAAAGTCACTATGCTTGTAGGGTTTGTCAACAATATTTGTGCCTAGAACATATGCAAACTTATCCAGTTACAAGTGTTTTGTTAACTAACCTATTTATTATTGGATTAATTTGTTGTTAGTTTTTGTGCCTCTGTGGGTTCCTAAAAAGGCATTTAGTTTTTATTCATGAAAATACTTCTGTGCCTTGGATTTACTTCCGTTGTATCATTTAAGAACAGTAAACATTTATATGTTAAGGAATTAGGCATTTTTATGGTGTCCAGCAAGCAAACAAGAGAACAAAAAAGAAAACCACCAAAAAAATAACGAAAACTAATTGAAAATGCAGGGAAAACAATAAAAAATGAAAAGCGTCTGACATACCCCACAATTTGTTACCACAAGAATGCCGGGTTAATGCATCCGGATGACCAATTAAAAATTATTTGTATATGTATGCATGTGTGTGTGCGTGATGTATGCTTAAGTTGTAGCAATGTTTTGTTTGTGGTCTTTAAAGTTGTACGAACCGAACTATGAACGAACCTAAGCAAATATGTTGCCTCAAACTTCGAACCTCTGAAATAGTATGTCTAAGGTTCACAGTCAAACTTTGAACTTCTTAGAAATTCAAAATCGAACATCAAACTACCCAAAATTATTTAGTGTTTATATATCATTTCCTTAAATACAAAATTTAGGAATATTGTACCATACAATATTTGATACGTAAAATATTCCTAGGAAGGGTTGGACAAATGTACAGGTTGATTGGGTAAAAATGCCTCCCGGTGCTGATCATTGTGGAGGTGGGTAAACGTTAAATCAAAAAAAATCTCTGGACGCAGCAAGTGCGTTATGGTAGCGAATTTTCTTTAAAATATTTTTAATAGGTTTCTGAAAACAGTTTTTTGAAAAACGTTTGGGATCTAAACTGCAAATTTACCGAAAATTCCCTACCAAAACGCACTTACTGCGTCCAGATTTTTTTCTTACAAACGCATCATATTTCAATAAAAAAATGCAAAAATGCATTAACGAATTTGTTCTACGACAATTAGCTAAAAAAAAATTATGCACCACTACTCACTCCTGGTCCCGTAACTTCCTTGGGGAGTGTGAACAAGAAATTTTCCTTGGGGTTTGTGGATCCAGGGGGGTGGGGGCCTAGGCAGGTTTCTGAAAACAGTTTTTTGAAAAGCGTTCGGGAACAAAACTGCAAATTTACCGAAAATTCGCTACCAAAACGCACTTACTGCGTGTAGATATTTTTATTACAAACGCATCATATTTCGATAAAAAATTCAAAAATGCATTAAGGAATTTGTTCTACGAAAATTAGCTAAAAAAATTATGCACCCCTACTCACTCCTGGTCTCGTAACTTCCTTGAGGAGTGTAAACAAGAAATGTTTTGGGGGAATAGTGGTGCTGTGCGGGGTAGGCAGGGTTTAAGGGGGATATGGCTTCAAGGTGTGAAAAAGGCAACTTTCAAGCCCGCTATATTCGCATTTTCTGCTCATATTTCCACCCCGCCCAGCACCCCTATTCATTCCTGGTCCCGTCACTTCCTTGGGGGGTGTGAACAAGAAATTTTTCTTGGGTTTTGTGGATCCAGGGAGGGGGCCTAGGCAGGTTTCTGAAAACAGTTTTTTGAAAAGCGTTCGGGAGCTAATCTGCAAATTTACCGAAAATTCGTTACCAAAACGCACTTACTGCGTCCAGATTTTGTTCTTATAAACGCATCATATTTCGATAAAAATGTGCAAAAATGCATTACCAAATTTGTTCTATGATAATTAGCTTTAAAAAAATATAGACCGTTAAACCATAAACTTCACTAAACCTACAGATAAATATCCAAAAAGCCACCAAACTTAACTAAACTGACAACCAAAGCATCAGAGAAAGGGTCTATTTGAAATGGATATTCTGTAAATATTTTAGTAAAATGAAGGGCAATGACTGTTGAATCTGAAACTTAAGGGTTTGCAGAACACTCTTCTTGTAACATTTTCTTTTCACAAACGGTATTTGTTTCACATTTTTTGCCTAAACATTGCCAATTTTGACGTTTAAAATTGCGAGTTTGACGTTTTGAGGAAAACTCCAAAATTTGTTGCTTTAACTGCCCATAACTTCTTTGTCTTTAAAGCTAGGGACCTAAATTTTGGTACAGAGAGTTCACTCTTTATAATACAAACACGCGGACCAAATTTATATATATATATATATATATATATATATATATATATATATATATATATATATATATATATATATATAAACAGATATCCCCATAAGCGAATTTTTTTTTAAAAAATTCGCTAATACAAAAACAAAAAATATTTTAAACTTTTTTAGATTTCTAGATCTATAGATAAGCTCAATTATAAATATTTGTTGTTCGGTATTGGCTAGGCAGTTTTAACAAACAGATTGAGAGGTTTCAAAATGAGAATATTTTTTTTTTATTCTTTATATTATATATTATTATATTTGAATCAGAAACATAATTTTTTTATTTCAACCACACACCACGACGGTTTACAGCCTAAATACTAACGTACTGTGGGTGTCGACAAGGAGGAAAGAGGCAACTTGTTAATTCTGGACTTAAAGGTTTGGAGGTTTGGGGGAAAATGAAAAACATGCGCCGGCAAGGAATTCCACAACTTGGAAGTCCTCGGGACAAAAGAGCGGGCATAAGATGTTCTATGTCTGATGATATGGACAGTGAATGGGTGCATTCCCTCTGTTCCCCTGGTAGATCTGTTGGGGGCAGCAGGTGGAGGAACTATGGAAGAAAGCTCCTCTGAGCAGTGCCCGTGCAGATATCTATAAAAGAGAGAGAGAGCACCAACGGCACGTCTGTGGGCAAGGGATGGCAGCCTTTGGGTGAGGGTAGGGTCACTGATGAGACATATAGCTCTCTTCTGAATGGAGTCCAGGATAGCGAGTGTAGAAGCGGCAGCAGTACCCCAGATGTGGGAGCAGTATGATAAGTATAAAATAACCACTTCAAATTTGAACTGTCTTATTGTGAATATTTAACTGTTTTGGCTCATTGTGAAATAAAGCATGTTGAAACCAGTCTTGTCCAAAGGCAATCTTCAATTATCCTCATAAATTCTGAAAATTTACGTTACCAAACGCCTTTGAACACTGCCATCATGTTGTTACTGAAAAAGGTGTTGTGAGGCTAGGATATATAAGAAAAATAATTCTGTGATTCTTAAATTGCTTTGTCGCGTCTCAATGTGCCCCACCAACTGTCAAAAATATGCATGAGTCAAATCTCCTAAAACGACCTAACGAGTTTAAAGCATCGCCAGTGAGTTAACGGGGCTCCAACTTCGCTAACTTTGGCAACATTCATCGCCTGTAAAGTTAACTTTCAATGTATTTTTGAGTAACAAAGTTTGAACTATTTTGGAGAAATACATATTTCGAACTTCGAACTACTTCAACATCGCTAGTGCGAACATATTTTTTAACCGAAGGTTCGGTTCGAATTTCGAAGCTTCGCACATCTTTAAGTGGTCTTACAATAATCTTGTACCGTCACCCAAGGCAAAAGTATAAAAATACTTTTGTGAGAGGATCGTTTATTAAATTGTCCAGATATGTTAACTAATTCCTTTATTACCTGTCCATTATTTGTAATTTATTTTTAGTGTAATCAAAACTTTTTGACAATATTAAAGGAAGGACACATACTTGGAAAAAAGAGAATAGTTAGACCAAGGGGCAAACTTCTGAAAAACCTAACCAACCAGCAATTTAGCGTGGAAGTTACAACGAAGTAAAAGAACTACTGGAGAGAGCTACTTATAATTGTGATGACAAGGCAACATCACCTTTGGACTGTGATAATGATAAGTATTAAAATAGTAAACAGAGTGGCTGCTGTGTAAAGTATATATTTATTCTTATAAAACATTAAAAATCAAGCTACATTTTCTCCCTCATATTCACCAAGATCTATGACTACTTCTTGTACAAAGGGTACCTCGTTACTCTCTGTAATGCTGTGCTTAAAGCTCATATGTCGTTGTAACAAATTATTAGAGGAAAACTTCCTCAAACATGTGCTACAAGTATGTGGTTTCTCATGTGTCTTCATATGTTTGTTCAGCCTACATGGATGATAGAAACGCATTTCACACACATCACAAGCGTATGGTTTGTCATTTTCACTTGAGCTACCCGAATGTGTCCGTTGATGATTCTTCAAGTCATTGGAATTGGAATAGGCTTTAGGACACTGCTTACACAGATACGGCTTGTAACCTGTGTGGATCCACATATGTCGATTTAGTCTTGTGGAGCTAACAAAACCTTTGCCACATTCATTGCAAAGGTATGGGCGCTCATTTGTATGATAGGTCCTTATGTGCAATTGTAAATTGTCAGATTGACTAAATGTCCTACCACAATAACTACAACAATAAGGTAGAACACCTGAATGCAACACCTTATGCCTTTCAAGATTTGACGCTATTTTAAAACCTTTTCCACAAGTCGGGCATTGATATTTCTTAATGGATTGATGTGTCTTCATGTGTCCTGTCACACCAGCCCAGCGTATGAAACCTTTTCCACAAACCTCACATTTGTAAGGTCTTTCACCAGTGTGTGTGCGCATGTGCACTTTAAATGTACTAGGGTTGGGATATCGCTTCCCACATATTTTACAGCCATAGTCTTTTGATATCATGTGACCCTTCAGGTGTCCTATCAGTTTTTTTCTTTCTTTAAATTCCTTTTTACAAATGTTACATTGAAGAGTATTTAACTGACAATTGTTAAGCTTGTGTTGCTTTAACACCTCAATAGTTGGGAATTCTTCATTACAAGCTGGACAAAGTAATTTTAGTTCAGAGGGTTGTTTAATAATTGTTACAATGCTGTCTGAATCAGGCTTTATAGGTATCAATGGTGGTGCATCATCAGGTAAATCATTAACACTATTATTCGACTCTGGACTAACAGTAATCTTTGTCACAGAATCAATGTTCGGCACTATTGGAATCAAAGGAGGAGGTTCCTCAACAAACAACTGTGAGGGAAGAATATTTGCCCCTTTACACCCATGCAGGACTGGTTGAATTTCCTGCGCAGATTTCTCAATCTTAACACCAAACTTGTCAGTCTCAGTTTCATTTTTAGCTAATGCCTCGATAAACTGATTTGCTTTTTCTTTACTTTTCCTAGAGCTTCTTCTTGTTTCCTTCAAAGATTGGCCTTCTACTGCAACTTGCTTGGTGCTTATTTCAGTATTTGGCGATTCGTCTTTTTCAGCATTTATCTGAGCCTCATTCAAGGCAATATTTAAAATGTCTTTTTCAATATAGCGGCAATGACTTTTGAGAAGCCTCTCGTTGCGTTCGATCTTTTTTCTGAAGTTGTAGCATTTTGCAATTAAATGAAAACATGTAATACAGATGTTGGGTGGCAACCCGTCACCTTCAGATACCTGCAAAAAAAAAGGTGGTGTCTACTATGAAATATTAAGTTATCTTATAAATTACCTTTACTGATGCGATAGTTTCTAACATTTTGGGAATTTTTGTTGTAAATATTTCTCTCAAGTGGCCTCTTTCTGTTAAACATGTCCTACATACATCGTTCACAGTAATTTTCCTTTTTTTACTCAACTTTATCATAATGCTCTATATCTTCATAAAAAATAATGGAAATAAATAAATAGATAGTTTTCTTTTAATCAACTTAAGTATAACCAATAACATGCGTTTTATATAAAATTACAAATTTTGGTAACTCTAATTTTTTTCTATCTCAACTCCAACAATGTTTTTAAAACACTTTATTTTACCATGTTTTTCAATTTTTTCATATACATGATCATAATATCCAACCAAATGATCAAGTATGATTGATAACTGACAACTTGCTGACACCTTTCAAAAGATTACGAGCGTCTCCCCACAGTAATGACCCGGATGAACTGATCATGCGCACCTCGCAGTATATTTTAAGTAACGAAATAAAAGATCTTCCTGTCGTGCCGTTTACACACAATCCTCCCAACTGACCTTCCTGATCAGCTCTGAGATCAATTTGCCTAATCAAAAAGTAAAAGAAGGAAAATTACATTATGTTCACATGAATGGCAGGATTGATTTTCCTTCCCCTTCTTTTAATTGAGCAAACTCAGGTCAGTTGGGAGGATGTTGTGTGAACAGCACGTCAGGGATGTCTTTTGTTTTGTTACTTAAATAAGTGCGCATGATCAATGCGGACGTGGATCCACAGAACACTCCCTACAGAAGTTTCACCTAAATGGAGCTAACCTGGACTTTATTAGGGCTCTAGTTCGGACATCGCATATAGTAGATGTCGCTAGTAGTGCTACAATTCTACTGAACAAGCTGTTCAGTGCGCCATTTTATCATACATTCAAAATTCAAATGATTTGAATGCAATTTGTTGGCTTCTAGTCCTTTCATTGTATAATTATAATACAAGTTTGTTGCTAAACGTTTATTTTAATTAAGTTTTACCCATATTAAATTTTAGTGGATACTTTACAGTGTTTTCATTGTTCGTCGGTTTTGTGTTTTAGAGGTGCGTTTTTTTTTTGTGAATCAAAATATGATCGTTATCATAAGCTTTGTGTTTAAACAATAATGTAATTTCAATTCTATTTTCAGTTTTCTTATCAAAAAAGCAAGGTGCTTTCATAGTTCAAGGTGTTTTGGTGAAACATAATTACAACTGTTTTAGTTTTCAGGCAAGTTTAGAACGTTTTAGTAGTTCATAGGTTATAAGTAAATAACGTTTTCTTAGAGCAGCTTTGTGGATATAAATATGATACCAACCAAGAAAACGATTTATTGTTAATTGTGTTCCGGGGTACCTGGAATTATTTAAAAGACATCGTTTTTCGTTGAAATCATCTGAAGACCATTTTGATGACTGGGTGAAAGCTGTACAAAACCCAAAGATGCTTGGGTTATATCCACAAGTCATTTACGATAGATTTTATATTTGTGATCGTCATTTCGTTGATGAGGATAAAATACCTGAAATGAGAAGAGGCCTGAAAAGAACTGCTGTTCCCATATTTCATCTTCCTTTGAGTAAGTATTCATATATTTTAAAGTGCAAATAAAAATTTCTATTTCTATTTATACATCTCAGAAGTAAACAATGGATCGGGTGGATTCGGAAGGCGACCAGAAAGCCTGATAGTGTACACTGTTGTCAGATGAATATTACCAAGTGTCATTTTAAATAAAGAAGGAAATTAAAGGGTGCACAAATGTTTTTCTGGTAAATGACAATATGACGTCATTTATATATACCCTAAAATAAGGAAAAACCAACCTTGCCATATATTGTGGTCATGTGAGCATATAAATGTAATAGTGTACAAGCACCAGACTGCTGTAACATATCTACCTATCGATAAGGAATGGCAATATATACTTCATCTTACTTTCAGAATTAAAATGGTTTTTAAATAAATGTAATAGGAATACTGTTCTAGGTTTTTAAATAAATGTAATAGTAATACTTTTCTAATAAAACACAAGTGTATTATATCTTGTTTGATTTTCCATTAATCATATCGATAGTAAAAACTGAAGCTGCCAGTGTTAGAAGGTCTAAATTGCCAATTAATTTTTCCTATGTTTGCAAAGCTTAAAACAGGCATATGTGTGTTATTAAAACATAACTTGTTTTGCTTTCACTATAAAAATCATTAAAAAAATTTTTGGCTAATTTAACCTCTTTACTGGCAGTGGTATAAAATTAAATAGAATTTATTTGGATTTTCTAAATGAAAATGAAATCAAATTTCCCGCGTGTGACTGAAATTCATCGCATCCGCCAGAGGCGCTGCAATATTGTTCAAAACGTCAGCATTGGCGTTTCCCTTCTATAGGGGTGTTCTGTGCGTGGATCATTACTGTGGCGAGACGCTCCTGAAAGATGAACGTCAGTGTCAGTTAAAAGCATGATATAATGACTTACATGAGTTAAAAGTCCTCAATGATTGACAGTGAAAGTTGACACTGACACTTGACACAAGGAATAGAATAGCCAAATACGATTAGAGATGTGAAAGGCACAGCAAAGAGCTAGATCCCTAAAGATAGGAATTAGGCAAAGCCATTCCAATTTTCAAAATCTTCAGAGTTCCTATTTAAATTGAACCAATAGGAATAGGGTTTGCATTTCAAATTTATATGAACCTAGCCTTAATTATGTGCAGTTGTTTACATTATTTTGAAATTATTGCATTTTTTGCATTGCCTTTCGTTTTTTTTAAAGCAATAATAATAAACGCATGTCACGAACATTGCTTACGCTCAAGGTAGGCAAAATATACTAAGCGACCGCATGTGGGCGGCAGCTCTATCACAACAGACTACACTGCTGAATTTCAGCAGCGGCAAGCTGTGTGGAAGCTTGACAAGCAATTTGACTATAGTTATAAATGAAAAGTACAATTACTGAAGGCAACACTATTTTGCGTAAAATAGAAAATCAGGATACCACTAAATCACAACGTAAAAAGTGCCAGCATCACTTCGTTCTTAATGTTTCTTAATTTAAACCACAAAACATATAAGTTGTAAACTTAATTAATTTCCATTTTTATGGTAATTACCTTTGCTTATCGTTTAATGCGGGATATTTTTTTCCAAATAACTATTTAATGCCTTTCGTAGTAACAGTATGTATCAACATTGCGCATCTCCGTTCGAAAGAAAATATTTGTTAATTGGGCAAAGGTGATGTTTCTTTCCCCTCATGGCTGATCCGCGGCCTCGCCGCCCCGATAGCACTGCAACCTTTGGTTTATTCTGCAAAAGGCTTGTTTAGTAGTAAACAGTTTATAATTTCTCATCCTCTGATGACGCTAACTTTGCTAGTGAAACGATTGTCAGCTCTTTAAAACATGTGTTGTGGTGATTTGGGTACTCCAAGTGTACTTACCAGTGCTCATCACAGGTTCCAATCTTCACTTAGTCATCAAAGGACTGATTCCAAAGTTGTTTACAATTATCAAAACCTTCTTACAAAATGAGATTGGTACTGTTAGCTACTATGTGAAAACTGGAACCTGTGATGAGCACTAATAAGTACACTTGGAGAACACCCAAATCACCACAATACATATTTCAGAGACCTTACGATCGTTTTGTTGACAATGTCAACATCTTCAGAGGATTTTCCAAATTTTTCTTCCTCTGAAGATGTTGACATTGTCAACGTAACGATGGTAAGGTCTCTGAAATATGTATTGTGGTGATTTGGGTGCTCTCCAAGTGTACTTATTACTGTGAGCTACGTTAGTTAATCCATAGTTTACATTATTAATAACTTCCCAGATTATTTGGTACATATGTTCTTCATTAAATAGAACCAGCACTTAAGAAAGTATTCCTTTATATTATGTATTTTAAACAGACACAGTCTCCCCCTAAATATTAGGCATACCTACACACGTTTGTCAACCATACAAAACAATCAAGCGAAATTTACAAGCTGTTTCGCTGCGGTGAAAGGCTTTTCAAGGCAGTGTTGGCCAAAAGCATTGGTTCAATTCACCAAGTGCAAGCGGTTGCCAACAGTTGAATTGTTATGTCCACATTTTGTGACATAAGAATTCAATTAAGGCTAGATGCATTATCACCACAATTAGAACCCTAGACCGGTTTCGCTCTAATTAGAGCTCGTCAGTACAGCTTACTAATTGCAGTGAAAATACACCTATTAATTTTATAGGTGTATAGTATGTAAGGCTAGATGCATTCTCATCACAATTAGAACCGTAGACCGGTTTTGCTCTATTTGGAGCTCGTCAGTAAGGCTTTAATTGGAGCGAAAATACATACCTATAAATTTTATAGGTGTATTTTCGCCGCAATTAGTATGCCGTACTGACGAGCTCTAATTAGAGCGAAACCGGTCTACGGTTCTAATTGTGGTGAGAATGCACCTAGCCTTACATACTTTGTCCCTATATTGGGGTAGAAATGGGCCAGGGCTGACAATTTACTAAATTTTTAGTTGGTTGTATACAGTCTCTATTTTTTAACACTTTGTGTTATTTGGAGCTGCCGTGACAACAACCTACTTGGTTCCGCAACGAGATGGTGGCACGTGTTTCGTGTCTTACATCTCACTTAGTTTTTTATAAGAATTCAACTTATTTGGCAGCTGTTGGCGCCAGATGAACTCGGCCATTGAGTACATATTTAAGTGACTAAATATTTTAGGTAGTCAATGAAGACTGCACTTCACTTACAGTGGCTGTATAAAGAACTAAACTGGCGAGATGTTAGTCAATGGTCCTAAAAAAGATCCCCAGCGACTAATTCTATCCAGAATCCAAAGACTCCGTCAATCATTTGATGGTTCACATGCGCAAATTAAACAAGCGCCTCGCGACAGTAAAAACTTAGTTGCACTGATCATGCGCATTGGGCTCTGAAAATCTGCCTGCTGTTTACGATGCCTTATAAAATAAAAAATATTTAAATATAACCTATACTCCATAGTTTTGTTTTCTGTGTGTAATAACCTTCGTATATAGTATTTTGTTCTTGATAAATAATATATTACCTATATCGTAATATATATGTAAGTACATTTGCAGATTAACTCCCGAACGCTTTTCAAAAAACTGTTTTCGTAAACATGTCAAAGTCACGATTCGAAACGTCAAAATTTGTAATTTTGAGACAACGAATCTGAAACAAATATGGATTATGTAGAAGAAATGCCGTATTAAGTGTGTTTTACAAAGCTTAAGTTTCAGACTCAACCATGATTATATTGTCCTTCACTTTACTAAAATATTTTAGTAAAATCCATTTCAAATAGACCCTGTCCCGCTGTCCCTAATGCTTTGGCAGTATTTTCAGCTATAGAGTTGATGGTTTAATAGTCTATATTTTGGTAAATTTAAATTGAACAAATTCGTTATCGAGAAGACCGCGACTTAGGAATTTAAAAAAGATTTCTTTATATGAGCGGCAACTACAACCTATAAAACCCATATTCGGAAGTCAGTTTAAGTTTTTCTCTGTTTACATATATACAGGCTGGCGCATTTCTACGGCAAAGCTCAATATATCCGTTATACAAGATATGAGAAAAAATTATATACGTTAATTATAGCGCGTCTCGAGCTGCATCTTAGAAACCTATTTTGATGATCATAGGTGGCCCATAAGTTGCTGGTGATAAACACTTTCTTTTATTAGTAGAACTCCCCTGATTCTAGAGCATGTTTGTATTTTCCATCAAATTACAATGCACGTTAGAATTTTGCAAAATGTGCATGTTCGATGCAAGTGAGTTTTTACTGTCGCGAGATACTCGTTAAATTTCAATAATGTAACGTCCTTATATCTTGGGCATTTTATTTCTTTGTATTTTCTATATATTACTTGTCGACTTGTCGTTCATATGGTGACGACAATAAGTGGAAAATAAATAGTATACTTTTATTATATTGTATTTGATTAAATTATATTATTAATATATGTCTTGCATATCTTAACCTAAATAAGACCCTCGCCGGTTCAGTGGTAAGAACGTGTTACTATGAACCGAAGGGTACTGGGTTAGATCCCAGGGTACATACTGTACAATTAACATCAACCGAGGTTCTGGCATTGTATTTGAGCAAGTTGAATGTCCGCACGTTCCGCCCTTCGGAGGGGGCGTAAAGCCGTCTGTACCGTGTCCGTGCGATGTTGGGCACGTTAAAGATCCCTACCCTCTTCACAGGAAGGTAGGGGTTCGGCAACATTTCCAGGATAGTGAGGTGAAACTGCTCCTTGGCGTCGGTGATTGGCCATAGTCGCGGAAATAGGCCGACGTTAAATATATAAAGCACACACACGCATCTTTACCTAAATTGTTTATGTATTTTTTGTTGTTGAATAATATTATTTCTTAGTTGTATTTTGTCACTCACAGCATTCTCTGATTAATAAAAATATGTTTTTTACCTTAATGTCGATCTATTTCCGTGACTATTGCCAATCATCGACGTTAGGAAGCAGTTTGACCTCACTATCCAAAGAATTTCGCCGAATTCCTGCCTTTCTGCAAGAAGGACAGGGATCTTTAACGTGTCCAACATCGGCGGAACGTGCAGACACTCAACTTGCTTAAACACAATACCACAGCTTCGGTTGATGTTAGTTTACAATATGTACCTACTGAAAACTATAATATAACTATATATATATATATATATATATATATATATATATATATATATATATATATATATATATATATATATATATATATATATATATATATATACCTATAGATATACCTATATTTATTTATTGATTGTCGTTGATCTTACTTTGTGAAACCGCTCCATACTAGTTATACTAATACTATAAGGATGTAGAGACTTCTTACCTGGTTTCACAAATACTTGTTTTCTTTTCTGCAACTGGTTTTGCCCTTTTACGGCATCGTTGCAGACAGGAGAATGATGCCGTAAAAGGGCGAGTCCGGTAACAAAGGGAAAACAAGCAATTGTGAATCCAGAGAAGAAGTATCTACATAAAATGTTATTACTTATTTAGGTAATATGACAGAATAAATGCATAAGCACTCAAAAGGAATTTATGTCATATTTGTGGAAGGGTGCTCGCCACTCTATACATATTGGCAATTAAAAAGAAGCACATTCAAATATTAGGTACTTGATTTCTGTAACTGATTGAACAATACATTAAAGAAAATAAAATTATTTCTCGTTGATTTTGAGCGATATACCTACCTATTAGTCGGTGTCGCTATAGGTACATGGGTATTTGAAAGCGGGTGGGTAGGTCAAGATTAGGTACTACATTAAAAGACAAGTTCAAATCATTATATTACTTAATCAAACACATGTAATTAAAACTCACTGACACAACCAATTCGTGGCATATCTTATTATAATACTGATTTATTACACCAACTAGCTGTCAACAATCCATTATCTGTTGAGTTTTCATTTCAACTATATAATATGTATTACATAGGTACCTACTTAATGAATATTTGTCAACTAATTGATTCTTACAATTCGATTTGCAAAACTATTTACGTTGCAATAAGACACCAAGAATGTAAAATATTTAGATAACTATGTTTATTCTTCATTTCTGTTACTCGGATTTAAAGTATGCCGCGATTTATTGTTTGAATATTTCTCGTTTCTGAGAAAATATCTACTTTACTTGGATCTCGCACGAATAGATGTCGCAAACAGCAACAAGAATGAAGATTTGCCCAGAGCATGATAGAGGTAACAACCGTCCGCGACCAGGTGGTGCGTGCGCACTTGGATACTGTTTCCGTCGGCCGTTCAAGAGAGAGATTCAGAGAGTCGCGGCTACAGATTTCGGCGCTTTTCCAATATTCTCTCGCGCCTCGCGCTTTCAGTCTGCTCTTGGCGTGTGTACGGTGTGTTCAAGAGCGGCGTTGTATCCGTGCATACCGGAACGCATGTGTGAACCCTTCGTCGAACTCGTCGTCCACTGAAACTACATCCAGGAGTTGGTGACATTCGAAAGATGATGTATTCCCGGGCTTGTTTGAAAGTTTTTACCTTGTTGGTTGTGTGTTTGTGTATAGTGTGCGCTAAGAATGTGGAAGTCGGCAGGTCTAAGAGGGCAGCGGACCCCCCAGGAGGCGGTTCTTGCGACAACGTCAAGTCCTTCTTTCAGATGAGGAATATTACCTCGACTCCTGGAGAGTCTGCCAAAGGTTAGTGTTTGTTGTTAATTAAGATATTAAGTATGATGTGATAAGTAAAAAAACAATTTTCAGCTTCCTGTCAAAATTACTTTAGAATAAGTATAATTAAGGATTTGCTCATTGTTGAGAGTAAACTTAGTTAATTACGGCACCGTAAGTGTGGTAGGTCAGTTGTCCTGGTGCTGGTTTATTTATAGCAGACGGTGATAAGATTCGTTAACCGCATTTTTATTATTTATAAACAGCACTGACTTGACACCTCTCTGCTTAGTCGTTTGTTTCCATAGCTAACTCGTCAACTTTGGAACGATCTCTTGTTGCTTTGCGAACTTTTGAACCGTCAGTTGATGACTTAAGCCGGTTAATGTTTTATTTTACTCTTGTACATGTACATACCTACCTTAGATTATCTTAATATTATTAGTTATGATTATTTTGGGTGGTTTCCAACACACCCTACTTAAATTAAATGGGTTATAATATATAATAAAAGGCCTGTGACAAATAGAATTATTGAAAGGTAATTTTGTATTTTCTGTTTATTATTGTAGTTTTATGTGTGAAAACAACCCATACCTTTAACAACCAGTACAAAACTAAATCAACTTACCTGATAAATAATATTTAAAAGAAAAGAATTCAGCAAAAATTCTTAGGCTGAGGTTAATAGGTACTTGTTCATTCTCAAAATCCAATAATTCATCACAACAGCATTTCAGACCTCACAATTGTTTAAATAAGTGGCCTTATCACGAGATAAATGAAACCTAGCTTTGTGTTTGATCTTCTAACAAAGTCAATACGTTTGTGTGAGTATGTGTGTGTCGTCAAATTTACACGACTGCTGCTTTAATGCCATCTGCACATTTTTAAAGTATGTACCGCTATGTTTGTAAACGCATTCTTAATTAAAATTCTGTTGTAATAAATGAATCAAAAGTTTGTTATTTCAGTAAAATTAATAGTAATATCAGATAATAGTCAAGAGCTCTAGTGGTACAGGTACAGGTTGCCAAAATGTAAGTTAAAGGTTCGGGATTCCAATTATGGGCTAGCTAACAAGACATTGACCTGACCGAGACAACATTTCTAGTTACAAAACTAAATATTTTGATCAGGAGTCTTAATCAATAACAATAACATTATGATCACTTTAAAGACGTCATATTTAACTAACAAATACCTTTGTAAAAGGGTGCTGCACTCAAGATCTTTTCGGTCTTTTCTACCCTTTAAAAATCGGACAATGAGAATGAATTTTACTATACTTATAGTCTTTTCTGTATTTTTAAAATATGATATCCAAAGTGTTCGAAAACAACAAATTATTTTTGGTTCTGACATAAAGTAATTTTTTTAATGCAACGCCTAAATAGGCATTTCACGAGGTGATGGAATATTTAATGTGGCATATAAAAATCTCAGGATATAGGGGCTCAATGTCAATGCCTACAAAGCTATTGTCGATTGCACATACTGAAAAAGTATGTTACGGCGTTATGCGAGCAAATTTCCATAAACATATTTTACATTCTAGTAACTCAATTTTTTGTTATTCTAAAAACTTCAGATTTAGTGCAGGATAAAGCCTAAATTTAGTACATAACAAAGCCTAAACAGAGAGTCTACCAAAGATTATCAAAATAGCCGTTACATCTTCGTAAATACCATTTTTTTTGTTTTGTTTGTTTTTAGTGAATTTTCTTAAAAAAAATCACTATTGAGGAGATCTCGACTTTTGAATTTTGAAAAAATTTCTTCAAATGAACGCTAATTAGGACCCCTAGAACACATATCCTGGGTCAGTTTCGATTTAAATATATATATATATATATATATATATATATATATATATATATATATATATATATATATATATATATATATATATATATATATATATATATATATATATATATATATATGTATGAATGTATCACACCGATAACTCAAAAAATAATGGTCCGATTTTGACTAAATTTGGTGAATACGTGCCTTTTGCAAGTGGCTTGGATAAGTTCGTTATCCAGGAAAATCGGCCGAGGTTTTCCCGGAAAATGTTGTGTTTTCTTTCGAACACAATTTATATCTCCGGAAATAACAAAGTAAGGGCAACCAAATTTGGTATGCATGTTTGTATTATAAATAGCGAACTATGTACCAAAATCTAGGTTTCTAAGTTTAAAGATAAAAAAAAAGTTACAGGCAGTTAAAGAAATTTTTTTTGGGAGTTTTCCTCAAAACGTCAAACTCGCATTTTTAAACGTCAAAATTGGCAATGTTAAGGCAAATAACGTGAAACAAATACGGCACACGGGTTTATATCGCTAGAGGTAAATTACCTACCAAAATTTAGCTCTGTAGGTCAAAAGACAAAAAAGTTACAATCATTTAAAGAAAAATAAATTAAGGTTTTTCTCAAAACGTCAAAGTCGCGATTTAAAACGTCAAAATTTGCAACATTTAGGCAAAGAACTTGAATCTATTACGGGCCATGGAAAGAAAATGTCTCAAGAAGAATGTTTTACAAACCCCGAAGTCTTAGTTTCAATCATCATTGTCCTTGATTTTACTAAAATATTTCCAGAAAATTCATTTCAAATAGACCCTTTCTCTGATGATTTGGCAGTAGTTTTAGCTATAGAGTTTATCGTTTAATGGTATATAATTTTTGTCGAATTTGCCTAAAAAATCAATAAAGCTCAATATATCCGTTATTATACAAGATATGAAAAAAAAAAATTGTATACATTAATTATAGGATGTCTTGAGCTACATCTTTTAATAATTATTACTACAATCACAGGCTGGCCCATAAGTCGTGGGTGATACAATTTTTCTATTTTTTTTGTCGAACATGCCTTATGTTATTGCATTTTTGCATTTTCCTTCGAAATATAATGCATGTTTGTAGGAAAAGAAATTCTTGACGCAGCAAGTGCGTTATGGTAGCGAATTTTGATTAAATGCTTCTTATTTGAAAAGCTCAATTTGCTATTAACCTATAAGGTTGACCAAGAAACGGTTTTTTCGGGAACACCTTAAGTTTACCTTCGGAAATTGTTGTACGTTTTCAAACAATAAAGTGATGAAACATGGCACATTGTTTTTACTATATAGGTTATACTGGTAACCAAATTTGACGCCTGCTTTCTTAAAAAAAACATATTTGCTGTTAAAAACATTTTAATGAAAATTCATTACCATAACGCACTTGCTGCGTCCAGAATTTTTCTTTTCAGAAAAACATAACAAACTCATTAAATCTATTCACAAACGAAATACACTTGTGAAGTTTGATTAATATTGTTCTATTATTTTTTAAGTTTTCGCATTCTTTAGTGAATTTTTATTTAAAAAAATTCACTAATAGAGAGGTATCGATGGTGAGACTTTGCAAACAAATTTTCATATGAGCGCGAATTTGGGCCCCTAGAACCCATGTTCTGGGTCAGTTTCGATATATATGTGTGTATCCAACCGATAACTCAAAAAATAATTAACCGATTTTGATGAAATTACTTTTAGCTTAGAGATCTAAATTTCGGCACGTAGGGTAAGTTTGATAGTAGAAACGTGTATGCCAAATTTGGTTGTCATAGCTTTGTTTACCTCGGAGATACGAAAATTTTCCGAAAGAAAACCCAAAATTTTCCCGAAAAAGCTAGTCAAATTTTCCCGGTTAACGAAAACTTATCCAACACAGATCTCCTCGTTAGTGAAGTTTTCGTTTTACGAAAAATTCGCTAATAAATCGACTGCTGATAGATGAAGTTTACTACCTTATCTGCATTTTACGTTGTGGAAATTGGCCTTTACGTAGTGGGATTTTGTCGTGGCCGAGTTATCGATATTATTGGTCGTCGCTGATTCGCATACGGTACGTTTAAACCAGCATTGTTATTGATATTTGTTTTGTAAAATGCTTTTTTTTTGCTTTCTTCGGTTTTCTCCTATGTTTTTTGGTGAGGCCAGGTCAGGTCAGATCAAACCAGGTCAGGTCGTTCAGGCCTGCTTCGTAGAGTGTTTTGGCGTGAACGACAAGAAGCATGTTGTCCCTTCAAACCCAAAACAATCTAGTACCTAGAGCAGATAGGAAGGAGTGCTAGAGGGCGAAGAACATTATTAAGAGGAAGTGTCCAATTAAGCTTTTTTACCTTTATTTCCTTCCCCACCCAGCACCCCTATTCACTCCAGGTCCCGTAACCTTTGGAGGGGTTGGTTCCACAACATTATTTCTTGATGCTTGTGTATACTGGGGTGCCTTTAAGCCGTTTTTTGGGAAAATTTTTAAAAAATCACGTGTGCTTCATCCGCATAATTTACCTAACAGTGCAACACTTGACAAATAAGCGGTCCACTTGCTCCAGATTGCAATTTTGAAATTACATGTGTTTGATTTGATATTTTGATATTTTCATTAAAAAGTAAAAAGCTGTGGACGCAGTAAGTGCGTTATGCTAGTGAATTTTCATAAAAATATTTTTGAACATCAAATATGTGTTTTTTTGTTTGTTGAGAAAGCAGGCATCAAATTTGGTTACCAGTATAACCTATATAGTAAAAACAATGTGCCATGTTTCATCAAATTAACTTTATTGTTTGAAAACGTACAAAAATTTCCGAAAGTAAACTTAAGGTGTTCCAGAAAAAACTCGTTTCTTGGTCAACCTTATAGGTTAATAGCAAATTGAGCTATTCAGATATGAAGCATTTAATTAAAATTCGCTACCATAACGCACTTAGTGCGTCCAGAATTTCTTTTCTTACAAACATGCATTATATTTCGATGAAAAATGCAAAAAAGCAATAACATAAGGCGTGTTTGATTAAAAAAAGAAAAAAAGAAAATTTGTATCACCAACGACTTATGTGCCATCCTGTGATTGTAGAAATAATTTTTTAAGATGTAGCTCAAGACACCCTATAATTAATATATACAAATTTTTTCCATATGTTGTATAATAACAGATATATTGAGCTTTATTGTTTTTTTACGAAAATTCTACAAAGATTATATGCCATTAAACGATAAACTCTATAGCTAGGGCTACTGCCAAGCATCAGAGAAAGGGTCTATTTGAAATGAATCTTCTGGAAATATTTTATTAAAATGAAGGACAATGACGGTTGAAACTAAGACTTTAGGGTTTGTAAAACATTCCTCTTGAGACATTTTATTTCCCTAGCCCGTATTAGATTCAAGTTCTTTGCCTTAATGTTGCCAATTTTGACATTTTAAATCGCAAGTTTGACGTTTTGAGGAAAACCCCAATTTATTTTTCTTTAAATGCCTATACTTTTTTGTCTTTTGACCTACAAACCTAAATTTTGGTAGGTAACTTACCTATAAGGATGTAAACACGTGTACCAAATTTAGTTGCCCTTACTTTGTTAATTCCGGAGATATAATTTTTTTTCGAAAGAAAACACAAAATTTTCTGGGAAAACCTGAGCCGATTTTCCTGGCTAACGAACTTATCCAACCCATTTGCAAAAGGAAGGTACTCACCAAATTTAATTAAAATCGGCCCATTATTTTTTGAGTTATCGGTGTGATATATATATATATATATATATATATATATATATATATATATATATATATATATATATATATATATAAACAAATAAAAATTGAAACTGACCCCGGATATGTGTTCTGGGGGGCCTAATTAGCGCTCATTTGAAGAAATTTTTTCAAAATCAAAAGTCGGGATCTCCTCATTAGTGAATTTTTTAAAAGAAAATTCACTAAAAATAAACAAACAACTTTTTCGTCTACTTAAAAGAGAAAACTGACAAACATCATTTAAAGTAATAAGAATATTGATCGTTTATAAGACCATATTCTATGGTAATGGGAAAGCCCAAAGTTGATTGTCTCTATTCTTGTAAACATTCTCGACATCGTTTCATTTATCTTCTTAAATAAATATTGCTGATTGCAATAATATTTGTTCTTATTGTTATTATACAGGCTGGCTAAACCAATATTGCTGATTGCGATAATACATTTTTTATCGTTATTATACAGCGTGGTCCAAAAGTAATGGTATACAGGGAAGCAGTAGTCCAAAAGTCAGTGTCGATTTTGTCCATGATGGACACAACCGGATGATTTTTTACGGTTTTGTGCGCCCTGGACAACATTAAATATCTGGACAAAAGTGGACAATTTCAAATAAATACAAATTAAGTATAGTTTTAGTTGTTAAACTCGTTTATTATACTAAAAAAACAACAATCAAAACAAAAAGTAAAAAGTCAAAAAAATATTTCTCTGAGATCGTCTGAGGGTAAGAAAAGCAATTTGACTACCAAATGCACCTCCCATTCTTGCCAACTAAGATAGTAAGATAACATAGTTAAATAAAATATAAATTCTTAAAAAAAATAGAAAAAAGTAAAAAATGACAATTTCGGGATGCAGCAAGTGCGTTATAGTAGCGAATTTTCGTAAGTATTGTACACTATTATTATACGGCATATTAGTAAAGTTAATACTTTAAACTAACACAGACCTTGAAGATCGAGTTTAGAGACACATTTGAAGAATTCTTTCGAAAGTGTTACCATCGATATCTCTCTATTATCAAAAAAAACTTGTGTTCTAACTCCTTTTGAGAAAAATGCCCAAAACTCAATTTTCTATGAAGCTAAAGAATTCGATTTTGCTATATGTCATTTCTGAACGTCACACTGCCTGGGATTACCATAATTAAACGTTGAATGTAGCGGCTTCTCCTCCAGACACCAAAATTTACTTCACTCCCGACGCGTTTCGACCCTCAAACAGGTCATCCTCAGGCGAAAATTTGAACAATTCTCAAAAAATTGAACTCGGAACTATACATGAAGGTTCCCACAGGTTACAACTTCATCCATTGTGACAATTGTGACAATGGATGAAGTTGTAACCTGTGGGAACCTTCATGTATAGTTCCGAGTTCAATTTTTTGAGAATTGTTCAAATTTTCCCCTGATGACGTGTTTGAGGGTCGAAACGCGTCGGGAGTGAAGTAAATTTTGGTCTCTGAAGGAGAAGCCGCTACATTCAACGTTTAATTATTGCTATATGTGTACATAGTGTAAGTCTCTTTAAAAGAAACTTGTATTCAAACTTTCATTAAAGTTATACAAAAGATTTCCAGGAGGAAACTTAATTCATATTTAGAAAAGTAAAGTATCTGCCAAAATATAAACGTACAGTTGTCACTATTAAAAACTCAACTGTACTAATTTTGCAGACACTGCGTCCAATACTGTTTCTAGGTACAAAGGAAAATCGAAATTCAATTTATTTATCTTTTACTATATTTAGTCCACTAGCAGTATGCTATAGGATAGGTACTGACGATATTATGCCGTGTTATATAAGCGGGGACGTTTTACGCCTCTTTTGAAGGACGGGGTGTGCATTCGTTCAACTTAATGTTTCCAATTTTAAGACTCACATAATTATCTCTATAATATGTATCAATATAATTAGAAGGCGCCGTTTAAAGTCCAGTTTTGGATTAAAGAGATATTTTATTAAAACCCTAGTTTTCCGAATTTATTCTGAAATAGATAGAGGAAACTATTTGTCAGGACAACTAGTCACAAACGAACACGTTTTGAATTCTGTAACATTTTAGCTAATAATAACGTTAATTAATACAAAGGCCAGGATTGGTATCTATAATTGTTGCTCTCAAAATCTGCCCGCTATATAACCATATTTGTGTTCATATATAATTAATAATTTGATTGTTACGTTTTAATTTACTTTGATAGTAATTGATTTATCTAAGTAATTATTGGTGTGTAATTTATGGCACGTTTTACAATTATTACTGTTGCTGTTAATGAAAGCCCATTTTATATATTTATTATAGTGCAGCCTACGGCAGAATGTGCTTATTATGAAAAATAAGAGCTGTAATTAGCGCCATTGGACCGGCATAAATTATCATTATTTAACAGGTTCTATATCTTAAAATATAATGTATCATGTGTCGTAAAAGTGCTTGGAGATACTAACAGAAAGGAAAAAAATCTCGGGACGCAGCAAGTGCGTTATGGTAGCGAATTTTCTTTAAAATATTTTTAATAGCAAATGTCTTTCTTTGATGAAAGCAGGCATCAAACTTGGTTGCCTATATAGTAGAAACAATGTATCATATTTCATTGAAACAAATTTATTGTTTGAAAATATATAAACATTTTTCAAAAGTCTAGATGCAGCAAATGTGTTATGGAAGTGATTTTCCATAAAAATGTTTTTAATAGCAAATGCGAGCAGGCATCAATCTGATTACCGGTATAGCCTATGTGGTAGAAACAATGTACTATATTTTATCAAAATTACTTATGGTTTGAAAATATACAAAAATTTTCCGAAAATAAACTTAAATGTTGGTTTTCTATCCAACAAAGCTTACGTTAATAGCAAATTGAGTTATTGAAATTTGAAGGATTTAATGAAACTTTGGTAAATTTGCAGATTAGCGCCCGAACGCTTTTCAACAAATTGTTTTCAGAGACATTACTAGGACCTCACCTGCAGGTTTCTGAACAGTTTTTTGAAAAACGTTCGGGAGCTAAACTGCAAATTTACCGAAAATTTGCTACCAAAACGCACTTACTGCGTCCAGATTTTTTTCTTACAAACGCATCATATTTCGATAAAAATGCAAAAATGCATTAACGAATTTGTTCTACGAAAATTAGTTTAAAAAAATTATACACTCCTGGTCTCGTAACTTCCTTGGGGAGTGTGAACAAGAAATTTTTTTTGGGGTTTGTGGATCCAGAGGGGTGGGGGCCTAGGCAGGTTTCTGAAAACAGTTTTTTGAAAAGCGTTCGGGAGCTAAACTGCAAATTTATCGAAAATTCGCTACCAAAACGCACTTACTGCGTCCAGATTTTTTTCTTGCAAACGCATCATATTTCGACAAAAAATGGAAAAATGCATTCACGAATTTGTTCTACAAAAATTAGCTAAAAAAATTATGCACCCCTACTCACTCCTGGTCCCGTAACTTCCTTGGGGAGTGTGAACAACAAATTTTTCTTGGGGTTTGTGGATCCAGGGGGGGCCCTAGGCAGGTTTCTGAAAACAATGTTTTGAAAAGCGTTCGGGAGCTTAACTGCAAATTTACCGAAAATTCGCAACCAAAACGCACTTACTGCGTCCAGATTTTTTTTAAGATAAACGCATCATATTTCGATAAAAAAATGCAAAAATGCATTAACAAATTTGTTCCACGATAATTAGCTAAAAAAAATTATAGGCCGTTAAACCATAAATTTCACTAAACCTACAAATAAATATCCAAACAGCTACCAAACTTAACTAAACTGACAGCCAAAGCACCAGAGAAAGGGTCTATTTGAAATGGATTTCCTGTAAACGTTTTAGTAAAATGAAGGGCAATGACGGTTGAATCTGAAACTTAAGGGTTTGCAGAACACTCTTCTTGCAACATTTTCTTTTCACAAATGGTATTTGTTTTACATTCTTTGCCTAAACATTGCCAATTTTGACGTTTAATATTGCGAGTTTTGAAGTTTTGAGGAAAACTCCTACATTTATTGCTTTAACTGCCCATAACTTCTTTGTCTTTAAAGCTATGGACTTAAATTTTGGTACAGAGTTCACTCTTTATAATACAAACACGCGTACCAAATTTGGTTGCCCTTACTTTGTTATTTCCGGAGATATGAATTTTTTTATAAAGAAAACACAAAATTTTCCGGGAAAACCTGGTCCGATTTTCCTGGCTAACGAACTTATCCAAGCCACTTGCAAAAGGAAGGTACTCTGCAAATTTTATCAAGATCGGTCCATTATTTTTTGAGTTATCGGTCGGATATATATATATATATATATATATATATATATATATATATATATATATATATATATATATATATATATATATATATATATATATATATAAACACAGATCTCCCCATAAGCGAATTTTTTTTAAAAGAAATCGCTAATTATACAGGATATTTGGTGAAAGAAAATTGTATTTTAAAAGTACCATTTGCTTATATCTATTTCTCAATGGACATTGTACGCTGTTTTTTTAATTGTTTACTGGACAGGGTGATTATTGTTTTCCCTAGAATAAATATATTCTCAAAATTCTGATTTTTTTTTAACATCCACTATAAGGTTTAGATAATTGGTTTTTGTATCTTTGTATTCATTCGATGCAATAGTTTTCTTGTAATATTTCCTATTTTCACAAAGCTTTTGTATGGTAAAATAATGTAGTAGTTAGCAATAACAATAGATAACTTTAACGACGCCATTTCGTTTCTTTGGCATGAAAAGGCCAGTTAAAAATGAGTAAATTAAGAAAAAAATGGGCTTTCCTCAGCATTAAGAAAATCATTAAAAGAGAAGTCACGATAATAAGACTTTCGCAAAAATTAAATGAGCGCGAATTAGAGCCACTAGAATCCATATTAAAAAAAACCTTTGGGCGCAGCAAGTGCGTTATTGTAGTGAATTTCAATAAAAATGTTTTTAATAGCAAACATGTTTTTTAAAGAAAGCAGGCATCAATCTATATAGTAGAAACAATGTGCCATGTTTCATTAAAATAACTTTATTGTTTGAAAAAGTACAAAAATTTCCGAGAGTAAACTTAAATTGTTCCCGAAAAAACTGGTTTCCTGGTCAACTTTATAGGTTAATATCAAATTAAGCTATTCAAATTTGAAGCATTTAATGAAAATTCGCTAGCTGCGTCCCGAATTTCTTTTCTTACAAAGATGTATTATATTTCGATGGAAAATGCAAAAATGGAATAACATAGGGCGTGTTCGATTAAAAAAAAGAAAATTTAAATCACCAACGACTTATGGGCCACCTTGTAATTGTGGAAATATTTTTTTAGGTTTGTAGCTCAAGACACCATATAATTAATGTATACCATTTTTTTCGTAACTTGCTTAATAACGGATATATTGAGCTTTAATGATTTTTTACGAAAATTTGACAAAAGTGATATACCATTAAACGATAAACTCTATAGCTAAAACTACTGCCAAAGCATCAGAGAAAGGGTCTATTTTAAATGAATTTTCTGGGAACATTTTAGTAAAATGAAGGACAATGACGATTGAAACTAAAAGTTCACGCTTTGTAAAGCATTCTTCTTGAGACATTTTCTTTCCATAGCTGATATTAATTTCAGGTTCATTGCCTAAATATTACCAACGGAGATCGTCTGTGAGGTCTCAGAGAGATCTCTCTGAGGCCTAGAATTGAACACACTGAGACTTCACAGACGATCTCCGGCGAGATTTGGGGAGTAGGCAGATTGAGGCCCCGTAATCGAGCTACAACAACCCAACCTACCTTTAACCACCGCTCTAAGAAGTAGGCAGATTGAGGCCTTAGAGGGTCCTTACATATTTCCTTTACCTCTTGAAAATGGCTCCAAAACAGGAGCCGAAACGTCGAGTTTCCATAAATTCTGGACGCGGTTTAACCCGAGAACCAAGCATGTCTCACATTAAAGACCGCGGAAATCTTTCTGAACATATATATATATATATATATATATATATATATATATATATATATATATATATATATATATATATATATATATATATATATATATATATATAAATTGAAACTGACCTGGATATGGGTTCTAGGGGTACTAGTTCGTGCTCATTTGCAAAAATTATTCAAAATTCAAAAGTCGGGATCTCCCCATTAGTGAATTTTTTCTACGAAAATTCACTAAAAGGGGCTATGATCTGATGCGTGTTAGATAACACACCCTGTATAAAATAAACATAAATTTTAATGTTTATGTTATACAGGGTGTAGCATCTAGGACGCATCGGACCATAGCCCCCTTTAATATGGATTCTAGTGGCTCTAATTCGCGCTCATTTGATGCCCTTAACCTTTAGGTTTAAAATTTATGTTTATTTTATACAGGGTGTAGCATCTAAGACGCATCGGACCATAGCCCCCTACCATGCAAGATATCTAAAAAATTCTAAAAACAAAATTGTGTATAATTACCATCGCCATGTCCCTAGAATATTTCTGGTCAAACTTATATTTTTTAAATGGGACACCCTATATTGCATTGAAGACTTGGAAAATGCTCAAAGAGTACTTATTTTTTTATGTAAATTGTCATACCCCTAACTTCAGCTTTGGCTGTTAAAACCTTTTATCATCAGAGTGAGACTATTTTTGGGATTTTTTTTTGAAATAACGAAATTGCACCGCCTCGGTTTGGATTTAGGGGCAAGCTAAGACCTCTTTTACCCTCACATAATTTTTTTTCGGTTCATTTGTGGAAAGAAAAAAGTTTTTGACCGGCCTTCTGAAATTGTCACTTCACTGTCAGATGAGTATTTTCAAGAGCCGCCCCCAGAACTTGCAACTCATTATCTCTGGTTAAAACTGGCTTCGTTCTAACTCTCTACATAAAAGTACTACAGTAACGCACTTGCTGCATACGCAGGTTATGGAAACAGACAATTTCGAGATTTTAATGATTACATCACAAATTTACAGAACAGCATATTTACCCACTTATACACCCCATTATTAACCCCATTATTTAGGGATGTATGCAAATTGCCGGTTGATATCCCGATAAGTTACAAGTGCTACAAGTAGCACGCGTCTAACCTTATGCTGAATGTCATAATTATCCCTGGTGGAGGAACAGCCAACAACATCCGACCATGTGTTGTTTTTTCTGGTGTCTAGAGGCACGTACCGGCACGAGCTTCACGTATTATAATCTCTGTGTGCCCTGATATCGTTTTCTCGAGGGTCCTCCGCCACCTAACATCTGTCGTTCTTGTCCCGGTTTATCCATATATCTGCAAGTCCTCTCTCCTCTGTGTATATACCCTTCTTCGCTTCTTTGAACAGTCACTTGCAAACCGCAAACTATGCTTTTCTAAATAGATAATAGGTGGTGCATCTGTGAAGTACAACATTTGCATATTATGTACTAAGGGTTTTTATTATCTTTTGCATAAGGAATAACTCAATTGGTTCATAGAGGTTAGTACAGGCAATAGATAATTTTTTTCTGCATTAAACTACAACAGGAGTTTTTTTTTTTGATAGATAGGTTCAGAATCACGTACTGAATGTAAAAACACAAAATCCTTACAAATTAGGAGGGCGGAAGTGCCGCCATTTTGAGAAAAACCGTTTCGGCCCATATCTCCGTAACTGTGCACTTTAGACCAAAAATGGTGATGACCTTTATTGTAGATAATTGCATTTCTCATCTTTATTGTTAAATATATATTTTTTGTATCACTCACCGTTTACAACTTATACGACTATTAGCATTCATTTATTGACATTTTTACCTATATCTTTGTTAATAATTGTTTAAAAAATAAAATGCTTATAACTTAACTTTTCAATCGACAAATTTTCTAGAAATTCTACTTAAAACTTTTTTTTCTAAAATTATTATTAGTGCATTTTTTTTAAATTCACCAATGAGGAGACCCCGACTTTTGAATTTTGAAAAAAATAATTGAAATAAGCGCTAATTATGCTCCTTAGAACACATATCCGGGGTCAGTTTCAAATATATATATATATATATATATATATATATATATATATATATATATATATATATATATCACACCGATAACTCAAAAACTAATGGGCCGATTTTAATTAAATTTGGTGAATACCTTCCTCTTGTAAGTGGCTTGGATAAGTTCGTTAGCCAAGAAAATCGGCGCAAGTTTTCCCGGAAAATTTTGTGTTTTCTTTCGAAAAAAAATCATCTCCGGAAATAACAAAGTAAGGGCAACTAAATTTGGTACACGGTTTTATGTCATTATAGGTAAATTACCTACCAAAATTTAGGTTTGTAAGTTCCAAGATAAAAAGTGATAGGCATTTAAAGAAAAATAAATTGGGGTTTTCCTCAAAACGTCAAAGTCGCGAATTAAAACGTCAAAATTGGCAACATTTACGCAAAGAACCTAAAACATATATAAGCTATGGAAAGAAAATGTCTCAAGAAGAATGTTTTACAAAGCCTGCAGTCTTAGCTTCAACCGTCATTGTCCTTCATTTCACTAAAATATTTCCAGAAAAATGTGTCGATTGAAAAGTGCAACATTTAACGCGTTATAACTTTGAAAATATTGATTTTAGAAAAAAAAGTTTCAAGTAGAAGTTCTAGAAAATTTATCGATTGAAAAGTTCAGTTATAAGCATTTTATTTTTTAAACAATTATTAACAAAGATATAGGTAAAAATGTCAATAAATGAATGGTAATAGTCGTACAAGTTGTAAACGGTGAGTGATACAAAAAAAAATTAACAATAAAAACAAAAATGAGAAATGCAATTATCTACAATAAAGGTCATCACCATTTTTGGTCTAAAGTGCACAGTTATGGAGATATAGGTCGAAACGGTTTTTCTCAAAATGGCGGCACTTCCGCCCTCCTAATTTGTAAGGATTTTGTGTTTTTACATTCAGTACGTAATTCTGAACCTTTCTATCAAAAAAAAATAACTCCTGTAGTTTAGGGCATTATGGACAAGAATAACGGGCTCCTCTATTGCCTGTACTATATAATCTAAAAGGAAATATTTGAGCGCCTATTAGCCACTGTTTCTTGGAAATAAATCTATAATAAGGAGATCGGGACTTTTGGATTTGGAAACTAGGCCCCCTAGGACCCATACCTTAGATCAGTTTTAGACTTTATACAGTGTGTCCTCAAATTATTGCATTAGTTCATATATCGGATTATTATTAAAATCCTAAATGACATAAAGTGTTAATTGATATAGCTAGTTGTTTAGTACTTAAGTTTAAAAGCTATGCACAGGTCCGTAATAGGAATTTTCATGATTAAGGTCGAAAGGGAAGACTAAACTGGTACTAAACCACAAAGTGTGACACATCGCTGAATTTGGAATAAAAAGCGCTTCCAGAATATGATATCAGGAAATGGGCTCCGTATTTAAAAAACAAAGTTGATGATGGTTTCGCAAAGACAAAACATTGGATTAAAAAATTAGCAATGTTCTGTTAAAGAAAATAAAAAGTTGCTGTGAAGAAGTGTCATCGGTATTGGTGTAGGCCAGAAGAAAATAATATGTAAAATCGAAAAATCCAAATTTTTCAAAATATGTCTAATCGCCATTTTGTTGGACTTGAGTGCGCCACTTTTCTTTCATTTAACCAGGTCTGTATCTGCTACCGTTTCGGAGATCCCCATAGTGGCCCTCCTTATCTTGGACACACTGTACAGTAAGCGGCAAAATTATGGAATAAATTCATTAAAATTTGAGTGATTTGTGTTTTGACGAAACGTTCAGACACGTCAACTTTAGTTTTCGAAAATCCACATTTTTGCATAAAATTTACGTTTCTCTCACTTCTGCTTTTGTAGTGTGATGATTTTTTTTAATGACATCCTCCGTTTAGTGAATTTTCATTAAGAAAATTCACTATTAGAGAAGTATCGATGGTAATATTTTTGGAAAGGAAATTTTCTTCAAATGAGGGCGAATTAGGACCCCTAGAGCCCAAATATAAGGTCAGTTGAGAAGTTTATATATATATATATATATATATATATATATATATATATATATATATATATATATATATATATATATATATATATATATATATGAGATATACTTGGTTCTTGGGTTGAACCGCGTCCAGAATGTATGAAAACTCGACGTTTCGGCTCCTGTTTTGGAACCATTTTCAAAAGGTAAAGGAAATATGTAAGGACACTCTAAGGCCTCAATCTGCCTACTCCTTAGAGCGGTGGACAAAGGTGGGTTGGGTTGTTGTAGCTCGATTACGAGGCCCTCAATCTGCCTACTCCCCAAATCTCGCCGGAGATCATCTCTAAGGTCTCAGCGTGTTCAACCCTAGGCTTCAGAGAGATCTGATTCGATATAATTTTGCTAAACGTCATTCTAAAAAACGTTTGACAGTTATTCTCTGGATTATATACTTAAAATTTTGACATACCAAATTTCTAAAATTTAGATCTTCCTCTTTCTTTCTCCATCTTCAATTTTACCCAAAACTTTACGGCCTGGTATTCCTTTTTATATAACTATACTTCAGAACGAACAATTTTCTTTTCTCTTTCTACTAGAATTTAGATACTTACCTGTACGTTACGTTACGTTAGAAATCGGCAATCTTGTAAAGCTTGTCTAATTCGATTATTGACAATAGCCTATCTAATTTTATAAGCTCAACTAACCTTTTCTAAAATTACTTAAGGTGATCAACGGTACGCTGGTTTATATTCAGAATTAAGTCCACTTTCAAAGTATGTAAAAATGCCAGTATATATAAAGTATCTATCTATTTTAAAATATCTCAAAAGTACGATGCTTAATTGTTTTTCTAATCTCACCATTCAAGCCGGCGGTAAAATTACATAACCTCGCTAAGTTAACGCCCCTGCAGCTTTAAAAACAAAAAAAAGTCAGGACGCAGCATGTGCGTTATGGTAGTGAATTTTCATTAAAATGTTTTTAATAGCAAATATGTGTGTTTTTTTTCAAGAAAGCAGGCATCAAATTTGGTTACCAGCATAACCTATATAGTAGAAACAATGTGCCATGTTTCATCAAAATAACTTTATTGTTCGAAAATGTACAAACATTTCCGGAAGTGAACTTGAAGCGTTCCCGAAAAAACTGGTTGCTTGGTCAACCTTATAGGTTAGTAGCAAATCGAGCTATTCAAATTTCAAGCATTTAATGAAAATTCGCTACCATAATGCACTTGCTGCGTCCCGAATTTCTTTTCTTACAAACATGCATTATATTTTAATTATAATAATATTCGCGTGTTCGATTAAAAAAAAAAAGAAAATTTGTATCACCAACGACTTATGGGACACCTTTGATTGTAGAAATATCTTTTTAAGATGTAGCTCAAGACACCGTATAATTAATGTATGCATTATTATAGGGTATATATTACATTTTTTTTCGTATCTTGTATAGTAACGGATCTTTATTGATTTTTTTACGAAAATTCGACAAAAATTATATACCATTAAACGATAAACTCTATAGCTAAGGCTACTGCCAAATCATCAGAGAAAGGGTCTATTTGAAATGAATTTTCTGGAAATATTTTAGTAAAATGAAGGACAATGACGGTTGAAACTAAGACTTCAGGCTGTGTAAAACAATCTTCTTGAGCCATTTTCTTTCCATAGCTCGTATTAGTTTCAGGTTCTTTGCCTAAATGTTGCCAATTTTGACTCTTTAAATCGCGACTTTGACGTTTTGAGGAGAACCCCAATTTATTTTTCTTTAAATGCCTATAACTTTTCCCCTTTTAACTTACAGAGCTAAGTTTTGGTAGGTAGCATATAATGATATTAACCCGCGAACCAAATTTGGTTGCAATTACTGTGTTATTTCCGGAGATATAATTTTTTTGGAAAGAAAACACAAAATTTTTCGGTAATACCTAGGCCGCTTTTCCTGGCTAGCGAACTTACCCAAGCCACTTGCAAAAGGAAGGCAGTCACGAAGTTTGATCCTAATCGGCCCATTATTTTTTGTGTTATCGGTGTAATATATATATATATATATATATATATATATATATATATATATATATATATATATATATATATATATATATATATATATATATATATATATAATTTGAAACTGACCCCGGATATGTGTTAGCCTAATTAGCGCATAATTTGAAGAATTTTTTCAAAATCAAAAGTCGGCATCTCATTAGTGATTTTTTTAAAAAGAAAATTCACTAAAACGTAATTAACCTGCGCACTTAACATAACTTTGAATAAACTGTATCTATAATCAAAAGTAAGAACAAAATCGACATGTTTCTGTTCGTTTTTTAATAATAAATTTCGATGAAAAACTGAGATAGTGTGAAAAAAGCGATTTCTTGAGAATTTTTGATTAAAAACAAACTGTCTCTAAATATACATATATACATCATTATTAATCATTGTTGTGATATTCCGAATTTAAGGACCTTTCAAAGAAACTAACCAGTTTCTCATGATACCTATAATAACGGTATCTTACTACACGCTGTGAGGGTGTTAGTAATCTCTTTTGTTACATATATAATTTATAAGCAATCAGAAACGTCAAGAATACCGCGCTATAAAATATAGGATTCTGTTCTGAATAACATATTACACCTAACATAAAGACCAGTCACCTCAAATGTCGTAAACAATTTATTTTAAGCCAGCTTAGTTTCTTTCTTTCTCAGACGATGCCACATTACATGTTTTTAAATAAATCCACAAAACCTTTTCAAATTAAACTCTGGGAGATATATATTTAATAATTTAATACGTATTCACTTCGACATGTCTCCTGTTTATATTTAAAAAGTTCGGGACGCAGCAAGTGCGTTATGGTAGTGAATTTTTGTCAAATGCTTCAAATTTGAATAACTCAATTTTCTATCAACTTAGAAAGTTTAATTTTGGTACGTAGTAAGGTATTTCCTAAGGTAAGATATCTGCCAAATTTCATTAAAATAACTTTGTAATTTTCGGAGAAAAAATTTTTTTCGAAGGAAAATTCAAAATTTGAATAACTCAATTTTCTATAAACTTAGAAACTTGAATTTTGGTACGTAGTAAGGTCTCTCTTAAGGCAATATATCTATTAAATTTTATTATAACAACTTTGTAATTTTCGGAGAAAAATTTTTGTTTTCAAAAGAAAACTCAAAATTTTCCCGGAAACCCCCGTCCGATTTTCCTGGCTAACGAACTCATCCAAGCCATTAATAAAAGAAAGGCCCTTGCCGAGTTTCATCGGGATCGGTTAATTATTTTTTGAGTTATCGGATGGATACATATATATATATATATATATATATATATATATATATATATATATATATATATATATATATATATATATAACATATAAAATTGAAACTGACCCCGGATATGGGTTCTAGGGGTCCTAGTTCGCGCTAATTTGAAAAAAAATTTAAAAGTCTCACCATCGGTACCTCTCTATTAGTGTTTTTTTAAAATAAAAATTCACTAAAATGTTTAGCAAACAATTATTATTATATAAGCTACCATATTTGTGCCTAAAGTAAAAACTTTACGGTGTGTTCGAATCCCAAAGAGGTCAGAAAACTAAGATGAGACATCAGTAACCCTATAAATCTAGAAAAGACAAGTAAGATATGCTGGAGGTTGTAAAAGAAAATCATATGCACAAGGAAATATATAGAAAAGGATTCACTACTTATGCCATATAAGTATGTCTATCTGTCTAGTTGGTATAGTTTAAATTATTAAACAGTTTATATCTTCTGGATGCCCAAACCATAAGAATAATTTCTTGCAAACAGCCCACAAGAAAGTTACGGGACCAAGAGTGAATAGGGATGCTGGGCGGAGAAGAATATAAAAAGTCTGGACGTAGCAAGTGCGTTATGGTAGTGACTTTTCATAAAAATGTTTTTAATAGCAAAATTGTGTGTGTGTTTTTTTAAGAAAGCAGGCATCAGATTTGGTTACCAGTATAACCTATATAGTAAAAACAATGTCCCTTGTTTCATCAAAATAACTTTATTGTTTGAAAATGTACAAAAATTTCCGAAAGTAAACTAAAAATGTTCCCGAAAAAACTCGTTTATAGGTTAATGGCAAATTGCTATTCAAATATGAAGCATTTGATCAAAATTTGCTGCCATAACGCACTTTCTGCGCCCCGAATTTCTTTTTTTACAAACATGCATTATATTTCGAAAGAAAATGCAAAAATGCATATAAGGCATATAACATAAGGCGTGCTTGATTTAAAAAAACTCTGGACGCAGCAAGTGCGTTATGGAAGTGAATTTTCATAAAAATGTTTTTAATTGCAAATATATCGCTCTAATGCGAGCAGGCATCAATTTGGTTACCGGTATAACCTATATAGTAGGAACAGTGTATCATATTTTATCAAAATAATTATTTGAAAATGTACAAAACTTTTCGGAAAATAAACTTTAAATGTTTCTGAGAAAACTGGTCTCCTAGCCAATGAACCTTAGGTTAATAGCAAATTGAGTTATTGAAATTTGAAACATTTAATGAAAATTCGCAACCAAAACGCCCTTGCTGCGTTCATACAAAAAATTTCCGAAAATACAGTTAAATGTTGGTTTCCTAACCAACAAAACTTACGTTAATAGCAAATGAGTTATTGAAATTTGGAGGATTTAATGAAAATTTGCTACCAAAACGCACTTACTGTGTCCAGATTTTTTCTTACAAACATGCATCATATTTCGATAAAATATGCTAAAATGCAGTAACGAATTTGTTCTACAAAAATTAGCTAAAAATTATAGACCGTTAAACCATAAACTTCACTAAACCTACAGCGAAAGCATCCACTTAACTAAACCGACAGCCTAAACATCAGAGAAAGGGTCTATTTGAAATGAATTTTCTGGGAATATTTTAGTAAAATGAAGGACAATGACGATTGAAACTAAGACTTCAGGCTTTGTAAAACATTCTTCTTGAGACATTTTCCTTCCATAGCTCATATTAGTGTCAGGTTCATTGCCTAAATATTACCAATTTTGACGTTTAAAATCGCGATTTTGACGTTTTGAGGAAAAGCCAAATGTATTTTTCTTTGAATGCCTGTAACTTTTTTATCCTTTAAATTTGGTTGCCCTTACTTTGTTAATTACGGAGAAATAATTTTTTTTTGATTTTTTTCGAAAGAAAACACAAAATTTTCCGGGAAAACCTCGGCGGATTTTCCTGGCTAACGAACTTATCCAAGCCACTTGTGAAAGGAAGGTACTCACCAAGTTTTATCAAAATCGGTCCATTATTTTTTTAGTTATAGGTGTGACACATAAATATATAAATATATATATATATATATAAATATATATATATATATATATATATATATATATATATATATATATATATATATATATATATAAACATATAAAGTCTAAAACCGACCTCGGATTTGGGTTCCAGGGGTCCTAATTAGCGCTCATTTGAAGAAATTTTTTCAAAATTCGAAAGTCGGGATCTCCTCATTAGTGATTTTTTTTAAAGAAAATTCACTAAAAAAAGATAATTTATATCACCAACGACTTATGGGCCATCCTGCGATTGTAGAAATAATTTTTTTGGATGTAGCTCAAGACACCCTATAATTAATGTATACAATTTTTTTTCATATCTTGTAGAATAACGGATATATTGAACTTTATTGATTTTTTACGAAAATTTGACAAAAATTATATACCATTAAACGATAAACTCTATAGCTAAGACTACTGTCAAGCATCAGAGAAAGGGTCTATTTGAAATGAATTTTCTGGAAACATTTTAGTAACATGACGGTTGAAACTAAGACTTCAGGGCTTGTAAAACATTCTTCTTGATACAATTTCTTTCCATAGCCCGTATTAGATTCAAGTTACTTGCCTAAATGTTGCCAATTTTGACGTTTTAAATCGCAACATTGACGTTTTGAGGAAAACCCCAATTTATTTTTCTTTAAATGCCTATAACGTTTTTGTCTTTTGACCTACACAGCTAAATTTTGGTAAGTAACTTACCTATAATGACATAAACCCGCGTACCAAATTTCAAAAAAAAAAAACACCAAACACAAAATTTTCCGGGAAAACCTGGGCCGATTTTGCTGGATAACGAACTTATCCAAGCCACTTGTAAAATGAAGGTACTTACAAAATTTAATCAAAATCGGCCCATTATTTTTTGAGTTATCGGTGTGATACATAACATATATATATATATATATATATATATATATATATATATATATATATATATATATATATATATATATATATATATATATATAAACATATAAAAATTGAAACTGACCCCGGATATGTGTTCTGGGGGGCCTAATTAGCGCTCATTTGAAGAAATTTTGATCTCCTCATTAGTGAATTTTTTTTAAAGAAAATTCACTAAAAGGAAATGTGAGCGTAAAGTGCGAAAGAAACAGCTTACTTGGACCTTTATGATAACCATCAACTCTGCAGTATAGTTTGACATATTCTTGTTTAATTTAAAGGTTTTATAATTGGTAGAACTCGTGTTAGAGGACTATATTATCCTGATGCCAACCGTTTTCACCACTAGGCTACGCTTTAACTGACAGATGTAGTGTGATAACATGTATATAAGCTCGCATGTGAATTTTTTACAGTCTTTATTATTTATAGCCAACAATTTTTATTTCAAATGGCTCTTTTGCAAATATTTTTATCAAATGAAGGGTAACAGTTGAAACATAGACCTAGGACCGTATTAGACATTTCATGCGCTATTTGCCACCCACGAAGCGCATTAGTTTCTGGAGCAGTGCAGCACCAATTTTGACATGTCAAATCTTTTTTCTACGAAAATTCACTAAAAAACTAAAAACTACGTTTTTCTCGCAATATGTAACCAAACGACTAATTGATGCAAGTCAAACGAGTCCAAACGTGATTGGCTTATTATTAGCCATTGGGGAGTACCTATGGCCTCCTACCTCCACCATCGGAGTTGCATAAGTTTGCAAAGTTTTAAACCGATGGTACAATAATTAGAAGTGCACGAACATCGATTTGCAATATTTGCTTACATACTTAATTACATATAAAAGGTAAAGGTAAGATGCTTACCGGCAATTAGGCCATTGCTGACCTTTTTTGCTCATCTAAACTAACCTACCCTCCACCTTGAGCTCGATCTCAACGACGACATTGATTTGAAAAAATCATCCACCGCCGGTGAGTCTCGAACGGTCGTCCCCCGAGTCCGTATTGGAAAGTCTAAATCGACTTTCCCGCACGGCCACGGAGGCGCTTAATTACATGTAAGTTAAGCTAATTAGCGTGTTAAAAACAAACCGCTGGCCTACAACAATCTAACATCTTTTTAAATCTTATGTGTTATTTAATACCAGGTTTAGAAGATTTTACAACATTCGCAAGTATTTCTGTGTGCATAAATATAGATAAATGTTAGTGAGGTGAGTAAAAGCAAACACGACTTAGTTTGTAGAACTATTTTCATTGCCATTGTTAGACAAACACCTTTATCTGTTTGCATTCCATGCAGTCAGGAAACAAGAATCCACAGATTAGAACACCTCATTGCCTTCTCAGGTATAAACTGCTGTGTATATACTGAATATGCACTTTAGTTATATTTATATCGCCGCATTCATATTTCTGCTGCTTTGTTATTGTTTAAGAAAGACAGAGACGGACTGGTTGAATGTTTGAGGAAAATTAGTTGGGGTGATGTTTGTTACATTATGTACATATGTCGCAAATAGGAAAGTATTATTGTTTATATAAGGTAATCTCAATATTTACTTCCAAGAGGATGTAAATAAGTCTGAAAATATACGTACATATGATGCAAATACGAGGTGCCTACAAAAAATCCGAGAATTAACACATGTAATCCATCAAAAAGTTTAAGTAACATCCCTTTGTGCTTACATGAGAGCAGTTTATGAATTCACCAAGTGAAGATCGGTACCTGTGATGAGCACTGATAAGTTCACTTGGAGAACCCAAATCACAACACATTTTAAAATTTCGGGACGCAGCAAGTGCGTTATGGTAGCGAATTTTCATTAAATGCTTCAAATTTGTATAACTCAATTTTCTATAAATCGATAAAGTTGAGTTTTGGTGGAGTAAGGTATTTACGAGGGCAACATACCAGTCAAATTTCATCAAAATAATTAGGTTATTTTTTTTGAGATACACATTTTTTTTCGGAAAAATTATTTTTTTTTTAAGAAAAAGTGGTCCGAACTCATCCAAGCTATTAATGAGTTGCCGAGTATGTTATATATATATATATATATATATATATATATATATATATATATATATATATATATATATATATATATATATATATATATATATATATATATATATAGGTGGGTTGAGAGTAGAATTGCCGGCAAACAACGAGGCAAAAAGTTTAACCTTGCCCAGGGCGGTAGAAACAATTTCATCCCCTGAAACAAGAGGTGGGAACGTGCTCTTGTAGAAATTATTCCCAATAGATTTAGCAAGAGTCCAGAAGAGTTTGCTGCCGTTGGAGCTTAAGAGGACTTTGTTTTTGATGTGGTTATTAAACGAGTTTTTTTTTGCCTCAGAAAGAATGCGGACATGGCGGTTTCTTGCGTCGTTAAATGCTTGACGGTTTTTTTGACTGGGATTGTGTAGAAACGTTTTGTGAGCTTTGACCTTTTCAAGTCTGTCCTTGTCACAGGATTTAGAGAACCATGGCTTTTGAGTGGCTAAAGAGGTTTTCTGTTTACGTGGAATAAATAATTCCATGCCCGCTTGGATGATTTCGGTGACGTTTTGTGAGATATCAGGAGGGGTCAGGATGAGAGAAGGAGACAGACGCCCATGGAAATGAGGAAAAGTAATCCCGCATTTCGTCCCAGTTCACGGAGTTGTAGTGCCAAACGATACGTGGGTGTGATGACTGTGTGACCTCGGGTTGCATTGTGAAGGAAGCAGTGACCATGCCGTGGTCTGAGCGACCAAGGGGGGCGATGACTGATGTCTTATAGCATTCAGGTTTTGTAGTAATAAGGAGATCCAAAGGATTTGAGCTGTGTGTTGGGATGCGAGGAAAGTAAGTAGGTTGCTAAACCATATTGGCTAAAGAATTGCTGACTACGAATGCCTCTGCTGCTCCCCCTTGTAGATCGGTTTTTGAAGATCCTAGCCATTCCTTATTATGGACATTGAAGTCACCAAGAATAGTGACCTCGGAGGAAGGTAAATGCAACCGATGAATTTAGTTGCAGCCCTGAGGCAGAGTTTCATCCAAGGTATATCTTTTCTTCCAACTTCTAAATTGGGGAGTCTGGTGCAGGGTAGATTGCTACGGACGTATGCGCACAGACCTCCATGCAATCTAAAGGAAGTAAGGAGCTCATACCCCGGGAAATTAAGGTGATTAGTGGCTTTTTTGGCACTGATTTGGGTTTCAGTGAGCAAGAGGGGTTGGAATCTATTAGCCCTGAGGAAATGGTGGACGAAGTTCAGATTAGAATTTGGGCCACATATATTCGAGAAGGATATGTTAAATCTTGATGCCGGCGCCCCCTGCACACCCCTCTCCCGGAGATCCGAATGGAGGGGTATTTTATCTCCGGAATCTTTTGTATAAGGAGGAGCCATCATCATTTTGGTTTGTAATCGAAACCGACTCATACACCCGAACCGGAAACCGGAAATGCTTCCATGGGTTCGGTAAAATTTCCAGTTTAGTGAGGTGAAACTGCTCCCTAGCGACGGTGATTGGCCATAGTCGTAGAAATAGGCCGGCGTTTAAGAAACAAAAAGCAAACAAACGGGTTTATAAATGTGTGCACCGTTGCATTGTCTTGGTGGAAAAGAACTTTTTTCTGGGCCAGATGCGGCCGCTTTTTCTTCAAGTCGTCATTAAATCGGTCCAATAAGTTGGTATAATATTCGCCATTGATTGTTCTTCCCTTTTGAGGGTAATCAATGTGGATTATACCGCGTGCATTGCAAAAAAAAAACGGTCCCATGACTTTATTAGCTGGCAAAATGTTGCACGGATAAACCCACTGTTTTGACCGCTGGTTGGTCTCTGGTGTGTTGTGGTGAACCCATGTTTTGTCCACGGTTATGAAACGGCGCAAAAACTCGTTCCTATTACGGTTGAACAACGCCAAACACTCCTTCGAAGTTGTCACATGATTGCGTTTGTGTTCGGTTGTGAGCAAACGCGACACCCATCTTGCGGATAGCTTTCTCATACCCAAGTGATCATGCAAAATCTAAACCACTGAGCCATGTAATATGCTTATGGCTTCCACAATCTCCCGCACTTTCAATCTCCAATCAGCCAACACCATATCGTGAAGTTTTTCAATCGTTTCGGATGTAGCGATCTCAACTGGGCGTCCAGAACGTTTGGCGTCATTTGTGCTTGTACGGCCGCAACGAAATTCACTATACCACTTTTTTACCATGGAAATTGAAGGTGCAGAAATCCCATAGTATTTATCAAGCTTAGCTTTGGTTTGAGTGATGTTTTTTCCGCAAAAAATAATGTTTGATGAGCACACGAAATTCACTTTTTTCCATTTTCGTTATAACTCAAGAGGTTGTCTGCTTTCAATGGCTATCTAACACAAACTAAATGACGCAGCTTGTTCAAAATTTGACAGGAGTCAACTGACAGATGCTTGTTGACAGGAGCAGTGTTGCCCTTCCTGTGAAGAGGCGAGAAATTCAAAAACTCACGGACGTATTGACCCGCCTTCTTATCTCTCTTCAAAAACATTTGTTATGTGTATATAAATCAAATTACTATGGCAGTATTTTACCAAAAAGCTTGAACTGGCTAACTATTGAAGAACACACCTGTTTATAAAAAAATGCAATTAAACAGTATTTTGATTAATCACGCGACGAATTAATAGGAACAAACAGCATAATTTCGTAGCCGTCAGAAAGGTGGCTTTCAGAAAACACTTATTGTGAAATATTGTGTGTGTGTTTAAAAGAATGGATTATTTAGTGTAATCTCGCAACATCCCAAAGTAGGTATACATGTGTCTTCTGACGTTAGGAAAATAAATAAAAATAAAACATCCTCTTTTGAAAACTAGGAATCATCCAGAAATGTTTTATTTATTGAAGGGAATGAATTTAACACTGAAAAATTGCACAGCTTTAATAAGTCTTCTCAAAGCATGTAGCATCTGTTACGTCTTTTTGTTTTGTTTGCAGTTAACCTACAAAATGTCAGATCGGATCAGGCTAGCGGTTGCCTAATTTAGATCAAGATTTTCAATGTAAAGTTATAATCTTTGCAGACCACTAAAACAAATATATGACTTGCATTTAAATCATACAAAACTGTACATTACCAAAAACTAATAACATACAGGTGCTTTATTTACGTTATATATTTTTCTAAACCGAAAACAAAAAGTGAAGGGTAGTAAAACCGTATGCCTGTCAACATGTACATTTTAAAGTTTTACTGTGCCGCCTCTGCAAGGGGCTGTAGGGAGCTTGTGAAAGAAAGTTTTTGTATAGCCACTTCAGTTTTACTCTCTTGAGTAGCCTTTGTTCTGTTACGACTTATCGGCCGTCAATTGAAAAAGACTTTAGACCACTTCCTCTGCAGACGTAATCTGGCACCCAGATAAAAGTATAATAGAGTCTCCAGTTTATGACGCATTAAATAGATGGCCTTGTAAATCATACACCTATTTAACCCCCAATATGCAAAAATATTTCAGAACGGACTTAAAATAGTTTTAGACTGTGCAATTTTACATGCTTAAACGAGTTAAATGTTAAAAATCCCTTGACTCTTGCTGATGATTCAAAGTGAAAGAATCAGGGCGGCCATCCGTTTTTACCTAAGCAGGTTTAGATTCATATCTTTCTGTTTCTCACCGGAAGTGGTACTTATATACCTGATTTAATTTAAGGTTGCCAAGATAAAGGAATATTTTGTAATACGCAAGTCTGAAAATAATGACGCTTATTTGAGAATTTTTGTGTTAATTTAAGTTAAAGTGGAAAAATCACCAACTCAAAGTTTATTTAAAAATCTGAAATCATATTTAAAGAGGCTACAAAAAGTGGGTTCACGATAGTTATATTAATAGTTTATTCAGTGAAATTATACATTTGCCTATACAATGTTAGTTTCACAACCAAATGTTTTATTCAATGACGACAAGCTCTAGTTTTCCAGGTTGTTGGTTCGTTGGTTAACTGGTTTGAATGGCCCAAGAAACTGAAATCAATTAGCAACAAATATTTCTAGTTTAGCGATATTGGAGCAGACAAAACCCTTCCTGACTTGATATACAATTATTGTAGGTCTGTATCTCCTATTTAATGACTACTCAGATGATTAAAATTAAACCCACTGGCAGGACATTTATTTTTAGCAAGATGGAGCACTTGTCGATATATATAATAAGTTCAATTTTAGAGAGATGTTTTAGATATATAACATAAAACATAGCTTCGTAGCTGCAAAAGGTTTTATAAAGCTTTTCGATAATTGGTTGACACTGCTGGGTCTTATAATATAAGGATTTTAATTTGAAATTTAATTTACCATCCTTACCGGTTTATATATATATATATATATATATATATATATATATATATATATATATATATATATATATATATATATATATATGGTTTTTGGTGTTTTCTGTTGTGAATGTGTGTAGCTACGTTTGATTTGTAGCTAGGTGTGTGGCTTTTATCTAATGCTGTTGTATGTCTCTTGAATCTTGTCATTCCTATTTTTTTTATTGCATGTGTTACATTCTATTTGATATATTCCGCCTAATTTATGTGGGTTGTGTTCTTGTTTTATATTTATTATGTTTACTATTTTGTCATTGGTTTTGTAGCTTTTAAGTCATATTGTTTGAGTGTTTGTGTTTTTTTTTTTGATGTGGTGGTTATAAGTGAATGTTGTGTATTTTGCGTTTGTTTCTGTTGTTTTGTTTTCGGTTTTTTTATGTTTGTTTTTGATTTCCTTGACTAGTTTTTCTATTGTTTTCTTGTTGTATCTATTTCTGTGTGCTATTTGTATTATGATGCGGTATTCTTTTTTCTCGTTCGTCATGGTAGAGTGGCGCATTTAGCATTCTCTTTTTTAAGTATATGTATGGGACCATTTTTTGTGTGTGGGCGTGTATTGAGTGTTTAGGTATGGTGATGTCTGTTCGTGTGGGTTTTCTGTATATTTTGTATTCAATCTGGTTTTCTTTGGTGATTAGTGTTAAGTCTAGGAAGTTTATGGTGTTTTCATTCCTTTTCTATTGTGAATTTTATGTTTTTGTTGATTTGGTTTATTTTTTGAGGATATTGTCTATGTTGGTTTTTTGATTGTCATATATTACTAATATATCATCGACATATCTTATCCATTTGATGTTTGGGTCTGTTTCTTTTATGATGGTGTTGATTTTATCTTCTAACTTTTGTATGTATATTTCTACCATGATGCTTGATAGTGGAGATTCCATTGGCAGTCCGTCTTCTTGGATGTAGTATTCTCCGTTGAATTCAAAGTAATTTTGTTACAATATGATGTTTTTTTTTTTAATGTCAACAACACACCACGAGGGCTTACAGCCTAAATACTATCGTACCGTGGGTGTTGACAAGGAGGAAAGACGCAGCTTGTTAATTCTGGACTTGAAGGTTTGGAGGTTTGGAGGAGAAGGAAAAACATGTGCCGGCAAGGAATTCCACAACTTGGAAGTCCTCGGGACAAAAGAGCGGGCATAACAAGATGTTCTATGTCTGGTGACCTGGACATTAAAAGGGTGCATTCGCTCTGTTCCCCTGGTAGATCTGCTGGGGGCAGCAGGTGGGGGAATTATGGAGGAAAGCTCCTCTGAGCAGTGCCCGTGCAGATATCTATAAAAGAGAGAGAGGTCACCAACAGCACGTCGGTGGGCAAGGGATGGAAGCCTTTGGGTGAGGGTAGGGTCACCGATGAGACGTATAGCTCTCTTTTGAATGGAGTCCAGAATAGCGAGTGTAGAAGCGGCAGCTGCACCCCAGATGTGGGAGCAGTATTCGAGGTTTGGCCTTATTTGTGAAGTGTATAAGGTATAGAGATTAGTTGGTGAAAAGTATTTGCGAGCCCGGAAGAGGAAACCCAATGTTTGTTTAATATTTCGTTGATTTGTTGTTGTTATTTTGCATTTTATTTTCTATCATATTTGTGATTTCGTTAAATGGTATATTGGTGTACACATTTGTTATGTCGAATGAGGCGAGTCTTGTCACTCCAATATGTGTTTAAAAATACTCACTTGTGGACGCAATGATCAATTGTTTTTCTGTTTTCACCCATGCAGTTGACGAAAACCTTGTAGATTAAGTAATAAAAGTCCCGACGCAGCAAGTGCGTTATAATAGCGAATTTTCAAAAAATATTTTTAACTCATACTAACTTAATTTTCTATTAACCTAAAACTTCAATTGGAACGGGACGAATGTGGCAAAGTTGATACGCCGATGTTAGCCGGTTTGCAAGCTGAGCCACGTGTTTTTTTAAAAAAAGTTTCGTTTCGTTATTATGATATAAAAGTTTTTGTTGTAGCAAACACTATTATATACAAGTTCTTGAGCCTTGATGGGCGCCTATGCGATAAAGTGTCTCTGTCAATCTTGATTAGAATTCGAAAAAAAACACAAAACAATACAAAAAAGAAAACAAGAAAGACAAAAAAGGAGGAAGAAAGAAAATTTTACAAAAAAATGTATGTAGTACCTTCAAGTGTAAAAAATAAGATTAAATAGGTAAAATATTTATGTGTATGCATAATATGTATGTTTGTTTATATATATATATATATATATATATATATATATATATATATATATATATATATATATATATATATATATATATATATGCAGGGTGGCGTATTGAAAACGAAACAGACTGATTTGCGTCCAGAGAATTTTTTTTTTAAGAAACGCTGAAACACGTCAATTATAATATTGAGGGGGACATGTTTTGGCGTAAAGCTCAACTTTGTCACATCAACCCCTTAAGGGTGGTGATAACAACCCCTATATTTTAAATAGAGAACATGGGTCGAGTGTTACATCATTTGAAAGCTCTTTATTTTCTGAATTCAGCACATTTTTTTTTTTGAAGTTTTATCAACTCGTTTAAGAATTATTCACAGTTGGAGTTGCAAGAACGTATTCCATTCATTGTGATAAAAAATGCACTAATTAGTCAATTTTTCGTTACAAAAAAACTAAAAAACAAAACCAAACCTTCAAAAATGTTTATTCAGTTGAGTAAGTGTTCAAATTGTTGACCACCAGCTTCCGTACAAAAGTACAAATTTTGTTCAAAACGAGCTCTGACATTCTGGAGCATTTGTGGAGGTATTAGACAGCATTATTCAACAATGCGTCGTCGTAATTCTTCCAGAGACTCCGGTTCTATTGCGAAAGTTCTACTCTTTAAATGGATCCATAGAAATAAATCTAAAGGAGTTAAATCCGGTGATCTAGAGGCCACTCAGTAGCACCTCTACGCCCAATCCATTGCTCTGGAAACTCTCTGTTCAAAAACTCCTTAACACGTTGTGAAAAATGCAGAAATTGCATAGAGCTACATATGTGTAACTTTAATGATGCCGTTGGTTTTTCCCCCTAACATTAAAAACGGCTTCACAATAAAGTGATAAAAGTTGGTCAAAATAGGCTCCGCCCGCATTTTTCGTACGTGCTGACGTCACTAACGCCGATCGCTTGTTGGAATGAATGCTGACATTACATATTTTCTGATGACCCAAACGCGTTTACATAGTTCGTGCTTTTATTTTTCTACATTATGTAAAAAACAATTGTTTTTAAGTACTGTATAGTAATAACTCAAACGGCGTTAGTGACGGCGCAGTTCCCCAAGCTGGCGGATATAGTGTGTGATCCAGAGCGCCGTATTAATTCTTTTTAAATTGTACTTCTCAAAATACTTAACGTATTGAAATGAAATAAGCGCCATTGTTTAGGGCCGCAAAAAATTTGTTGACGTTTCATTTAGCTTTGAAAAGTCAGCGAAATCAGAGAATCTCGTTACAAGTTATGAATGCTCTAAAAGATGTGTATTTTCATGAAATTCCATTAAATCCTTTTGAACATAATAATTAAAATTGAAATTTCATATTTTTTTCCTCTCAGAACAAAACTTTGATAACTGACACTTGCAAATAACCTGAAACTTTGAGTTTAGAGATTAAAATCGCAGTGATTATAAGCTACCTTTCTGTAAAACACAACTCTTTGATGCTGAAAAGGCTTTGGCTTTTATTATTGACAGTTGAGTATTTTACTGAAAACGTTAAAGACCGTATCAATTCGATTTATTTGAAATTTAACAATCGAACCAATCAGATGTTTGCAGAAAAGCGTGGCATTCTGCGATGCAAATAAACGAAGTAAAAGAAAAGCCATTGTGTCTGACTGGTTGTTATTATTGAATAGGATCCTTTGATGGTAGAGCTTCGATCAGTAATTGGGTATTCAGTGGCAGTGTTGCCAGACTGGTTTCTCGGCCAATTAGTTTTTGTGTTTTCAAACTGAGTAGTGTTTTTTATTTATACCCTTACTATATTGAAATACATACTAATTTGAGAAAGTACCTGTGTTTTATTTTTAAATATTTCTGTGAAAATACATAAATACATTCTTAATTGATAAATCAGTAAAATATATTTTAGAAGTTTCTGGAATTTGACAACAAATTAAAATCGCCTAAAACAGGTCTCTAAACAATCAAATATAAAGATTTTTACGAGACAATTAACTAATCCGCAAAGATAGCTCAGGAAATCATTAATACATATTATGTCTAATTTTAGTAGTAAATTAATATTTTATATTACGGTAAATTTCCATATTTAGCGCAAGAATTTTGCAATCATGCATAATTTTAGATAAGTAATATTCGACCATAGTCAACAAATGAGATTTCCCCAAATCTAAAGAACATTCGCTAGATCTGGTAACATCATTTAAAAGTTAGCATTGGGTTGTTAGTTGTTGCAGGCAGGTTATATTGGCTGCTCCCAGGGGGCGCTTAGATCAAAGAGATCGCGGCTTGACCGGACAAAAACTAATAACCAGACCATGCAGAATGCAGCTAACCAAAACACGGGGACAGGAATATAAAATCAACCACGAGTGGGATTTTAGGCTTGAGTATCTGCATTAGACACATTATATAAGTAAAATGATACGCTCTTTCCACTCTACTAAGCGATGACTTAAATGTTTGGAAAATAATCTGGGGAAATTAAATTATTCCCTTAGTTAATACCGAGTTTTAGACTTTTAAAACAGTTCTTCAAATGCTACCCATATTTAGTTAGCGTGTGTCAATCGTTGTATGTGTTTTTCTTTATGTCCGTCGTAAGTGTTCACCATTCATAAACTTGCCAAACATTTAGCCAAAACCCTGCAACCATTAGTAGAACGAGCTGATGATTTTCTAAAGAAAATTCTTTCATTTCATTGTGCTTCTTCAATATTTCTTCAAGCAAAATTCCAGTTAACGTTGATATTGTTTGTTTCTTCATCCCCATACCGCTCCTCGAAACCCTGAACATTATTCAAGATAGGCATTTATTCGTCAAGATAAGCATAATTTTGTATCGGACATTCTATCACTATTAGAACATCGCACGTTTAACACAATATACTTCCTCGTTAAAACAAATTCCACAAACAAACCCCAGGCCCTAAAATTAGCTCTACACTCTCTCATGCTTTAGTCAATATTTTTATGGAAGGTTTCGAAACACAAGCCTTGAATTTATGTCCACCCAAACCTACATGCTGGCTTAGATACATAGATGATATCTTTACTGGCTCCAGGATAAATAGTTCGCTGGACATGTCCTTCTCACCTTGACAGCATCAACTCCCAGATCTAGTTCACCGTGGAAATGTAAGCCAATCGTTATCTGCTCTTTGTAGATGTACGTATCACTTAAAACCTCATTCAGGCTTTTTCCCACACCGTCTTTTGAAAACTAACCCACACCAACTAGAAAAATTGCGTATTTGAATAAGCGGATTTTTTGAACGTAAATGACGAATTAATCTAAATTTGCATTGCGACTTTTAGTACCATGAACCAAATGTATTCCTGAATTTAATGTTATCTTGTGTACCTTTAAAAATTCGATGGATGATTCCAGAACTGATTACTCTGCTGATGTAACGTTTCTGATAGCCATCGATTGATTAACTTTGATTTCGTCTAAGGGCGAAATCTAAAATTCCAAATTATTTTTCATTGTCTTAAAAGCTGTGTATTTCTTTCGTAAATTCTATATTTTTTTGAATCGATGTACTTGTTTTAACTCTTTTAATTTTAGCGACACAAAGTTTTGGTGAACCCGAAACAAAAAGCAGAATCACCCCCAAAAAACACAAAAATCAGAATCACCCCAAAAAACCACAAAAATAGTAACAGAGAGTTATGCCCTAGATACGTATTTCAACAAAGAAGTTGTCTTTATCAGTACCTGTTGCTAAACTAACTGTATGGGCAAAATTATCCTATTTATATACCTAAACTATAGACTAAAACTGATGTAATCCTGATGATGCAATACTGGATGATGATACAATATCGGATGATGCAATACCGGATGTTGCAACACCGTATGATGCGTAACACGGTGTTACATCATCCGGCACTGAGGCACCTGATAATGCATCATCCCGTATTTAATCAACCGGTATTGTATCATCCGGGATTGCATCATCGGGATTACATCATTTTGAGTGTATAGTTTATATATATATATATATATATATATATATATATATATATATATATATATATATATATATATATATAGGATAATTTTGTCTATGCAGTTAGTTTAGCGACAGCTACTGATGAAGACAACTTCGTTGTCGAAATACGTATCTACCGCATAAATCTAAGTTATTATTTTTGTGGTTTTTGGGGTGATTCTGCCTTTTGTTTTAGTTTACAGTCGCAGTGTCCATCCTCAATGTTCAGAGAACAATAGGGTTTGCAGAAGGGTAGTAGCAATCGTAGAAACATAATTATTAAGACCAGTAAAATAACAAGTGAAATTAGTTTTAGGAAAATTATCTACACTAAGTAATGTAAATATTGCACATAATTAGAGGTCATAATTGTATCGATAACATTGGCATTGAAACTATTGCATTATTATGTAAACAGTAAACAAGGTAAAATTGCAGCGTACAAGGAACGCAGGACTGCTGAAGTCTGAAATTTTGGATGGACGTAAACTGATTAAAAAACTATAAGTAGTATTTGTTGATAAACATTAAGAGACAGTTAATTTAGATTGCTTAAGATGTAAAGACACGACACTTGTGATTTAATTATGTAAACATAATAACACTGTTCAATTAAGATTCACGATGTAAACAGTCAGAGTTAAAATTCATTCATTTAGTTAGAAGTACCATTGTTAGGTTTTGTGAGTTATTAAAGTTATAATTACACCGTCACCTATGTCTACATTCGCCTAGTTCGACGAGTTTATTCCTTAAATTATCCTCCGCTCCCTAAACACTCAATCTTTTATTTGGTGAACCCGTTCATTCAAATTGTCAGCAATGTCTTTTAGAACATTTGTTCCTCAATAATAGAATTACCAGCTTTTTCAATTGTCTCCATATTCATATGCATAATATTCATTTTCCAATGAATTATGAACAAATAAGCTTCACTGTGTGATGTGCAAAAAAATTCTTAATTTTCAGTGATGTTTATAGCTCAAAAAAGACTCTTCCAAATATTTCATATACGTTCTATATACTAAAATGTAACCACCTCCACCGTTACCGGGGCACCATGATACCGTTTCAATTTTAATTTCATTATAATACCATTTAGCCACGATACTCTTTTAAATGAAACCGTTAAATTATTTCGTGAATAACATAAAACTGTAATTTCTCAAAAACACCGGGCACATAAAAAAATCCCTCGGACGTCGCCGGACACCCTTTAAACGCAGTGTCCGGTAGTGATGGGTCGTTATTTAACTGTCAGCTATTTTTAAACGGTTACCGAGCCGTAACGGTAACCACCAGTTATGGATTTATAAAAATAGCAGCTTAAAAAATAACTCTTTTACTTTTTACACTAAACTAGATTTCGGAGTCGTGTCTGTTTCAGTTCTACTGCAACTAGTTCGGCTTCAATGAATAAACATCGGTTTTCATCGGCAACTGTTTATTTAAGTATTTAACGGGATGAATAGCATTGAGATTGGGAATGCTAAACACGTTATTTATACTGTGTGCTCGCTCTCGCTAACAGCTTTAGGAACGTAGGATTTTCGGTACAATAAAACGGTTTAATTTTAATTTTAACTTTAACCGGTTGTTGATGGGGATACGGCATACGGACACTACTACACAGAGTTATTCTGTTAAACTGAGAAGCTGTTATTTTTGAAACAGTTGAGTTTCCCACTAGTATGTAAAGCCAAATATTTAATAATAAAAAATATTGGGTGAAAAGATGAATTTTTGTAAAAACGTGTTATTACTTTCACTATAGACAACGCAAAATAGGGTTATTTCACGTGAAATTAAAGTACTTATTTATTTAAATTTATATCCATTACCTAAGAAAACAGTGAACACTGCATTTTCGTTTGTCTGATAATAGTTATCAAATTGATTAAAAAAATATAATGATACAACATTTTTTAATATCTATATACATTTCAATATAAAAATTAAATGAATATATATATATATATATATATATATATATATATATATATATATATATATATATATATATATATATATATACAGGGTGTTTCCAAATTGATGCGAAAAATTTTACAGGGTGATTCTTTGGCGAAAAATAAGGGGTGTCTTTTTATTAAGTTTTTCTTGAAACCCCTTCTCCTCCAAGTTACAGCCCTTTGAAAATTTTGAAACTAATTTTAAAACAACGAATATTAAAATAAGTAAATAAACAATTAATACTATATATATCTTCCATTTTTTTTAAAACTCAAACTCAATTTTTTATACTGTTTCTTTACGGTAATTTTATTAGGTGCGTTATGTTATGGAGTTCTTAGAATCACTCTCTGTGTAGCAATAAAAGTTCTAACGTCTAACGTCCCAAGGCGTGATAAATAATGATATTTATTGATTCTTGCTGTGGCATTGACATTTACGTAAAGACCCTGATAAAATAAATATGTGAGAAATGACTAGTTTATAATTCCTAAAACATCTAAGTAAATTCTTATAGAAGACTCCTTTCTGATTTCTAAAAGTTTCACTTCAGAGTGGCAAAAGATTTACGACACGCTTATTATAATTTCTTAACCCTTTGTTTCCTTTTCATATCGACAGAATTTGAGATTTATACACTACGTGAAATAACGGGGTAAAAATACAATGCATTTATACTAGTGTGCTCGCTCTCACTCACAGTTTTGGGAATGTAGGATACTATCGATCGACTATCCAGTTTAAAATAACTGAAGCCGTTATTTTCAACGGTTATTATTAAATAACGTTAACGGCTTCAACTGTTAACAGAAAATAAATGTTTTTCCCGTCACTAGTGTCCGGGTTAAAGAAAACGGATGGCAAGCCTAACTGTAGAGGCCCGTTGTAGAGATACCCAATAAGCATAAAAGTCAACCAGAAAACATGCAATTGGCTGTAATCCAAAAACAACGGAGAAGCTACACTTTGTAAATGCCTCATTCGATGACAATCTGTTTTCATGAAATATGTTTTATCTTGTTTCAAAGTTTCAAAAGGTGTTTGTAAATGGCTAAAGTGACATCTCTCGTCGACGCAACTGACATTTTTCTTGTGATCTCTTGGGGTCCAATCCAAACCACGACATCTAATGTCTGAATTTTAAAATTGTTTTTACCTAATAATTTTTTGTTTGTTAATATTAATATTCGTTTTTAAAAATTAAACCCCTTTTTTAAACCGTATTTGTAGTTTATTAGCTTTAAAGAGTTTTTCTGCAGTATGTAATACATATATTAAATATAGATGTTTAGACTTTTTCGCTGGATTCACGCTCCTGTAGTAAATGGCTTGGATGAGTTCGTTAGACAGGAAAATCTGACCATATGTTGCCCGGAAAGCTTTTCTCTTTTCCTTGGGAATTTTTTTTTATCTTGGGAAATAGCTTTTGTGACCAAATTTGCGAGCAAGCTTTTAACATAAAACGTACGGTACAACCGAAAATTCAGATCTCTAAGTGTAAGAAAACAACAGTGATTAGCATTTAAATAAGAAAATGTTGGTCGCACTGGAAGCTACAAAAGGACACAAACCCAAAATATTTTATGTGTTTAACAAACTCCATCAAATATTACACTCGTAGGTTAATTTTTTTACGCAAAAAGGTCAAGAAGTACCAATAAATTATTTAAATTATATAGTTTTTTCTTTTAACCCTTTCTGTCCCAGTGATGCCATATGAAATCATCATATTTTTGAACTGTAACCTTCAGCGTCAAAGTAGGTATCCGCTAATATCTTGAACAGTTCTCCTACTCGTTCATAGATGTCAGACCAAACTGAGTAGTAATAAAATATCTAGTCGTTGAACATTACTCCATAACTTTGAATGGCTGTTGCATTACCAATGTTTGTTCTTATTTTTCGGTTATTATGTATAGAGATAGGTGTGTCCTTGTGTCCTAGGATTTTTTCCCTCAGTTATTGTGTAATATCTAATTGTGTGAATCAACGTAAATCAAGAAAAAATCGCCGCTCTTGATATAAAAGAACTTTGAAATCTTGATTCCATTTGGCATCAGTGTGAAGTAAGTCAAGGTAGGTCAGACTCCTAACTTTTGGTAGTAAAATTTTTGCAGATTTTTTTATTCTCACAGAAGATAGCACGAGTAGGTCTCACATACGAAGAATAGAAAATAATACTATTACTTCTTGAAGGTTGCTCTGGTATTGGAGGCATGGACGATGATTCGTCCGATGAAATGGATTCAATCTCAAAATACTGAAAATATCGCAGATCCAAATATAGAAGAGCCATTCTTTGAAGAATATTGTGAAGTATACAAACCGTATAGCATGATTGTAGATGGTGCCACAAACTTTAATTACGATAGTGAGGATAATATTCCACTGTCTGAATTGAAAAACAAAATCACTAAAGCAGAATCTGGACAAATTCAGCGACGGCCTTTGAAGCGAGACTGGACCCGTAAGCAAATGGAAGCTGTTGATATTACATGTCCAGCAACAGTAAACCAGATAAAATATCAACTCAGCTACAATACTTCAAAATTTTCTTTGATGACGCGATCGTGGACGGTCTTGTTGAGCAAACTAACATGTATTCGATTCAGAAAACTGGAGTATGTGTGAATACAACATATGAGCTTTCCAACTTTTTGGGAATTCATATAAGTGGCATTGTCAGAATGTCTAATTATAAATGTACTGGGCTCAAGAGACTCGATACCCACTCATAGCTGACGTAATGTCTCGTAATCGTTTTGAAGTTCTGAAATCAAGTTTTCATATAAATGACAATACAAAATGTAAGCCATGAACTAATCCAGAATAGTTATTCAAAGTTAGGCCACTGATAGACAGGCTCCGAGAGAATTTTTTGAGAATAGAATCAGAGGAACATAATTCGATTGATGAAATAATGATTCCATTCAAAGGCCGTAATTCCCTCAAGCAATATATGAAAAATAAACCTCATAAATGGGGAATAAAAGTATTGTCAAGGGTTGCTGTCAGTGGAATAGTGTACGATTTTGAGATATATGTAGGGAAAGGGACAACAGATAAGACCACTGTCCTAGGTATAAGTGGTGACATAGTGATGAGACTACCTCGCAACATCGAAAATTTCTAGTTATATACTGGTAACTTTTTCCGTTCATACTACGTATTCGCACAACTGAAATATAAATGTATTTTAGCCACAGGAGCTGGGAGACTCAATCGTTTAAAGGGACTGAAAATGTTAGACGATAATTTGATGAAACGTCAAGGACCAGCAAACCAGCAAACTTTCCAGGATAGTGAGGTGAAACTGCTCGTGGGCGTCGGTGATTGGCCGTAGTCGCGGATATAGAGAGACGTGAAAAAATTGTGAGTGAAATATATTGATTATCTGCTCTTAGACCATATAGATAGATGTATAGATTCAACTAAAGTGTTACAAAAAACAGATGTGTTAGCAGAGACATGAAATTGTCACACAGTATTTCCAATTTCAGCTCGAGACCGGAGTTAGATGGAAATCATTCATTTTATTCAGTTTTATTTTCGAACGAAGAAAAACAGCAATTAGAAAACTAATTATCACTATTCCCCAGCCGCTAAAGTATACTAATGAAACATAAATTCATATTTCTGTATACAAAATTAACAGATCTAGCACCTCGCTAATTATATTCCTCCTCGTCTCATTCCAGCAGCAATACAACCAGAATTTATCATGTTGTTGGTATCCAATAACTGGTTAATCTAGCGAAAAACACGGCCATCAACCGCAACTAATTTATTAAATCTGAAATTGAGATATAGAAACACGTCCGTGATAAAAGGACAGAATCAACAACATCGACAGTTAATTTAAAAACTTGGCGAAGTCGTTAAGAATAATAACTCTGCAGCTTTGTTAAGGGCCTAATGGCGTTGAATTTTACAGGCCATTATCTCCAATTATAGTTGTAGGAAGTTCTGCTTGGATCAACTGCTTGTATTTATGAGTGTTGGATATGCCAGAAACTAGCTGTGTGTTTCGGCAAATCTAATTAAAGACAGACCGCCTCTCTAGTTTTTGGCGTTTTGTTTGTTTTATCTAGTCGGTCGTCCTTTTGTGTTGCATGTACCAGCTTAATTATATGCAAAAATCCAGTAGGGAATGCACGAAGCGTGGGAGACGTTGCATACATTCCTAAAAAACTCTCACGCCAAATTAAACTTTATCCTATTACAAATCTGATTTAATTAAAATACCTAGATATTTTATGTCATTTTTGTTGGGGCTTCTGTTTTTTTATTTCTTGTGTTTTAAAATTAAATCCGGCTTTTGTGGATAATCATCTTCATCTCTTGTTGATGGTGGGGTATTTTGTTACAGAAAACGTTAAATCAGAGAAGCAGTCCCGATAAATATTGCCAATACTTAATACGGTTGACAAACCTGGGCAGGTCATTGATATTTTAGTAAACTTTAATATAAAGGACACGACCTTTTGAAAAATTTCTTTAAATGTGTATGAGTAGATATTACCCGAGCAAGAAGTAAAAATAGTGCTGCAAATTGAATAAACCTATCACAAATCCCAAATTGCAATATCGTAATTTATACCGAGTGTTTACAACTTGAGTGCAAAAAATGAAAAGATCGACTTTTTTGTAGTACCCTCTGTAAACGCTACTGAGTGTCTTGCAAATATTAGATTTCCAATGGACTAAGAGTCACCTAGTGTATCAATTCGCACAATAATCTTATACAGAGTGTTCATAATAAATACGAAAACACACCCTTTTGCAATGTATTACCCAATTTGGACTTTGATCGGACCTGCTTAAATTTTGGGAACACACCACTCCATTATTTCTGAAAGTCGCTAAGTAAGCAGAAAAACCTGAGATGAGCACTGATAAGTACACTTGGAGAACCCAAATCACCACAACACATCTTTTTAAAGACCTGACGATCGTTTCACTAACAAAGTGAACGCCACAAAACAATTGGGTGTGAGTTGCCCTTGAAAAAATAGTGATGGTAGTTCATATAAAATTTTTCATTTTAAGGTCGTGATACCAGTGGCGGCTCGTGACTTTGGGAATGGGTGAAGCAGAATCGGCGCGGACTCAAAGCGGGGTACAGGGAGACGAAGATCCCCCTGCGCCGCAGACGAAGTTTTTTTTTTAATTTTCAAGGTCACGCGTTCTCCTGGCACTTCAGTATTTAAATGAAAAATCCATTTGTACAAAAATAAATACTTTCACAAGGAATAATTTTCGGAATAATGACCAGGAATATTCGATGAGAGGACACTGTACACATACTGTACACGCACGCATATGGTAATATAATACGGCGCGCATTACCTATGAAAATCTGTTTATAGAGGGAAGAACTACAAGCATATTTCTTTTCAAATTCAAGGCACTTCCAATTTTTTTACAACTTGAAATTTTATATCTAATATTTTATTATTCTTTTAGAGGTGATAATAAACAAATCAATTCAAATCACTAAAAAGAAACATGAAAAATCCAGCTTTTCAAAGTCTGTAAATGTGACACATACCAGATTATTTAACGGCACCATAGTAAACATAAAAGTACGTCTCTGACGATCCGATTCAATCTAAACAAACGACAGAAACTAAGATTTGAAGCAGGCTCAGAAGGCTACATCATTTTTGTGGCCCAACCTACCAGTGCGCGTTCCGTTGCCATGGTAACCATCTGATGCAAGCGTCCCGAAACAGACGCAGCATTTGTATGCGAACAAATCTGGCTCAGTCACCCCACAGCTACTTGACGCTCTACAGTTCCGCAATACGTAAGCGCTGCGCGTTGGGGCATGTATACATTCAATTCGGTGATCAGGGACGGGCTTGCAAATTATATCGTACCGTAAATTACTATAAAAATACATTATCAACTGCGGCGCGACATAAAGTATTTTTATGTGGTTGTAACAAATGAATTTGGGGGAATAAAAAAAAATTAAAATTATGGTGGATTTTGAATAAAACAGTTCAGTTTAACCGAAAAATATAGGTGAAGCAGCGCTTCACTTGCGTCATCTGACGAGTCGCCACTGCGTGATACTGATATACAGGGTGTTCAAGTTGTTACGCTTAAAGCGATTTTCCTTAATTATCTTTATAAACGGCTAAAAATAAGATTTTCAAAATTTGTACACGAGTAAATATTAACAGCATATAAAGAAACACGCAAAATCCGATTTATTATGTGAAGCAGTGGCGCGCGTGGTGCACTCTGAGGGTTACAATTTAGAAAAAATATGTTGAAAGTCAAAATTTCTTAAATTTTCCAACGGTTTAAAAAAATTTAAAGACTAATACAAAAGTAAGTTATACTGGTAGAAATGTTATAGGAATTACAGTTTTCGACAAAAATTGAGTTAAAATTGTTCACTAAAGGCGCACAAGTGCTGATTTATATTTTTAAACTGAAAGTTTAGGTTACTATGGATACAGCAAAAGTCGTTAACAGCAGTTTAAATTATCATAACTTGTCAAACAATATTATTTTTTGCTTCGGTTATTCGACATTATGTGTTATAATCAGTATAGGTTAAATAAACTGGCTGACATGCATTTAGTATATGGAGAGTGTGGATGTAATTCTTTAGAGTCTGCAAGGCGATATGCTGAAAAGTTTCCTGATCGACAAGTTCCTTACCACAGTACTTTTGCTGCAATTGACCGAAGGTTTAGAGAAAACGGTACCTTTCTACCTTATACCACTGAGCTTGCTTATCCACGATCTGCAAAGGACGGCAGATATGGAAGAAGCTGTTTTAAACGCGGGTGAAGAAAATCCACATACAAGCGTAAGAAGGAATGCTGCTAAAGTGAATGTTTCCAAGTATGTTTCCAATAATATATATATATATATATATATATATATATATATATATATATATATATATATATATATATATATATATATATATATATATATATATTTGCGGATTATCGGTGCTGAGAAGTTCAAAATTTCAAATCAGGAATATATCGTAATTTCAAATTTTTCCGTTTCTTCTCGCACAAATATAACAAATATTCCTAATAAAACCCTTTTTTTTCAACAATACACCACGAGGGCTTCTTTTGTGTTCCCTCAGGGCTCGTCCGCGGCCTTGCCGCCCCGATAGCACTGCAACCTTTACCACGAGGGCTTACAGCCTAAATACTATCGTACCGTGGGTGTCGACAAGGAGGAAAGAAGCAACTTGTTATTCTGGACTTGAAGGTTTGGAGGTTCGGAGGAGAAGGAAAAACATCTGCCGGAAAGGAATTCCACAACTTGGAAGTCCTCGGGACAAAAGAGCGGGCATAACAAGATGTTCTATGTCTGGTGACCTGGACAGTAAAAGGGTGCATTCGCTCTGTTCCCCTGGTAGATCTGTTGGGGGCAGCAGGTGGAGAAACTATGGAAGAAAGCTCATTTGAGCAGTGCCCGTGCAGATATCTATAAAAGAGAGAGAGGTCACCAACGGCACGTCGGTGGGCAAGGGATGGCAGCCTTTGGGTGAGGGTAGTGTCACCGATGAGACGTATAGCTCTCTTCTGAATGGAGTCCAGGATAGCGAGTGTAGAAGCGGCAGCGGCACCCCAGCTGTGGGAGCAGTATTCGAGATTTGGCCTTATTTGTGAAGTATATAAGGTATAGAGATTAGCTGAGCAATTCCACATTGAGAAGAAAATTATAATTCCATTTGTCTTTTGGTAATAAAATTACTTCCACATTGGAAAAATGTTCTATTATTCAAATAGAGCCAGCCTATATCGGACAGACAAAGAACGTCATATTACAAGAACTACTACGTCTCTCAGACCCCAGTCCAATTATTTCTAGACCACGTCTATCCTGTTAAAACAAGTTGAAATAAAACTAGAAACAGAAACAGCACTTGAGTGAAGCAATCAAATAAAGAACGAGCAATTGACCTAGGAGCCATATCAAAAGTTCCCCCGGTGCACACGAACTGTTCCTGGAATGGAATCACGAGATGCACTTGACCCAGTTCTTTCCCGGCCAATATATATGACGACTGTGTTTTATGACAAGACCCCATTTACATAACAAACTGTTATGCAAGGACCGTAGACTAAAGTGCTATCTGTATTCGGTATTATATTCCGGCCTTTTTCTTCCGATTTCCTTTCCCTACGAAGCCTCTCACAGAAGGGACTTAATCCCTGGACCTGATGTTAATTTGTAGCTCTCATTAGCACAACAAAAGGTGGAGATTGTTACACGGGTCGTCACCAGGGGGCGGTTTACAGGATACCCTTAATTTTTCCAGCCCACATTTACAATTTACACCTACCACGTTGTTAGGGAGGCATGATAATTAAGAGACTGGTTAGGATGATTGAAAAAAATGTCAGTATTTGGCAAGAAAAACATTATGGTTGTAGTGTTTTACCCTTTAGCTATTAACAGTAGATGTTTTAAGTAACCGTTTGATTTATTTACGCATAGTAAATTGGTGTTTTAGCCAATATTCCGTCTTTTTGCTTCATGTTCGATAAAAAAACCTAATGAAAAATTAATATAATGCGTTGATTACCGTAACTCTAACTTGGTGGAAACACTCTTTCAATTGTCAGTAGTATAACACAGTGACGGGTTCTAATGAATTACACAACGTACGACGGCGGGTCAATAAGTTCGTGACGTTTTGAATGAAACACAGGTTTTTTGCCAAAAAATCATTTTATTACTCAACATAGTCTCCTTTGAGCTCTATACACGTCGTCCAACGTTTCTCCAATTTTTTATCCATTCCAAAAAATATGATGATTTCATCATTGGAGTCAAATCTCTTTTCGCCGAGCCATTTCTTTCAGTTTGGAAACAAGAAATAGTCATTCGGGGCTAAATCCGGAGAACGGGGTGGATGAGGGAGCAATTCGTAGCCCAATTAATGCAATTTCGCCATGGAGACTACACATGTGTGCACCCTTGCATTGTATTGGTGGAAAAGAACTCTTTTCTTGGCCAAATGTGGTCGTTTTTCCTTCAAATCGTCATTGAATCTGTCCAATAAGTTGGTATAATATCCGCCATTGATTGTTCTTCGCTTTTGAAGGCAATCAATTATACAGCGTGCATCCCAAAAAAACGGTCGCCATGACTTTATTGGCTGACAAACTCACCTTGGCCTTCTTCGGCGTCGATTCGCACATTGAAATCCACTCTTTTGACTGCTGCTTGGTCTCTGGTATGTTGTGGTGAATCCATGTTTCGTCCACGGTTACAAAACGGCGCAAAAACTCGTCCCTGTTGCGGTTAAACAACGTCAAACACTCCTTCGAAGTTGTCACATGATTGCGTTTGTGGTCGATTGTGAGCAAACACGGCACCCATCTTGCAGATAGCTTTCTCATACCCAAGTGATCATGCAAAATCGAAACCACTGAGTCATGTGATATCCCTATGGCTTCTACAATCTCCCGCACTTTCAATCTCCGATCGGCTAACACCATATCGTGAATTTTTCAATTGTTTCTGGTGTAGCGACCTCAATTTGGCGTCTAGAACGTTCGGCGTCATTTGTGCTTGTACGGCTGCGACGAAATTCAGTAAACCACTTTTCTACCATGGAAATTGATGGTACAGAGTTCCTATAGTATGTATCAACCTTAGCCTTGGTTTGAGTGATGGTTTTTTTCCGCAAAAAATAATGTTTGATGAGGACACGAAATTCACTTTTTTCCGTTTTCGTTATAACTCAAGAGGTTGTCTGCTTTCAATGGCTATCTAACACAAACTAGATGACGCAGATTGTTCACAATTTGACAGGAGTCAACTGACAGATGCTTGTTGACAGGAGCAGTGTTGCCCTTCCTGTAAAGAAGCGGGAAATTCAAAAAGTCACGCCCTCCCACTACACAAATAAACTATGGCTTGTGGTTGTGCTGCAAATACAATTTTAATAATTCTCCTAAAAGCTTTTGACATTTGATAGTCTGACTCACTGACATCTACTTATTTCTTCCATGTTTTTTAATCATCTTTGCTATGCTTTTACCCATGCTTCTATTTTAAAATATTTTTCAGTATATTATGATTAATTTGAAACGTAAAATGTTTAATAATAATAATAATAAGTTTATTTGATTTATAAGATTAAATAACAAGTCAAATATTTTCTCACATAATAGCATTCGAATAAACGGTACTTATTAAATAGGTCACGAAGAATGTTTCGCATACTAGTATTCTTGTGTGTGGCCCTAATCAGGAAGACCGGCGTGAAAATGGCCGCCATTTGACCGAAGTTGCCCGAGCTTACAGTGACGTCCGTCTCATAAGGATCGACATCGCTTATATGTGCAAGTTACTTGATTGATGTTGCTAACTTATAAGACGGAAATAGTAACAGTTATTCCCGAAAAAAATGTATATATTTAGTAAAAATACGACTTCAATCCACGCTGAGAAAAACCCACTCTTTACTTTCTTTAGTTAATTAATTTGCTATTTGATGTTACAATACTATAAAGTTGAGTTAAAATTCTTTTAAGTGGTTTTCTAGTGTTCAATACTAAATTTTGTTGTTAAGGGTCTTACATTAAAATTAATCTAATTATAGAGTAGAAATAAAAATTGTACTTACTTTGGTTGGGAACTAAACTTGCCTATAAGCTAATATTTTTAAGCCTTATGGTGCAAATTTTTTGTTACTGTCGATAATTGTTATATTAGATATCTATATAAAACACAACACTCTAATATCATCAAGCTTGAGGGGAACGAAAGGGTCAGGTATCACTGCTTTCAATAAATTATCAAGAACAAAACTCAACAATCATCTTTATCAAGCACAAAAATTAGACAACAATGAGGAAGTTTTCAGGTAAAGATGATCAATATTAAACAGTAATAATTTTTAGCTAATAGACAACTTATAATAACAGAATTCTTAAAGATAATTTTTAAAAAAGCCATATTACTTCTGGCCAGATAGCTTTTGATTTAGATAACTGAAGATTGCCCAGTCTTATCAGACAATATAGGGCTGAAAGCCCAGAACTCAAATTCTAGTGCTTTTATTAAATTCAGAAAGAAATTAAAATGAACCAAGGGTTAAAGCTTTCTAAAAAAATCATCAATGGTTTATGCACATATTTGTTGACTAAATTTACAAGAAAATTTACATGATGATCAAGATAACGATAAAAAATTGTATATGCACACATATATAATGAATTCTACTTTTTTTTGGTAGTAGCAGCTTTTCTAATCAAACTAATAAGCCTAAATGATAAAAAAATAGTGGCTTACCGTACTTTCAGATATTCAAGGTAAAATTTCTGATTCCAAAATCACTTCCTTAATATTAAAAGAAAATATTATAGCAACACCACTTATTGCAACGCGAATGAAGGGAAATGACTATAATTGAGTGAAAATCGATGCAAAAATTGACGAAAAAAACTTCAATCTTCTGGCCGGTCTGCTTCAAAATAGTTTCTGTACTTGAGTGTAGCTACAAATATTGGAAATGAAAGAGGACTCACATGTTTTCCGTGACGTTAGTCACTACAACAATTGCAGTAAAATTGTACCATCGCTCGCCTATCTGACAATCATTCACCCAGGGGCAGTGCACTTGTTAGTAACCATTGCATCACCCCGTATTTAGGAAGGGTATTGAATATTGCCCTACGATCAGACAAGGCGTTTCCTCCAGGCGGTGCCCCAGGAGATTACTAAGAGCTGGCTGCTCTCCCGTAGTCAGGTGGATAAGGAAAAAATGCAAACCAATACTTCCTCGCCTGGGCCTTTAAAAAAATATTTGAAACCAGCTAATGCCCATCCAGCAGCCTAGAGGATTATTCATTAAAGGTGGTCTGGACCCCAGAGTCAGGAAAATTATCTATTGCAACAACCACGGCCCAGACCTAGGCATACCAGAGCCCGGAGATACCAGCCATAACCCAGAATTATCCAGCTTGTCTACGAAAGAAGGTTGCATACCAAGTATACGGTAGCAGGAAACACTTAACTGAGATAATCACTGCTTGAGTCTTTCAACCACTTGCGTGAATTAGGTAACACTTATTGCACTCGCCAATTTGTTTCACTAACCCCCTGGGTGAGTGATGCTTACGATAGTGACGAACCTTGTCGCCTCCCGATAACTAAACTGCAGTCGATCGTTTTGTCTTATTAGACAAGTCACCGATTTCAGACCCCTTTGGTAGGTCGCGCATATGCTCAGTCACACCTTGTTGTCCTTGGAAAACTCACCGACATCTGATCCAGATCTCACCGTGCATCGCTTTAAGTAGCTGGATTGCCTGCGTACAGATCTCAAGCTCTCGGCGGTAAAATGTTTAGTTCTTTACTCAAAGTCGGAGGCTCAAACTCATTATATTCTGTATGTTGGAGGGAGTACACTCCTACAGTCGGATTACAGAAGACGACACGCTTCCAGTCTGACTGTTGTTTCAACCGTCCTCTTCGTTCGTTAAATGTCAAGATTATTTATGGCTGATCACTGACGGCTGACTGTCGGCGTCTTTTATGCTGTCAAGCTGACCAATAGGTCGCCTAATTTATGTGGTTTTTCCCTCTACGCAAATTCTTATTTAACAAATATTCCGTTACAACGAGAAAATAATGATCTTACGTTTTGCGTCGTTAGACATTATCTGTAAGGAAGGTTTACCGTCTGTGATATTGTTTGCTGCTAAATATTTTTGTTAAATGCTTCTTGAAAGTATTTAAGCGGGGTCAGCGGAGTACTACGATAGAAAAAAATAATAGCGAACTTTCATATAATTTTGTTCAGTATTCAATATTAAAAAGGATGCGATGACCATTAAAATTTTTTGAGACATTTTGTAGAATTAGCAAAATTGTACGGTAGCTAAAAAGTCGACCGTAACAACCTCACTGTAAGCTTTGGCAACTTCGGCCAAGTGGCGGTCATTTTCACACTGGTTGCAAAAAGTGCATTGTAGACTAAACAACGGTAATAAACCACACTTCGCAGCGGTCATCTAACAGTTATTAGTAACTAGCTTAACCACGATAAAACTACTGTATTTATAATAAAAATATCACAGAAAATCAATACTAATAAATCAGGACAATATCCACTAAAATATCTCCTTACACCTTAACCTGGGGTACTAGAATAGCAATCTTAAAAATGAATAAAATAATCACAAGCTTCTTCGAATTAAAATAAAATGAAATTTAAGTAAACAGGATCCTGAACGCTTGACAAGTACCTACATATAAATCTACAAACAAAATCACAACTAAGACAAAGAAACAGACTAAAACAACTATGTAAAGGCCAACTGAAAGCGGAGGGAGTCATCAAACTCAGGAAAAGCCAATATTGCACAACAACAAAAGATGTCGCAAAGACACATGACAAAAATGTTGCTCTACAACACATTACTGAATTTTTCAGAATTATTTAAAATCCATTCTCTGAGTCTCTTTTTAAAAAGGTTGATATTGTCAGATTGTTTAATCTTACTAGGCACCAAATCACTTATCTTTTTGCAAAGGTAGGTATAATAGCGTTGTCCCATCCTTTTTCTACACTTCCGTGGCACGTCTTTCATTTTGGTGTCATAATCAAGGTGAAGTCTACAAATCAATTATTTTCTTTTATAGCTCAAGATTCCCACCTGAACAAAATACAACTGGCTAAGGTCCATAAGTTTTGCCGCCTTATACAGCTTTTCAGTTGTATATGTCCTATTTCTTCCATTCATAATTTTGATGAACCATCTCTGAACTTCACTTAATTCCTTCACTCGCTTCTCCCTACCCCATTATCTCGTAGTTAAACTGTTACTAAACAAGGGCATCATATGCTTTTTATGTCACTTATTTCCAACAGGTCTCTAAGGTACCTCATTTTGCAGTGCAGTGGTCTCAGTTTCTTCAGCACATATTGGCTTTGCTGATCCCATCTCAAATGACTGTAAATGTATATGCCTAAATATTTGACTCTGTTTCCACAATTTGATTGTGAGATCAAACAGTGAGCGGTCCCTGGTTTGGCAAGTGGTTTGCATATGATGTGAAAGGTAGATACACTGTTTTCTCCTGATTTAATGTTAGCAAGTTAGCATCTAGCCAATGACATACGGACCCAAAATCCACTTCAGCCGTCTAATGTTTTCAGATATTTAGAAAAGATACAATGTAATCATCGAAATTATGTCATTTAACATACAAAAGTGAAAGCTTATTTGTAAGGCATGTTATATATTTATGAAAAACAAATAAATTAAATAAATAAACAAATATGGTTGTCTATCGTATACGGAAACATAATATGCAACAATCATAGAAATGCATTTTTTAAATACACAACATTTTATGTTTACATGTGATATTATTTATGCTAATTTATTCTCATTAAATATTGTTTCTCAGACGTATACATAATCTAATGTAAATAACAAAATCTAGGTCGATTACATTAAAACTGTCTCGTTAGACTGGAAGTAATTCCCGAGTGTTTGTTTAAGCCTCGCCATTACAGGCATTACGAATAATTATAACAGTAAAATACCAGTCTTCGTGCTCAGACATTTCATTTGCATACCAAATCCAAACGTAATAATAATAATTTTTGAGTATCGCTTTATTTACGCATTATATACGCCTGTTAACAAATAATTATCGCGTTGTTACAACTACCTATTACTAAGCGTTCCGAAGCTCTACAAGATTATTTGTATTGATTTCTGAATTTATTATGCTATTGTTCATTGTTTCCCTAGTTTATTTAGCTGTATGTAACAGGTGTGGAAAATATAATTAATTTTTAATGTCGAAAAAGGGACCATTAACTTTAAATGCCAAAAAAAAAATAGATAACTATTTTATTATATCACTTTTCCCTTTTGATAAAAGATGGGGTGCTAAAGTGTGATTTACGAGGTAAGAGCTAAAATTTCCCGTCCCGACCATGAAAGAAACGGCGTAGACTCACAATTACATTTTATTTTTTAATATAGTCCGCCCCTAGCATCAATGAACTAATTACATGGTTTCAGCAACAATTCGACACCCCAACAAAATATTGTTTCGGTTTGCCTTTGAAATGTGCCCAACTGCAGCTTTCAATGATATGGTGCCCGCGAAGGTCCCATTTTAAATTTACAAATAGGTAGTAGTCACTGGGGGACATATCTGGAACTAAACAATTTTTATTCAGCTTTTGTGAATCCCATAGCCCGTATTAGATTCAAGTTATTTGCCTAAATGTTGCCGATTTTGACGTTTTAAATCGCAACTTTGACGTTTTGAGGAAAACCCCAATTTATTTTTCTGTAAATGCCTATAACTTTTTTGTCTTTTGACCTACATAGCTAAATTTTGGTAGATAACTTACCTATAAGGATATAAACCCGCGTACCAAATTTGGTTGCCCTTACTGTGTTAATTCCGGAGATATACTTTTTGTCGTTGAAAGAAAACACAAAATTTTCCAGGAAAACCTGGGCAGATTTTCCTGGCTAACGAACTTATCCAAGCCATTTGCAAAAGGAATTTATTTACCAAATTTAGTCAAAATCGGCCCATTATTTTGTGAGTTATCGGTGTGTTATATATATATATATATATATATATATATATATATATATATATATATATATATATATATATATATATATATATAAACATATAAAAATTGAAACTGACCCCGGATATGAGTTCTAGGGGTCCTAGTTTGCGCTCATTTGAAAAACATTTTCAAATTCACTAAAAAAAGGAATATTAAAATTTAATTGTGTCATACATGTTTTAAGTAAATCATAACATATTGTGCAATAATTGGAGAGATGCAACCCCCCCCCCCATCATGCACAATAAACCAAAAGTCGCAGTGCTATCGGGGCGGCGAGGCCGCGGACGAGCCCTGAGGGAGTAAAAAAGCCCCCCCATTAGAGTTTTGTATTTTTAGTTTTATTTGTAATATGTGATTATAACATGAAAACAAGTTCAATTAAAAATCAACTATTTCAAGAAGCTTATATTTTGGAATAGAAATTTCTAGAGAAATAGAACTCTATGTTTAACGAAATAAAAAAAGCTTGAAAATAAAACGACTAATATAATAGCAGGCTTAAATACGAAATCAATATTATTATCTTAGACGTTTCTTTGGAGTTTTGAATAGAAATAACAAAAAACTAAAATGCACTGTTAAACTGGATTTTCTGAGAGGACATTTTACAATATGTTTTATTATATGTATTCAAAGTGAAAAGAATTGTGAAAAAAAAACCATACATTTTGGCCAATTTATTCCTTAACAAATTGCCGTTTTTCAATGTATTTCAAGTTACATTAAATAACATATCATTTATTTTGTTTCAGGTAAGTTCCTGCTTTAAAATAACACTTAAATAGAAAGCAATATGTAAGTATTCTAGTTTTACTAATGTTTATCTTACAGTCAAGTTTTTTTCCCCTCAGGGCTCGTCCGCGGCCTTGCTGACCCGATAGCACTGCAACCTTTGGTTGATTGTGCATACCCTTAGTCTTACTCCACCCATTCCAAAATCACTGTGCCTTGAACTAGTCTGCACAGCAATTGGTGGGGTGAAGTTTTATATTGCTCTGTCTCCGGTCTAGGCTGTCCGTAGATCAGTTGTCTTTTGCGGTCCAGAGCTTTACACTTGCACAAGATGTGCTGGGCTGATTCCTCCCCCTCGCCGCAGAGTCTGCTTGCGAGGTCCCCTTCGAACCGCCCCATTTTATGCAGGTGTTTCTTGACGGCCATGTGTCCCGTCAAGAGACCTGTTGTGTTTCTGAGCTGTCTTCTGCTACGATTTAGCAGCTCCACAGCTCTCTTTGAACTGGGTCCGTCAATTATTGACTTCCCATGTCTGAGCCCTGGACAGTCCGCCCAGTACACATTGTGTTGGTTTCTGACCCAGGACTCAATGGCTCCCCTGGCAGTGCTCTTTGTCACGCCCAGAGCCGGTTCTGGTCCTATAAATGGTTCTGCTGACCCTCTCTTCTCGAGACTGTCAGCTTCTTAATTGCCTTTGACCCCGGAGTAACCCCGCACCCAGATGAGGGTCACCTCATTCTGCCCAGCCAGGTCGCTCCTCTCGTCTCGGCACTCACTCACCAGCCAGGAATTTACGCGTGTACAGTCAAGTTAATTAATTAATTAATTTACAATAATCTACCCTCCTCAGAAAGACATCCTCATAAAATTAATTCAGGGCCCATGACTTGATCACAAAGAAAATATTCGTATTCCTGTAGCCATAAACTTCTGAAACGATATATTACTCAAATTTTAACGAAAAAATGTCAATCGAATTGAAGCGTTCTTTTGTCGAGTGCTAATTGGATACCAAATTTGAAGATTGTATCTCAATTCCTTCGAAGGTTACTGTGCCTACTGACAGACAGGGGTACAGGCTGACAGACTGACCGACCGACATACAAAAAAATTCGTTCCAGAAAGTTTCCTATGTGTTTTGGGACTGTGGGAGGTTGAGGTCCAGGCGTATGCGGATGATCTTGTTACAATGGTTAGATAAATCTGAAGAGGAAGTTGCAAATACTCTTCACGAGGCACTAAATGTAGTGAACGATGGTGTCGGAGGGAACAGATGTCTGTGAACCCCCGTAAAACCATAATTGTTCCATTTACCAGAAGAAGAAGGTTGGACAGATTAAAACCACCTATTCTTATGGGGGAAACGATTTCATTTACGGAACAAGCAAAATATCTGGGGGTTACCCTAGATAAGAATCTCAACTGGAATGTACAGTTAGAGAATGTAATCCGCAGGGCTAAACTGTTGCTGTAAGATCGCTTCAGGGCGTAGGGGATAAATAAGGGGTATAAATAAGGGGTCATTTGGCGAAAATTAACATTTATTCGTTAAAACTCGAGTAATATAACGTTTCAAAAGTGTTTGGGTACATGAATACGAATATTTTCTTTGTGGTCAAGTCATGGACCCTAAATTCATTCCACGAGAATAAATTATTACAGCTATGTGGAAGTTATGACTCAATTTGCAGCACTATTTTTTTTAAAGGCTCCTGTGTTTTTGTGTATGCTGTTGAACATAAATTGAATTTATTGACAAGGCTGGTTTAAAGAAAATTAGGGGGGTTCCACAGTGATGCAGCTTTGGTTTTTACTGGGATTTTACAAGCTACGTATATAAGAGTCAAAGTGATAACATTGTAAGATGTATTGATCTCGGCGCGTAACTAGATAGTCTGTTTTCAAAATAACTCTGATAAAAAGAAAACGTTATACATATAGACTGTGTACAACTAACCAACGATTTTTAAATCGCCAGCCCTGCTACTTTGTTACCTTATACAGAAAACAATGTATGTAAGGCTAGATACATTTTGACCCTCATTACAAATACATTTTGGATTCGATCTCATTAGGGCTCGACACAGTCGGAATAGGCTTAGTGGCCTATGAAGACAACGTGGAGATCCAGAGCTAAAGTATATATAACGGAAGAGCCAAGCAATTTATCTTTTAATTATAATTGTCTACAACTACAATTAATTATTAACAATAATGACGATGTTTGAAAGATCAAGATAAGAAAGTGGATAATTTCTGAGATATTGATCGTTCAAGATCGACGTGACACAGCTTGTATATTTATAGGCTCAACAACATGAATATATTGTTTAATGGTTGGACCCTGTATATTGTAGTATCACAGTAGCCTAGACGATGTTCTAGTGTTTGTTTCAGCGTGTCATTTCCATTTCCATAATACGTAGGTTTCCATGTGAGTGACTGTTTTATCCATCTGTCTCTAAACATATTCATGAATTAATTTTCAATGTAGATGTAAATATTTCACATGGATGATTTTAATTTTATAGCTGTATAGGCGATTGTTTTATAATTGGCGGATTTAGATAGATTCTCCGAATAACAAGTGTATAATAAATTTTGTATGATTAACTGTATTATTAGGTGTCAACAGCAATGAATCGGCATGTGAAATATCATTATTTTAACATATAAACTTACAACATTTACATAAATATAATTTTTATTACAACAATGTTTAAAACTATAATGATGACAAACAAACAAATTTCTCAAACCATTTAATAACTGATTTATAAAAATTCTAAAATAAATTCAACTTCATATACCTACTCCAATGAAAAAAATAATTTCGGAACGCAGCAAGTGCGTTATGGTAGTGATTTTGTATTAAATGCTTCAAATTTGAATAACTCAATTTTCTATGAACTTAGAAAGTTTAATTTTGGTATGTAGAAACGCATTACCTAAGGCAAGAGATCCACCAAACTTCATTAAAATAACTTTGTAATATTCGGTGAAAAAAATTTTTTTCGAAAGAAAATTCAAAATTTGCATAACTCAATTTTCTATAAACTTAGAAAGTTGAATTTTGGTACGTAGTAAGGTCTCTCCAAAGCCAACACATCTAGTAAATTTCATTAACAGCTTTGTAATTTTCGGAAAAAAAATGTTTTTTCGGAAGAAAACTCATAATTTTCCCGGAAAACCCTGTCCAATTTTGCCGGCTAACGAACTCATCCAAGCCATTAATAAAAGAAAGGCAGTTGCCGAGTTTTATCGAAATCGGTTAATTATTTTTTGAGTTATCGGATGGATATATATATATATATATATATATATATATATATATATATATATATATATATATATATATATATAGGGGGTCTTAGTTCGCGCTCATTTGAAATTTGTTGTTGCAAAGTCCCACCATCGATACTCTCTATTAGTAAATTTTTTAAAATAAAAATTCACTAAAAGTACTGTCATTAGAAAGACACATATTACGTATTTAATGGGAGATAAGGGTTGGTGACGATATACGCTCCATCCTGACATGCCGACACATATCCTTCTGTCCTGGACTTTTAAGTCTGACGACTTTAGAAAGGGAATCTTCATCCAGACAGCAAAAATTTATTGATAAGGAGCCCTACGCGTTTCGGCTATCCAATAGCCATCATCAGGGGCAAATCTAAAATTGTAATAAAAAGGTCTGTCAGAAAACATAGTCTTCTGGTAGGCAATTGTGCTGGTTTAAGCACAATGATCTCAAGTTAAACTTTATATACATCATCAAGGCTAAAAATCTACAGTCAAAGAGTAAAATAGGTTAAAAAGCAACATTAGATGCTAAATACAAAGCAAAAACTACAAGCTACAGTTAAACAAGTTACGTAAGTCACACTACAGTCAAAAACATGCAGTCAAAACAGGCTAAAGGCCATCATTATCAGAACAGAATAAAAGCTAAAAGAGCTAAAAAAGCTGGCTAGTTAGTGCAACAGCGAAAAAGTCAAATTGAATCGACAAAGCGAAAAAGCAGTGGCGTGAACTGACAAAGCAAAACATAACAGGAGGTCACACAGTTAAGTAGAAACCCCATGAGAACTGATAAGGAGATTGAAAAAATCTTTTAAAGAAGTGATACGAGAAAACAAAATGGCTTTAATACTTACTTTCTAATTCTTGAAAAACTAGATTCAAACTCTACACAGGTTGCCAAGGCTGGAATCTTCATCTATTGTACCAGCGGTCCAACAACAACGCACCCAAATGTGCCGGAAAATCGATTCATGGTGTCATCAAATCAATATAAAACGGCAATTTAAACCACAAGACGGGAGTGAACGTCGGCCATTAATGAAAACTGCAAGAATAGCAGATGGCGCTGGTTAGACGGCGAAACGGCGAAACAAAAGCAAGGACAGAATAGCTGACATGTCAGTGACAAATCGCGGAGAGGCGGGGGGTGGGGGTGGTGGGGTCACAGAACAGCCAACTTCGTATACGTTATAATTTGGCCATAGAGGAACCATAGACTACTGGTAATATTAGTTCACTAAATGATTAGACAGTGAAGGAAAATTCGAAATGTCGGTGTTGGACAGGTTCAAAACTTCGTTGTTGGAACATTTGACATGTTTGAAAATCTCCATTTCTTCTAAGATGAATTGTTCCACTCCAAAACTTGAGGGATGTAGAATGTTGGCATCAGTGTTCTTATTGAAGCAGTGACCACTCTCTCTTAAATGACTACCAAAGACTGACGTGTCATTGTTGACCTGATTTCTGCTTCTGAGGTGTTCTGACACACTGGTGCTTAATGATCTTCCTGTTCTACCGATGTAAACAGCATTGCAATCGGGGGCACCACATGTTAAACGATAAACACCTGACTTCTTAAGGTCTGGGACATTGTCCTTGTTATGGATGAACAGATTACTAACTGTCTTCACGGATTTGAATGAAAACTTCACATTGTCTCTTTTGAGGGCTTTAACTATAGTGTTGGAAACTGGACCACAAAACGTGAAGGGGAAATATGAGACTCCCTCTGGCTGGGTGAGCGGTAAACTGGTGCTAAGTTCTATTAAGAGCTGACGGCTCTTTTTACTGACCATCCTATCGACGATATTGATTGGATACTCGTTGTTGACTGCGATGCTGCTTGATGAGGTTCAATTATTTAATGAAATTCGTCTCCGACAGTGGGACTCTGAACAGTCTGTCGACTAGGAATCTGATTGAAGCTAACTTGTGAGAGATGTGGTGGCATGACTTGAACGGGATAAGGTGGTCTGTTTGAGTGGGTTTTCTGTATATGTCAAAAACATATATCTGATTGAAGCTAACTTGTGAGAGATGTTTTTGACATATACAGAAAACCCACTCAAACAGACCACCTTATCCCGTTCAAGTCATGCCACCACATCTCTCACAAGTTAGCTTCAATCAGATTCCTAGTCGACAGACCGTTCAGAGTCCCACTTTCGGAGACGAATTTCATTAAAGAATTGAACCTCATCAAGCAGCTCGCAGTCAAGAACGAGTTACAAAATTATTGTAAAATAAAACAGTTAAGTGGATCCAATGTAAGAAAATGCGTTATTTTACTCTTTTCAAAATATCTCAAAAACCAAAACAGCTATAACCGCTCTACAAGTGATAATAAACTACCAACATAATTCGTATATTGTATAAAACTCTCCCCATTTAACAGTTTCCCAATGTCATATTTTTGTCAGAATGAAGCGGTTCGGTTTGGTATAAAATTTTATAAATTTGCTATAAACATGGAAAGTAAATGAAGAATGATGATGGGAAAGTAATGATGGATGTGTAAAGATTAGTAGTAAATGAAGGCAGTGATTGGAAATGTAAGATGGAAGAAAAAAATGATATAAAAACGTTATTTAAATGGGTTGTCATATTTGGATAATGCAGGGTCAAGTATTTTTAGAATAAACTGTTTAAATTATGTCACTATATACAACACAAGTCAAAATGGACTTACTGTATAGACGTATTGTGTAATTTCAGCCAATAAAGTATAACGTATAACGAATAATTGTCGACATAACAATTTTGTCATCACCAATTTTGGGCACGCTGTATAGCGACATTCTTAAAGGAAACTGTAATTTTCGAGAAAAAATGCACAGAATAGGAACGAGAAAACGTAAAATTCTGAACCACTTAGCTTGCTCCACACGTGAATAATATTTTCGCCAATTTACTTCGAATTCCAAGAAAACAAACATTTTCAAAACTGCACTTAAAGTTCACGATCTGCTTAGCGGATGTGCCATGGCCTACATATTTATGTATGAAACGTCGCTGTAGATGGCGCTGGCAGCGAGTGGGGCATAAACGAAAATGCACTTCCTGTGTTTAAGAAGCAGCAGTGTATGCGACCGGAAAATATAACAGTCTGTTGCCTAAACTCGTCGACTTTACTCTGCCAAAACCAATTTATATTGATTTGACTGGATTTTTAGCAACACTTCAGTAAGTAAATATACTTCTATTGCCTTTCTGAAAACTTTCCATGCTTATGAGATTGTGGACTGTCGAAATAAAGGCATTCAATAACGTATTCTATGATGAAAGTTTTAAGATTATTTTATATATCACAACCAGAAGATTGCCATTTCTGTGTCAATATCTTGGATAATCCTATTTAAGGACATACTTGAAAACTTTACCTTGGAAAAGTCCGGTCAATCATTTTTATATACTATCATTTTCTACGTTTTAAAGTTACTTGGAAATATTTTTTATATATTAAAAAACTTCGGGACGCAGCAAGTGCGTTATGGTAGTGAATTTTCAAAAAAATGCTTTTAATAACAAACATGTTTTTAAAAAAAAGCAGGCATCAAATTTGGTTACCAGTATAATCTATATATTAGAAACAATGTGCCATGTTTCATCAAAATAACTTTATTGTTTGAAAATGTACAAAAATTTCCGAAAGTAAACTTAAATTGTTCCCGAAAAAAATGGTTCCCTGGTCAACCTTATAGGTTAATAGCAAATTGAGCTATTTAAATTTGAAGGATTTAATGAAAATTCGCTACCATAACGCACTTGCTGCGTCCCGAATTTCTTTTCTTACAAAGATGTATTATATTTCGATGGAAAATGCAAAAATGCAATAACATAGGGCGTGTTCGATTAAAAAAAAAGAAAATTTGAATCACCAACGACTTATGGGCCACCCTGTAATTGTGGAAATATTTTTTAAGATGTAGCTCAAGACACCCTATAATTAATGTATACCATTTTTTTCGTAACTTGCATAATAACGGCTATATTGAGCTTTAAAGATTTTTTACGAAAATTTGACAAAAATGATATACCATTAAACGATAAACTCTATAGCCAACACTACTGCCAAAGCATCAGAGAAAGGGTCTATTTTAAATGAATTTTCTGAGAATATTTTAGTAAAATGAAGGACAATGACTATTGAAACTAAGAGTTCAGGCTTTGTAAAGCATTCTTCTTGATACATTTTCTTTCGATAGCTCATATTAATTTCAGGATCATTGCTTGAATATTACCAATTTTGACATTTTAAATCGCGACTGAGGAAAACCCCAATTTATTTTTCTTTAAATGCCCGTAACTTTTTTGTGTAGCTTACCTATGACGATATGAACCCGCGTATCAAATTTGGTAGTCCTTACTTTGTTAATTCTAGAGATATAAATTTTTTTCGAATGAAAACTCAAAATTTCCCCGGAAAACCTCGTCCGATTTTCCTCACTAACGAACTTATCCAAGCCATTTACAAAAGGAAGGTATGTGCCAAATTTTATCAAAATCGGCCCGTTATTTTTGACTTATCGTGATACACACACAAACACACACACAGATATATATATATATATATATATATATATATATATATATATATATATATATATATATAGATATATATATATATATATATATATATATATATATATATATATATATATATATATATATATATATATATATATATATAAACATATAAAAATTTAAACTGACCCCTGATATGGGTTCTAAGGGTCCTAGTTCGCGCTCATTTGCAAAATTTGTTTCAAAAGTCGGGATCTCCCCATTAGTGAATTTTTTCTACGAAATTCACTAAAAGAGCTGTATTAGATTGGAGTGATTGGCATTGTATACAAAAATCTGTGTACCATAAGAAATATCAACGATTATGGAGTTTAAGATAACATTGGACAAGGTGTACAAGGATAATGGAAATAGACTAAAGAAAAAGACAGCAATAATCAAAATAAATGGTTAACGGTTTATAAATTACTAAGACGACATAGTGCTAAATGCGGAGAAACGTGAAAAAATTGCAAATTATGCGCCTGATTATCAAATATAACGTGATCGACATTTTTTTAAAAGAGAACCTCCGTTTTTAGTGAATTTTTATTAAAATAATTCACTAATAAATGAGGTATCGATGGTGAGACTTTACAATTTTTTCAAATGAGCGCGCACTAGGACCCCTAGAACCCATATCCGGGGTCAGTGTTAATTATATATATATATATATATATATATATATATATATATATATATATATATATATATATATATATATATATCAAACCGATAACTCAAAAAATAATTATCGATTTGGATGAAACTCAGCAAGTACCTTTCTTTTATTAATGGCTTAGATGAGTTCGTTATCCAGGAAAATCGGACAAAGTTCTCCGAAAAAATTTTCAGTTGTCTTTCGAAAAAAATTTTTTTCACCGAAAATTACAAAGGTATTTTAATGAAATTTGGTGGATATGTTGTCTTGGGAAAGACCTTACTACATACCAAAAGTCAGATTTCTAAGTTTATAGAAAATTGAGTTATTCAAATTTGAAGCATTTGATGAAAATTCTCTACCATAACGCACTTCTGCGTCTCTAAATTTTTTAAATTTAAATTTTAAGTTTTAAATAAATGCAATAAAATTAAAATAATAATTTCTAGGAAGCGAAAAGTAGGACAGGAAGAGTGACTGTATAGATTATTTTTTGTCAATTATTTCAGTGCTGTTATTTTCGTAACCCCAATAATAATCTGCATGACGCATTAGAGCATTCCAATGATTGCTGGAACTATTATCAACAATATTATACCCAAACAATTTACCTGCAGTTTCAACCTCATGCTGTGTAATTTTCAAGTGCACAAATAGTTTTCAACACCGATAAAGCAGACATAAGGTTGTGCAAGTTTTAGATAATTTGCATGTAGAGCCTGGTTGTTAATTATTACGTTATGCATTATTGAAATGTTACACGCGACCTTTCCTTAAATAGATAGCGCGTATGCAGAAGGCATATCCTACACGGAGAAAACCGACAGACAGGCACACGTGCATGCCTGTATGACGAACTTAAAGGTAAAACCAGGTGCGAACTTGAAACGTTCTGCGATGTTAAAGTAATAAGTTCAAATACTATTGGATACACTAGGCACTCTATTAATCTTTGGTCACTTATATGAGAAAAATCTCATAATTGTATCGAAAATCTCAATTGCGGAACGAAAATATTACGACAAAGATCCAGTTGAAATATTTATTCACCACTGAAACCATAATGAGCAGTTGAGCTAATTGACAAAAATTGTATCTAAAGCTGTTACGCTCGCCTTTTTATGACGGCTTAGATTTTTAAATAGGCTTATCAACTGTTTGAGAATTTTCAAGGGCTACTATTTTTTGTATTTCTTATTTAAAAGAAGCGCATAAACCACCTTCACAAAGAATTATGAAAATTCGCTACTTGGTAGTACACCGTCTGTCTTTGTGGCAAAGATTTTTAAGGGGGATATTATTAAGCGACCATAAAAAGATTTAGCTGCCAGCGTATTTCATACAGAGGAACATTAATGGTGAGATAGAAAATTATTTTAGCCCCTCTAAAAATAAAACGAGACACGTAATTGGAAATCTTCATTTGGGAATATCGAAATATGAAACGCACGTGGGTCGCCAACAGAGTTTCACAACTTGTTTAACGTTCCATTCGCATTGCCAAATCAAAGTCTACTATTTCGGACAATTATTTAAAGGTACGAATATTACGCAAAGTAATTACCAAAATTGGGGCGTCCAAAAATAGCAATGAACAACAAAAATACGAATCTGAAAGTTTTAGCAACATATCACAAAAAGTCGGCACGTGCTACAACAAAATTGGACGAATCCCCAAGATTTCCCTAAAATTTGCCCACAAAATTCTAAAATAAAACCCTTCAAAATGCATATTTCTGGTGAGTTGACTGAATATGATCGAGATCGCAGACTACACTTTTGACAAATAATGTTAGAATTCATACGGGTGGTTAACTTTGACACGTTCGCATCGCAGACAGTACAAATTTAATTTGTACTGTTTGAGAGCTAATCCAAATATCACTAGTCTATCCGACGCTGTGTTCAGTCATCTATTCCGCTAATGACCATAGTTGTTAAGGAGGTTCATAAATACTGAAAATAATCGAAGCAGAAATATTTGGCTCCAGTAGGATGGAGCTCCGCTACATTTTGCGCATAATGTTCGTGAATATTTGAGTGAAATATCCCCTTCATGATGGATTGGACGCAGTGGCGCAATCGATTGGCCTGCTTAACATTTAGATTTTTTCTTGTTAGTTACTTTGAATGCAAAGTGTATAAAGTGTATTTCATTATCGATTTCGTCACTGCCAAATTGTAAATGGAGCCTAATGTGTACATTATCGGTAGTCTGATTAAAATTACTGTATTTCGTGTATATTTAAAATAATATTTACGGGTATCAGCCGGTACCCTCAGATAATGTAACAATATATGGCATAGACAGAAACACACATGTGCGAGTGCAGCCATGTGGGTCTCTTGAGGACCAGGAAGGAACCAATAGCTTTAGATAATCAGGATGCTGGCTGCTCACGTTTTCTTCGAATATGCACAGTATAATGTGTCTACGAATAAAGGACCTACTTCCTTATTGGTTATTCCAAATAGTTTTTCGCTGCAATATCTTTACAGCACTGGTGGCAAATAAGTCCCGTCTAGATGGCCTTATGTGTAAACTTTATTAAAACTTGATTGTGTAGTCAATATTCGATCAAATGGAGCAGACGGAGTGCGCAATAATTTACTTTTTTTCTCTCAGGATTACAATAAAAGCTTTTAATAAAATATATACATTTATCAGTTTAAAACAATTTGCGCAAGTTAATTAAAATCGGTTTAAATAAAAGTGGGAAAAATCAGTCATCATTATTACAGCCTAGGTTATATACAGGGTGCCACTTGAAAATGTAACAGGCACTTATTTACTACAAATCGCTTAAAGAAATAAATGTTGCTTTTAAGGGAACGACTTTTAGGTTTATTTTCAATATCGTGACTAAAGCGGTGGTGCGCATGTTCGAGCCCGTATTCAAGCTTCAAATGAGTTGTGGGTGGTGTCCTCTGTCTATATGTGTGTGTAAGTTTCCCTCGCACAAGCCTAAGACTTTAGAGTGCGGAGTTTGTGGTGTTACAAAAGGTTAATTTACTAAGAGATAGACCCATCAGGTGACATATCGTTGAACGTGTCTGTAAAACGGCTATCCAGAAATGAAATCCTATACATGGTGTTTTATTTAAAATAACAAGTTGGTGTCACTTCAGGTAAAATCGGAAGTGACAAAATGTTAAAACTATTTTAAGAAGAGAAACCATAATGCCTTTGTTTTCGCCCCCTAGTTTTCTATCTAATATACATGTATATATATATATATATATATATATATATATATATATATATATATATATATATATATATATATATATATATATACCCTATAGATAGATAGATACATTTATTTGACGACTTTTTACACTTAAAAATACAATAATTGTGGCAAGTCGAAATACACTAGTAAAAAATCCAAGTTTTAAAAGTACAGAGCAAAAATACTCATAAATTAGTTAAAATTAACTATACAATAAGTGAACCCTGCAAAATACAAATTACTACATGTGAACATACAGACTAAGCCACATAAAAACGAAAAGAACACACAACAAAAATACAAAGCTGTATGTGCACACGGCCATATATACAGCGTTATCTAAAATTCACACAAACGGCGAGATACAAACACTATAGCACTATGGAGGCATCCATGTACTCACTGACTGAATAGTAAGCGTTTTGCTTCAAGTAATGCTTTATAGCATTTTTAAATTTCCCATAATCTACGGACTTTATATGAACTGGTAGCTTATTATATAAGGCGACAGGCAAATAATTGTTTACCGATCTTTGTAGTCTAAATCTCTGCGGTCGTATTAAACTAGCCGATCTTGTACTATAGTTATAGTGTGCAGAGTTTAGTTGATAATCAAATTTATCCCTGTGTATATTCATTAACTGACTAAAGATGTATATCGTGGGAAGAGTCATAATTCCCAGACTAATAAAGTACGGCTTACAGTGTTCACGGCAGTCAACTCCAGCAATCAACCTAACCACTTTTTTTGGAGCCTGAAGATTTGTATCGAATTTGATGAATTGCCCCACAAATGAGTGCCATACAATAGGTGGCCGTGAAATAGGGAGAAATAGGCTGCCATAAGTGAACTTCTGTCAACCGAATTCCTCAACATCCTGATCACAAAAATTGAGATTGACAACTTACTCTTCAACAGAGAAATATGAGCATCCCACTTAAGGGATCCATCTATAGTAATGCCAAGAAGGTTAGCATCATTTCTCGCTGACACTTCCGGATTTGTAGAAAATATTACCGTAACAGTTTTTTTTTCTGTGTTTAATTTCAAGTTGTTCTGCCAACTTCCCAGTAAAGATCATTTCAACGTTCAGATTATCTGGAGCGCAGCTTTGACATATAAGCGACGTGTCATCAGCGTAACAGACGCAACGACCCTGTGACATGAAATCGAATAAATCGTTTATGTAGACTATGAAGAAAAGCGGCCTCAAGACAGAGCCTTGCGGCACCCCACTTCCCACAGCCCCAAGTTTCGATATTTCCTCATTAAAAAAGACGCGCTGCTTTCTCATATGGAAGTATGAACTTATTAACTTTAACGAAGGACCTTTAACGCCATATCTGAACCATTTTTCCATCAGCAGGTAATGAGAGACACAGTCAAAGACCTTGTTTAGGTCACAAAGCGTAAGGCCGACATGATTACCCACCTCAAGACCCGCAACTATATCCCCAACAACCTTGCTGACTGCCTACACAGTCGAGCGCCGCCTTCTAAAACCGAACTGACAGTCACTCAACAATTCCCCACTCTCAAAATACTGGCTGAGTCGTTTGTGAATTATTATCTTAAATAACTTGCGAAATAGCGGCACAATAGAAACAGGGCGGTAATTATCCAAGCAATTTACATCACCTTTTTTTAGCAAAGATATTACCCTGGAAATTTTAAAACAATCCGGAAATGTCCCCTGAGATACACAAAGGTTAAATGTATGTGTCAACGGCGAGACCAAATATTCCTTTATTTCCTTGACAATAATGCTGTTAATGTTATATATATATATATATATATATATATATATATATATATATATATATATATATATATATATATCAAAAGCATTTGACCTTTAAAGATAACTAATGGCGTCCAAAACTTCACTTTCTACAACCGGCAGCATAACAAAAGAGCTACCGGCCAAAGGAATTTCAGAAATTATCTGCCTTTGTAGCTCCAAATTTACTGGTAGAGTTTTTACGTCAGCTGTCACTGATACAAAAAATTCATTCATAATATCAGTTGTTAGTTTGCCATCTAATTTTGACACTATATTTCGTTCATAATTTATGACCTTCCATACGTCCCTTGCTTTATGTTTTGAAGTGGCTATAAAGTTACTAAATGCCTGTTTTTTTGTTAAAATTGTGGCATCTCTATAGTTCTTCATTAACAGCTTGTATACTTCCCTATCCGAGGAGGCAGTTTTTTGTTATACCAACTGTTTAATACTAAAAATTTCTTTTTATTTATTTAGTTTTTAGCATATAAGAAGCTTGCAAAAATGAACGTAAACGTGGCTTAAGCTAACTTTAATCACAATGCAACGCCCTATTGTAATCTAGTATTCCTCTAGCTTGGTATAAACACTTACGTACACGTACACATAATGTGCGCTCACATACAAACACAGGCATTTCGCTATTCTGCGAGGTTTAATTTGCATTTCCCCCGCTCATGCATATGCAGATATGTATTAAATCTGCACTGTAAAGTGCATAGCTACACTCTGCTACGTCATCTGATGACACTTTGACTTCCGGTTCTCCCATTGTACTTCGCACGTCTCCAGATATATACATACGTGTATATATAGAGATGCATATATGTATAAAGAATTAACATGACATAATCTATTTCATAGCGGCAAGAGTGGTAAAATATATCTTATTACAAGTTGGTGTCAATTTTGGCTTATCTAATAAAATGTGGCTGTAAAGCACACACCCATCTTTTTCACATAAAGTTTGTATGGCAGATGAAAACTAAGTAAACCGATGAAAATCTTTATGAAACACCAAGTTATCATGTATGAAATTGATGGAATTTTAGGGTATTCTTTAAAAATATGTTCTTCTTTACCGAGTTTCAACTTATGTTTAATATCAACAAAACGAGGGCTTCTCATCCATTGTGATTAATCGCTCCGAAGAAAATGACTAAATACAGATGTAGAAACTTTTTCTCGGGCTTCACAAGTGTTGGTTTTCTTCTCTGTAACCGGTTTCGCTGCTTGATACAAGGATACGGTTCCAAACGACTCCCATGGTTTACGCATTTCCTTGTTCTAAATGTTCCCGAATAAGACCAATAGGACAAACGAATGGACGTATCCACAAGAGAATATATGAACATACCCTCGCAGTTAGAAAATCCGACCCCAGTTCGCTATAGTTCCGCTGGCCATATTTATATGGAACACAAAATAGATTTTGACAATGCCAAAACAATAGCGTCAGGCTACAACTTCAAAACTATATAACTGTCGAGTACCTGGAAACATATCATATCCTTATTACAAGCACATAAAATGATCAATAAATGAATAGACAACTTAACTGCCCTTTTACCTAATACAACAGGTTACTCTAACCCGTTTAATCCATTTAGTACCGTTTCGAAAGTACCTGACTTAATAAATCTTACTGACCCCACTAATGACACTAGTAGCGACCCAGATAGAAGCCACGCTATAATAATACAAGATTTACGACGAACGATCAGATATTTCTTAGGTCTAGAGTTGAACACGCTGATACTGGAGAGTCGACCCCCGGTGTAATTACTGGGCCCGTAAAGTTTGGAACAAATCTATTATTTTGGCATCAGTTGTATTGATTTTTGCCAAATTGTGTAGTAGAGCTTGAATATATGACAAATTTGGTTTTATCGCAAGCTTTGTCAGATTTACAGTTTTTTCCGAAAAGCTACCAACGTTTTTATTTCAAATGGAACACTATATTTTTACCTAATATGAAATAGTAATTTACGTTACAAGTCCGGAAAATACTGTTATTTTTTTTGGACGAGTCGTAGGCGAGTCCTGGAAATCTGCGAGTCCAAAAAAACTGTTGCTTTCCATAGTGTATTGAGACAATTGCGACCAAAAACCATGCAAACTTTCGAAAATTAAAATGTCAACTAATTTCATTTAAGATAGCTGTCAGTCGTTATTTCGTTGCTATGGTAATGTTCAACTGTATTTATCAAAATCATACCTACCAAGATTTTCATATTCACAATGACAACGATGCGATTCTTCCGGACCTAGTCCGGAAGTACGTACTTCCCGGACTAGGCCGGAGAAATGCTACTTTCTCAAAGAAAAAGCGTTCTAGAAGTGGGTACTTCCCGGACGGTTGCCGAAAAGGGTAATTTAAATACGGATTTAACGATGTAAGAGTTTATTCTACTTTATTTCTTAAAATGTACATGAAAAGTTAATAAAATTATACATAAGATAGCCACAAAAAGTTTTATTTAGATACATTTTATCACAAATCACTTTTGTTTCATTTAAAATGCAAAGTGGTTATAGCTTTTCTGAGAAAAATTGTCATATTTTAAAACACCACAAAACAAATTCTAGCGATATACGGATAAACGGATGCCAAGATAATCGGTTTCTTTCAAACCCATATATATATATATATATATATATATATATATATATATATATATATATATATATATATATATATATATATATATATATATATATATATATATATATATATTGTTAACGCATTTATTGATTCATAGGTTGCATCCTCTTTTTTCTAAAATTAACTTGTACCGTGTGATCAAAGAGTTGCCCATTGCCTACCATAGAAAATCTTTTATTTTTCTACACTGAACCAACCAGAGATATTTATGTCTCAATTTAATTAATTTAACAAACCAGCAGACCATAACATAATGACCACAAGGAGGTAATAAACAAGAATAATAAAATTAGAAAAATCGTCAATCTACTGGTAATAAAACGCAGCATATAATCTAATTAAATAACCATTTTCATGGTATCTTAACGTTTCAAAGGAGCTAATAAATAATTTATTTACTTATGATTCAATAAAATCTACGTATATATAATAAAATGGCCTTAAACTTTCTCTCAAGTGTTATCTTCTATTCAGTAACAATCATTATTAAAGTATTGTTTACGTAATTATCGCTGCAGCAACTTTAACCTTTGATATTGTGATCAGTTATCTATCACTGTACTTATAACAACTCGTTGACACCAATCTAGTAAAAATACAATAATTTTTATACGGGATATGATAAAATTACGTTTGACTTCTCCTATTTTTGTCCTTACTTATTAGTGAATTTTCTTAAAAAAAATTCACTAATGAGGAGATCCCGACTTTTGAATTTTGAAAAAATTTCTTCAAATGACCGCGAACTAGGCCCCCTAGAACACATATCCGGGGTCCGTTTCAATTTTTATATGTTTATATATATATATATATTTATATATATATATATATATATATATATATATATATATTTATATATATATATATATATGTATCACACCGATAACTCAAAAAATAATAGGCCGATTTTCACTAAATTTGGTGGAAAAATTCCTTTTGCAAATGGCTTGGACAAGTTCGTTAGCCAGGAAAATCTGCCCAGGTTTTCCCGGAAAATTTTGTGTTTTCTTTCGAAAAAAATTCATATCTCCGGAATTAACAAAGTAAGGGCAACCAAATTTGGTACGCTAGTTAATATCCTTATATGTAAGCCACGTACCAAAATTTAGCTATGTAGGTCAAAAGACAAAAAAGTTATAGGCATTTAAAGAAAAATAAATTGGGGTTTTCCTCAAAACGTCAAAGTTGCGATTTAAAACGTCAAAATCGGCAACATTTAGGCAAAGAACTTGAATCTAATACGGGATATGGAAATCAAATGTCTCAAGAAGGATCTTTTACAAACTCTGAAGTCTTAGTTTCAACCGTCATTGACCTTCATTTTACTAAAATGTTTCCAGAAAATTCATTTAAAATAGACCCTTTCTCTAATGCTTGGCAGTAGCCTTAGCTTTAGAGTTTATCGTTTAATGGTATATAATTTTTGTCAAATTTTCGTAAAAAATCAATAAAGCTCAATATATCCGTTATTATACAAGATATGAAGAAAATTTGTATATATTAATTATAGGGTGTCTTGAGCTACATCTTAAAAAAATATTTCTACAATCATAGGATGGCCCATAAGTCGTTGGTGATACAAATTTTTTTTTTTTTTAATCAAACACGCCTTATGTTATTGAATTTTTGAATTTTTCAGCGATGCATGTTTGTAATAAAAGAAATTCGGGACGCAGCAAGTGCGTTATGGTAGCGAATTTTCATTAAATGCTTCAAATTTGAATAGCTCAATTTGCTATTAACCTATAAGGTTGACCAAGAAACGAGTTTTTCCGGGAACACTTTAAGTTTACTTTTGGAAATTTTTGTACATCTTCACACAATAAAGTTATTTTTATGAAACATGGCACATTGTTTTTACTATATAGGTTATACTGGTAACCAAAATTGATGCCTGCTTTCTTAAAAAGGAAACACACATATTTGCAATTAAAAACATTTTTATGAAAATTCACTACCATAACGCACTTGCTGCGTCCAGAGTTTTATTACTATCGAGCCTCGGCGGTTCAGTGGTAAGAACGTGTCCCTCTGAATCGAAGGGTACTGGGTTCGATCCCAAAGTTGTCCTTTCAGTTTTTCAGTACATAATGTACAACTAGCATCAACCGAGTTTGTGGCATTGAATTTGAGCAAGTTGAATATCTGCCCGTTCCGCCCTTCGGAGGGGTCGTAAATCCGCCAGTCCCGAGTCCGTGCGATGTTGGGCACGTAAAAGATCCGTACCTTCCTTACAGAAAGACAGGGGGTTTGGCAACATTTCTAGGATAGTGTGGTAAAAGTGCTCCCTAGCGTCGGTGGTTGGCCATAGTAGCGGAAATAGACCGACGTTAAAGAAACCAAAACACACATATTACTATTAATTCCTCATGGGTAAGTTCTTGATCATTTAACACTAAAACCCAGTAAGTTTTTGTATCCTGCACTTGTTTTATCTGCAAAGCCAGATAAAAATCTAAGGGCCTGACCTGTTATGAGTTAAATATTCTATCTTGTAGGAGATTCAAGAGCTGGATTTTGCATGGGACTTGACAGGAAGCATCCTCCGCATTTTCTCCTCTTTAGCAGCTAGGTTTTTCACCACGATGGTGTTGAGGTGTTTCAAGTATACAGCGTCCTGTTAAGAGTACCATCGCAGATCTTACTTGCTTTTTCTCTAGTTAAAAAAGTTATTAGAATGTCATATCTGTATTTAGGTCCTTTATCAACTTTAGTTCAGAAGCCAATGTTTTCCGTTTGTCGGTCTATTATCCTTCTACCAATGATCAGCCAACTGCGTACTAATGCAGAAAAAACTGTGGTCTCGTTATTTTAATTTCTGCTGCAGATTCAGATAGATTATTGTAAGGTTTGTAACCCAACCTTCAGAATGAAAAACTTAGTTCGTTAAGTATTTTTTGTTTTTCTACATGATCCCAACTTATATACATTTTTTCTACATCTCTTGTAATGCTTCTATACTAGTTGTGAAAAAACCCTCTAGTTCTTCAAAATACCCCATTACAGGAGTTTCAACCTCTCCATTAAAAAAAATCCTTTAGCGTCGCAAAACTTAATGTTTGGGTCGGGTTTTTCAACAATGAATTGTTTGGGGCGTTTTTTTGTGGTCTTTAATATGTTTCATTAGTTGTAATTGGGTGATATCTGGTTCCAGAATGAATTTAAAAAAATCCTACAGTTACACATATCGTTTAGTTAGACTACAGGCTTGGTTCCACGTGGAATTTGCAAGAAATGTTAGAACTTGGTTAGATGTCAATTACCCAGGGAGATGGATCGGACGCGGATGCCCAGTTTCATGCCCCCACGTTCTCCAGATTTGACCACTTTGAATTTCTTTGAGTGGGGCTTCCTCAAAGAAAACGTTTATGCTACCCCTGTTCAAACAGCGGGAGACCTTAAAGGTACTATAATAAATGAATGTCGGAATATAAGGTCTCATCATTTGGCCGGGGGAAGGCGGTCTATTATTTCACAACGTTGTCAACTATGTATTGCACAAAACAGGTATTATCGTAAAAGCTTTTGGTAATTTTTCAAATTTGAGTAGTTGTTATTGTTCTTGTTAGTCTTAGGTTTGTTCTTATGAAAATAAATATTCAAAGTATGTTTGAATATCTTCAAAGCCACACTACAGTTTTTTTACAATCTTTTTCTCGTTATGTCGGACGCGGATGCCCAGTTTCATGCCCCCACGTTCTCCAGATTTAACCACTTTGAATTCCTTTGAGTGGGGCTTCCTCAAAGAAAACGTTTATGCTACCCGTGTTCAAACAGCGGGAGACCATAGAGGTACTATAATAAATGAATGTCGGAATATAAGGTCTCATCATTTGGCCGGGAGAAGGCGGTCTATTATTATACAACGTTGTAAACTATGCATTGCACAAAACAGGTATTATCTTACAAGCTTTTTGTAGTTTGTCAAATTTGAGTAGTTGTTATTGTTCGTATTGTTCTTAGGTTTGTTATTATTAAAGTAAAATAATATTTAAACTACGTTTGAATATCTTCAAAGCCACACTACAGTTTTTTACAATCTTTTTTTCGTTGTGTCAAAAAGTTTACCTTTTCCGTAAACGATGCGTTCAGCCACTTAATGCAAGTATGCCTTTTTTATGTAAAATATTCAAACATTATTAGTTGCTGTCAAAAATAGCTCGAGAAAAAAAATCATTCAACATTTTACTTACCTCCACCCCCGCAGGTACGTACGCCTATGGGCACATTTTAATTTATCTTTTACTTCTGTCTTACTGGCCTCAGGGTCGCCTACAAAAAACAAGCCTTTTGTCTCAAACCGTTGGGGAAAATATGATCAAAATCATCATCACAGGACAGGTTTAATCACACTGTATTTTAAAAATAAATCCTTCAACGACCTATGTTTATATAAACTTTTCGTCTCAAAAGTAGGTGTTCGATTCATTGATGAAAATTCCTGCTACTATAAATTGACTCACCCTGTGTAAATTCATGTTGTAGTCAAAATAATATTATCCATTTGCTTAGACGCGTGTACTATTTAAAAAATCCTGGTAGCACTCAAATTCGGTTTATTAATCTTTCGACAGGTGTTATTAATGATCAGAACCCATTAAGCAATTAATCAAGACGCATTACATCACACGCTTTAAATAAAACGAAATGACCACCTAGAAGGATACATTTATGACAGCATAAAGCTGATGTAGCTGTATGTCTCCTTAAACTCTCTCAGATAAACGTTTTTATTTTCTAGTCCAGACAGTCCGACCCAATTCTCTGCATTTTCTACCAATATCTAGTAGCAACAGATACGTGAAACACGTACGATGAAAAATTAATCTTCCTGAAACGTTGATGGAGAATTCAGATAAAAACAGTGTCGTTACTGAATTATTGTCGTAACTGTCAACGCCGATATACGACAGAATTCTGGTCCTGGTTTACGGACACAACGACTTAAATATCTAAAGTTTAAACTAATTCAGTTAGTTAAAGTTTTAATTAAAAAATGTTTTATACTTGACGAGGATAGTGTTTTTGCCTTTGCACGCTCTTTTGTAATGTAAATAAAAATAAAAATAAATTTAAAAAAATTCTGGACGCAGCAAGTGCGTTATGGTAGTGAATTTTCATAAAAATGTTTTTAATAACAAATATGTGTGTTTTTTTAAGAAAGCAAGCATCAAATTTGGTTACCAGTATAACCTATATAGCAAAAACAATGTGGCATGTTTCATCAAAATAACTTTATTGTGTGAAAATGTACAAACATTTCCAAAAGTAAACTTAAAGTGTTCCCGAAAAAACACGTTTCTTGGTCAACCTTATAGGTTAATAGCAAATTGAGCTGTTCAAATATGAAACATTTGATCAACATTCGCTGCCATAACGCACTTGCTGCGTCCAGAATTTCTTTTCTTACAAACATGCATTATATTTCGATGGAAAATGCAAAAATGCAATAACATAAGGCGTGTTTGATTAAAAAAAAGGAAATTTGTATCACCAACGACTTATGGGCCACCCTGTGATTGTAGAAATATTATTTTAAGATGTAGCTCAAGACACCCTATAATTAATATATACAATTTTTTTCATATCTTATATAATAACGGATATATTGAGCTTTATTGATTTTTTACCAAAATTCGACCAAAATTATATACCATTAAACGATAAACTCTATAGCTAAGGCTACTGCGAAGCATCAGAGAAAGGGTCTATTTGAAATGAATTTTCTGCAAATATTTTAGTAAAATGAAGGACAATGAAGGTTGAAACTAAGACTTTAGGGTTTGTAAAACATCCTTCTTGAGACATTTTATTTCTATAGCCCGTATTAGATTCAAGTTACTTGCCTAAATGTTGCCAATTTTGACATTTTAAATCGCCACTTTGACGTTTTGAGGATTTTATTTTTCTTTAAATGCCTATAACTTTTTTGTCTTTTGAGCTATATAGCTAAAAACGTTATGCGTGAAATCATTCCGACGGAGTTATGGACCAAGGTCCGGTACTCTAGGGAGTGGAGTTCAGAGGGTAAGAGTCCCCCCGCTACCTCGGTATCCCACACACCACGGTGTGTGAACGAGGTGTGCATGACGCATTCTCCACTCCTAATTCAAAAAATAATAATTAAATTAATACTTCAAGCGAATAGAACCAATTTTGAAAATTCAGTTACTTAATTGTAGAAAATCACAATAACTACTCAAATTGTTGCCCATTCACTTTTGGACAATATCTAAGTCTATTAAAAAAGAGCCCAATGTATTGTGCAGGTATGCCAAAGTAATGTTTGCGACCACAATTCTAATTCATGCTTGTAATTATAATGCTGTTGGTCTATTACGATACACAACACTTTTAAAATATCCTTAAAAGAAAATGTCCATGGAAGTCATGTCTGGAGATGTAGAAGGCCATTTAGTCGGACCTCTCCGCCCAATCTATTGCCGTGGGAAATTGTGATTTAAGAATAAACAAACTGCTAACCGAAATGAAGTGAAGCATCATCTTGTTGCTCCCAGACATCTTGGTGCAAGGCTTACAGATGTATTGACTTTGAGGTAATCTATTTTATTTTTGGTCCAATTTGATTTTGTAATAGTTCCAAGTAACCCACAAATATTAATGTATCATGTATAAAGAACGGGCCGATGACGTTATATTGTATATTATCAAAAGTTATTAATTGTTGTTGCCCCTACTTGGTGGCACCGTTCTGTTGGAGAAACACAACTGGTACGCTCCTGCCTTCTCTTATCTGCTATTGCACTGACTGTTAATCTCCTACCTGAAATTACCTCTTTCTGGATTTCACAACCCTTTTCATTTTGTCAGAAACCTTTATGCTCTAGTCGCCTCTCAATATCGATTCTCCTTAGAGTATCTACATTGAGTTTACGTCTGATTAATGCCATACAAAGATTACATATTTACCATTAGGTTCTTTCCTTTAAGTTTAATAGCTTTAGCTGTATCTAACATGTTTCTTAAAATCTTTTAAGAATGAACCTATTGAATTTCTTTACTACGGCAATAAATCGTTCTTAATATTTTAACCGGTTGGCCATCCTGTACTACTGACGTTATGTGAACTTACACGTCAACAAGCGCCATCTGGTAGCTCCATAAAGACAGGCTTCTCGCAAAGAATCATTCAGTTCTAAAATAGATCTCTTCTTCGTAGTTCTTTGGGAGCTCGCCTTGAGCTCTCAATCTTCCAAGTTAAACACCGTTCGTAAGTCAGTTCGCCAGTTTGACCAAGTCGATCATCGATCTCATCTTCTTAGTTCCTTGCGAGCTCGCTCTGAGCTCCCAATCTTCAAAGTGTGTTTTCTACCTAAATTATCTCAAATACCGCTTTTGTATTTCGTATCTGCGAAGTACAGTGGTACCGTAAATATTCTTTGTTTCTTCTAATTTAGAAAAGTATACGTGATAAACTTCCATTATACACGCATTTAAGTAAACGCAATACGCAACTCAAAAAGTAACCAAAAACCACTAGACTAGGGACCCTAAAGTTACTAAATCAATTGACAGTTTGGCCTGTGTTTACCTTCTTCAAATAATTTTCTATCTGTTGGACAATAAAAATAAACAGTTTTTATCAAAACTTAGCATTTTTGTTGCGTTTTTACGTAAGTTATAAGTGTAGGTATGTTAAGGTTATGTTGTTGACGATATTCGACATCGCATGGAACGAAGCCCTACCAAATCTGTTCGTCGGTAATCTGCCCAAACAGGTACATATTTGTTACATGTTACACAATACACATTCCTAAAACCGTAAATTAGAAGTTTAAATAATCGGACCTCAATTTGTTTACGTACATTACAAAATTTTGATATCTATACAAAATAAAAGTCATATTTTATTATGTTTTTTTTAACAATTAATAACAGTAAACCATACATGAACAGACTTGCTGTTAAAAATACTAAATAATAAATACATTTAAGACATTTACTGTTTCAACTTATTATAATTTTTATATTTTTTATAAAACCCCAAAGGAAATATGAGAACACTGGCATCTTAGGGATTTCATTAATTCAGGTTGTACAACCGTGTATGCCGGGTTGCCTAATTTAAGCGGTCACGTGTGGTTCGGGAATTAATTAAAGTCCTGTATATATATATATATATATATATATATATATATATATATATATATATATATATATATATATATATAACAAGTGTATAATTGAAGTCTCCTAGAACCCAGTGCACCTAGAGTTTAAAAATACAGTCAACACACACTTCAACACCTTCTTCAAAGGCTAATTAAGCCGGTCAATTAGCAAGGGTGGGATCAATCGACTTGAAAATCATGGGGATCATACTAAATACACACGGAGGTACTTTTTCAGAGAAGGAAAATAAGCAAGAGAAAAAGTCTCTACGTCGGTATTTAGTATCAAGAATTATTTTTATTTTTCTGTTCTTACAAGAAGCAAATTGTGTTGATTTCAACCAATTAAAGTAAAAGGTATTCAAATCAGCTAATATACAAATGGGTAAATCTAAATGACTGGTTACACAACAACTATTTAACTTTGTAATTTATTAATTAAAAGTCATTAAACTATATGCATTGCGAATAAATTATGTAGGTTTTTTCTATGTACACTAGCGTAATATAGTGCTTAACAGGTTTTTTAGGAAATAATTATGGTAAAGGAAAAGAAAACATTGAATTGCAAATGGTTACGATTTCCAGTCGCACTGCAAATTATACCATGAAAGTATAAAGCCTATAGATGGCTGAATTTTGTATAAACCGAAGTAGGCTACCTACCAAAATATATTGTTTACAAATTTATGCCAAGGATTACAATAAACAAGCGATTAAAATAAACAGAAAATGATTGACCCATTACCAGAAAAAAAATGTTCACATGTGTGAAGTAAATATGTTATTTAAATGAATTGTCGAAAAGTCTCTACAATCTATCTAGTAAAACTTTTTGTTTATTACCAACACTTTTTGAGATCTAGCGCTGAGATGGGGAGTCCGTATCTGTATATAGGTCAATGCAATGTCAAATACACCGTCATACGGCTTAAAAAGTTGATTATCAAAGAAAAATATCATATTAGTTATTAATAAACTTTACTTATTTATTTAATTGTTAATGAGTTTTATAAATCTTGCCTATAAATAGGACATTGAAGAAAATATTTTATTAAATTTTTATTGGGGTAGAAATGGGCCAGGGCTAACAATGTTTTAAATTGTTAGTTAGTTGTATACTGTCTCTATTTTTAACACTCTGTGTTATTTGGAGCGGGCGTGACAACATAGTACTTGGTTCCGAACTAGGTGGCGACACGTTCACCACACACTTAGTGTTTTAAGACTGGCTATACGATAGCCGTGTTATTTTTGGTGCATTTTTGCTACAATTAGTATGCCGTACTGAAGAGCTCTAATGAGAGCGAAACCGGTCTACGGTTCTAATTGTTGCGAGAATGCATCTAGTCTTTTAACATGTTGCTTTTGACTCCATCAGAGTGTTGTTCATATTGTGGGACCTCAGTCCCGTTTTAAATTGTGCATTTTATAGAAATGTTTTTATAACTCCTGACATTACTGTCAGTTTAAACCTTGCATGGCCGTTAGAGCTATTTTGAAGTTTGGCACTTAGTTTTTGCTAGACCTTGTACCTTTCTGTAGTTACAGTGTTAGTCACTCGCATGGTAGACCTACCAGAAACTAGTGATGGGAAAAACCGTTATTTTCTATTAACAGTTAAAGCCGTTAACGTTATTTCATAATAACCGATGAAAATAACAGCTTGAGTTATTTCGCTGTTATTTTGAACTGGATAGTCGATCGATAGTATCCTACGTTCCCAAAGTTGTGAGCGAGAGTGAGCACACTAGAGTATAAAAAATTCTGGACGCAGCAAGTGCGTTATGGTAGTGAATTTTCATAAAAATATTTTTAATAACAAATATGTGTGTTTTTTTAAGAAAGCAGGCATCAAATTTGGTTACCAGTATAACCTATATAGTAAAAACAATGTGCCATGTTCCATTAAAATAACTTTATTGTGTGAAAATGTACAAAAATTTCCAAAAGTAAACTTAAAATGTTCTCGAAAAAACACGTTTCTTGGTCAACCTTATAGGTTAATAGCAAATTGAGCTGTTCAAATATGAACATTTGATCAAAATTCGCTACCATAACGCACTTGCTGCGTCCAGAATTTATTTTCTTACAAACATGCATTACATTTCGATGGAAAATGCAAAAATGCAATAACATAAGGCGTGTTTAATTAAAAAAAAGGAAATTTGTATCACCAACGACTTATGGACCACCCTGTGATTGCAGAAATATTATTTTAAGATGTAGCTCAAGACACCCTATAATTAATATATACAAATTTTCTTCATATCTTATATAATAACGGATATATTGAGCTTTATTAATTTTTTACGAAAATTCGACAAAAATTATATACCATTAAATGATAAACTCTATAGCTAAGGCTACTGCCAAGCATCAGAGAAAGGGTCTATTTGAAATGAATTTTCTGCAAATATTTTAGTAAAATGAAGGACAATGACAGTTGAAACTAAGACTTTAGGGTTTGTAAAACATCCTTCTTGAGACATTTTATTTCTATAGCCCGTATTAGATTTAAGTTATTTGCCTAAATGTTGCCAATTTTGACATTTTAAATCGCCACTTTGACGTTTTGAGGAAAACCCCAATTTATTTATTTTTAAATGCCTATAACTTTTTTGTCTTTAGACCTACATAGCTAAATTTTGGTAGGTAACTTACCTATAAGGATGTAAACCTGCGGACCAAATTTGGTTGCCCTTACTTTGTTAATTCCGGAGATATAAATTTTTTTAGAAAGAAAACACAAAATTTTCCGGGAAAACCTGGGCAGATTTTCCTGACTAACGAACTTATCCAAGCCATTTGCAAAAGGAATTTTTTCACCAAATTTGATCAAAATCGGCCCATTATTTTTTGAGTTATCGGTGTGATACATATACATATATATATATATATATATATATATATATATATATATATATATATATATATATATATATATATATATATATATATATATATATATATATATATATATATATATATATATATATATATATATATATATATATATATATATATATATATATATATATATATAAACATATAAAAATTGAAACTGACCCCGGATATGTTTTCTGGGGGGCCTAATTAGCGCTCATTTGAAGAAATTTTTTCAAAATTCAAAAGTCGGGATCTCCTCATTAGTGAATTTTTTTTAAGAAAATTCACTAATAACGTGTTTCCTGTTAAGTAATATGTTATGAAGTAAAGTCTGCTGTATACTGCATAGCATACCCATACATATTTATTTCATTCCGAGTCGCATGTCCATTCATCCCGTTAAATAGTTAAATTTAACAGTTGGCGATGAAAACCGATGTTTATTCATCGGACCTAGTTGCAGTGGAACTGAAACAGATACGACTCCGAATTCTAGTTTATTGTAAGAAGCGTTATTTTGTAAGTTGTTATTTTTATAAATCCACATGGTTACCGTTGCGGCTCGACAACCGTTTAAAAATAACCGACAGTTAAATAACGACCCATCACTACCAGAAACATAGTTTCTAACAACCAATTTTTACATTCTAGGTCTAAACCCCCGAAGAAGGCTCAATAATGGACCGAAACGCGTAGGGTTAAGAATAAAACAATTGTCTAGTAGTGAAAGCCTTTTAATTATTCCTCTTAATCATGTGAAACCCAGACGTTATGACGTTCAGAAATAATATTACTAGTTACTATATGTGTAAACATGTGTATATGCATACATATTGGCTAATGGAACTTGCCTTCCGAAGCCGTTCTCCTACACACACACACACACACACGCACACGCGCGCGCGCACTCATTTGGAAAAAGCCTGGACGCAGCAAGTGCGTTATGGTAGTGAATTTTCATAGAAATGATCTGGCACAAAATATTTTATTATAACTTTTTTTCTTGTAACATAGAAATCTAAATTTTCGTGTATAGTTTACTTTTTATATCGTAAACCTATCTACCAAATTTGGTTATCATAGATTTTTTATTTTTTAAGATAAAAATTTTTTTTCAATGAAAACTCAAAATTTTCTCTGAAAACCTCGTCCGATTTTTATGATTAACGAATTTATTAGTCATTTACAAAAGGAAGGTACATGCCAAATTTTATCAAAATCGGCCTATTATTCTTTGAGAAAAAATTTTTTTTCGAATAAAAACTCAAAATTTTCCCGGAAAACCTCGTCCGATTTTCCTGACTAACAAACCTGTCAAAGCCATTTACAAAAGGAAGGTACGTGCCAAATTTTATTAAAATCGGCACATTATTTTTTGAGAAAAGAATTCTTTTCGAATGAAAACTAAAAATTTTCCCGGAAAACTTCGTCCGATTTTTTTGATTAACGAATTTATCAAAGCCATTTAAAAAAGGAAGGAACATGCCAAATTTTATGAAAATCGGCTTATTATTCTTTGAGATAAGAATTTTTTTCGAATGAAAACTCAAAATTTTCCCGGAAAATCTCGTCCGATTTTCCTGACTAACGAACTTATCCAAGCCATTTACAAAGGAAAGGTACATACCAAATTTTATCAAAATCGGCACATTATTTTTTGAGTTATCGGTGAAAATGGCTCCAAAACAGGAGCCGAAACGTCGACTTTCCATAAATTCTGGACGCGGTTTAACCCGAGAACCAAGCATGTCTCACATTAAAGACCGCGGAAATCTTTCTGAACATATATATATATATATATATATATATATATATATATATATATATATATATATATATATATATATATATATATATATATATAAACATATAAAAATTGAAACTGACCCCGGATATGGGTTCTAGGGGTCCTAGATCGCGCTCATTTGAAGAAATTTTTTCAAAATTCAAAAGTCGAGATCTCCTCATTAGTGAATTTTTTCTAAGAAAATTCACTAAAAACTGATTTGCGCGGCCTTTGACCTTGAATATCTCAAGACGCGTGCACGAGATTATATGAGAGCTTTGAGGGGGTGTTGAGAATGTCAGAAGAATCTTTCATTCCGCGTTAAATGCTTATTTGACTGGACTATATTTTCGTCAGTTTTAGTTCTCTTCCAAACTCGTGTCTTTAATTTAAAAGTGCCAGTAGCACGACTCCTGGTTTCGATCCTTTAAAATACCATGTGACATTTCCGATTATTAGGAAACCTCACTGCCCACCAGTGCAACTTTTTTAACAACATCAATTGTATACTAAAATTATTTTCCATTTTTAATTGAGCAATAAGTCAAAAAGTCAAAATTCTCAATTGACTTAAGTAAGAATAACGCGTTTCGATGAAAGCAAATAATAACCAGCAACAACGTCCTTATTAAAAGACTTTATAAATAAATTGAAATGATTATTGTTGTTGTTATTTTATCATAATAAATTAAAATTCCGTAACCGAAAGAGCGTATCAAAAAATTTTTTGTACACATGGGTACTTAGTTTTTTTCGTAGATTTGAATTTTATCAAAATTATAGAGAGAGGTAGATGTCAAAAGATGCCCCCTCTTGTCTTTCTGTTGCTTCACCAAAATTTCCCCCAAAAAAATTGAACCGTTTCGAGATATCCCATTCCGACCCTTTAAAAAACTCACCAGTATATTCTGTACATTCCTATAAATTGAGAGAAAACGTTCCAACCACTAGCTATATTCCTTTCGCAGACAGCAGCAAAAATTCTTTTGAGGAACACAATATTTGGAAAACTTTGTAACACAAACACAGACTCATGGGAGACAAAATGTATTCAGTCTTGTTTATACAGATATACATTTTCTATAAGTATGCTATTCTTTATTTGTGTATTGTTAAGTATTCAGTTCGGAAGAAATAAATTTACATTGGACCAGGAAGAATTACCATACAGAACGTGTGTGTGGAATATATGTTATAATGTCGCGATATAGGTAAAGTAACTTTCAACACACCATATCAGTTTTTCCAGCTAGTCCCGGCGATTTGTTTTTATTCACAATACTTATTTACATATGCCGCAGCTACATGACGCCGTTTATGGGAAAAACTTACTGCCAGAATGAATGCGTACTAAACCAAACCAAAATGCAGATAATTTTTTTAACCACGCATTTCAGCAAAATGCTTTTTATATTGCTCTGTAATTTATTAACGACGAGTGCTGCTGATTTTTAGAAACCATTTATAAATTAGAATGGCGAAATGGGATTTGCAAAATGAACAATTTACAGCAACAAAAAAGCTGATTAATGTTACTTCTGGTGTAATATAATACATTTAGCAAACAGTAACATTTGGTATAGATAGGGGCTTTTGCACTGACCTGCAGCCTCTTGCGCATGCCCCATACTTACTATATAAAGATATATGAAAGTGATTCATTTTGTTTAAAAGCAATCTAGAACCACGTTTTATTACGTATAAATATTAAGCCTTCTATTTTAACGGTATTTAAAAGCCATCCCTATCACTCTAGTCTTATAATAAAGGCATATTCCCTAGTAACTGGAAAACTGCTCGAGTACAACCCGTCCCCAAGAAAGGATCCAAAGCGCTTCCTAGCAACTACAGGCCTATTTCTCTCCTTTCAGTCGTCTCTAAAGTGATGGAAAAGTATATAAACACCGAATTACTTAAATTTCTTGAAAACACAGTCTAATCCACGACAGGCAGTATGGATTCCGTCAGCGCAGATCAACTGCCGACCTCCTTTCCTTTGTCACCCATTCTTGGAACAAGTCCATGGAACAACACGGTGAATCCCAGATTGTTGCTCTAGACATATTCAAAGCAAATTTCCTCTCCAACAGGAGCATTTCTGTTGTTCTGGATGGTCATTCCTCTAAACTGTATCCAATTAATGCAGGAGTTCCTCAAGGTTCAGCTTTAGCCCCTACTTTGCTTCTTCTCCACATCAATGACCTCCTCTCTAGCACATCCAACCCAGTTCACAGTTACGCGGACGACAGCACCCTCCACTCAAATATACAATATTCTAAGCCTGTCTCTTTAGCCCAATTAGATGAGGATCGCAGACTCATGGAGGGTTCTGTCTCCGTGGTTCTCCAAAAAATATTAGACTGGGGAAGTAGAAATCTTGTACAATTCAATCCCACCAAATCTAAGTCTGGCTTTCTTTCTCATAAGAGATACACCAGCCCTAGACCCATCACGATGAACAACCAAGTTATTCAAAGTAATGAGTCCTTTTCTCTTGTTGGCATTTCTGTGGATCGAAATCTTAATTGGCACCAACATGTCACATCAATTGCAGAAGCGGCTGCTAAGAAATTAGGTTTCCTCTTCCGGGCTCTCAAATACTTTTCACCAGCTAATGTCTATACCTTATATACTTGACAAATAAGGCCAAACCTCGAATACTGCTCCCACATCTGGGGTGCAGCTGCCGCTTCCACACTCGCTATCCTGGACTCCATTCAAAAGAGAGCTATACGTCTCATCGCTGACCCTACCCTCACCCAAAGGCTGCCATCCCTGGCCCACAGACGTGCCGTTGGTGACCTCTCTCTCTTTTATAGATATCTGCACGGGCACTGCTCAGAGGAGCTTTCCTCCATAGTTCCCCCACCTGCTGCCCCCAACAGATCTACCAGGGGAACAGAGAGAATGCACCCTTTTACTGTCCAGGTCACCAGACATGGAACATCTTGTTACGCCCGCTCTTTTGTCCCGAGGACTTCCAAGTTGTGGAATTTTCCTTCTCCTCCGAACCTCCAAACCTTCAAGTCCAGAATTAACAAGTTGCCTCTTTCCTCCTTGTCAACACCCACGGTGCGATATTATTTAGGCTGTAAGCCCTCGTGGTGTGTTGTTGAAATTAAAAAAAAAATGACAACACCACTATTTGTCATTTGTTAACTGACAGGATTCATGAGAGAAACGTGTACGTTCTGCGCATAACCACGAAATCCACTCCGCTAATACCTTAGAATCTCAGAATATCAAACAACTACCTATATTCTAAGGTTAATACAAATATAAGGTAAATAATAACCCAACTTTTAATTTTAACATAACTTTAACAAATGCCTTTGGCCGTCCACTGTGACTGTAGTATATTATGATTCTCACATACAATCTAACAAATAAGAAAGTGGTTGTGTACATCATATTTAGGTTCTTAATCAATGCATGTAGGTACTGTATAGCTAAAGTGAAACAAAATTATTTCAAGAAGAAATATACTTACCGCAAACTAATATCATTATAATACCTAGGGTACCTAGGTACTTATGGTTTTCCTTACTCTTAGCTTTTACTACTCTTCATAGAACATTTGAAGTAAAGGAAACTACATAATATCATAAAGCAGCTTAACTGACATATTTAAGTCAGATGTACAATGTAGACTATTAAAATCTTAATTTCAAAATTTTGTATTGTTTATATTTATTTCATTTTCAAAAAGTATGAATACAGTGATAGTAAATAAGCTTTGAAAAGAGTTTATATAGAGATATATTTACATATGTCATTTATTGAAGAATCAAAATGTTATATCTTTCCATTTTTACCATTTAGGTTAGATGTCATCTCAAACCTAAACTGCTTCTTCTTTTATCAAGAATCTTTAGAGTTATAATTCATTATGTCATCTAAATTTTTATTTACACATCTAAATAATAACAACAATACCCCACACCGAATACTATTTAAATGTCTAATAAAAATGTGTTGCAAATTGAATCATAACTTTCACATAGCTGCGATAATTTATTCGCCTCAGAAAGACATTCTCATGAAATTCATTCAAGGCCCATGACTTGACCACAAAGAAAATATTTGTATTCCTGTACCTATAAACTTTTGAAACGTTATATTACTCAAGTTTTATTGAAAAAATGTCAATTTTCACAAAATCATCCCTTATTTATTCCCTACCCGCTGAAGAGATCTTACCCAAAAACAATTCGAAGCGTTCGTTTGTCATGTGCTAACTGGATACCAAATTTGAAGTTGATATCTCAATTCGTTCGAAAGTTATTGCGCTTATTAACAGAGAGGCGTACATGTCGACATACCAACCGACCGACAGACAAAAAACATTTCGATTCAGAATCAAGTTTTCTATATGTTCTGAGACTTTTTACGCCGATTTAACAACAACAAACATTTCGAAACTTTTGTCAACAATATTCCACCCCCACACATTCAACCCCTAATTTAATTTCAGCACAGAATACCGGAGGTTTGATGAAATTAAAAGTTTTCTAATAAATAACCCTTAAGACGATATAATACTCCATTTTAACGAAAAAATGTCAACTTTCACCAAATCACCCCCATTCATCCCCTACCCTGTAAAGCCATTTTACCCAAAAACAATCCGGACCCTTCGTTTGCCGAGTCCTAACTGTATACCAAATTTGAGGACCATATCTTAATTCGTTCTAAAGTTGTCGTTACATACAGACCGACAAAAAAATTTCGTACCCAAATCATTTTTTATATATGTTTTGATACTTTTTAAGTTTAGGCGAAAAAAATTTTGAAATTTTTGTCGCCGATGTGATACTTCCACACATTGTTACGATGTGGAAGTAAAACTAGAAGTTGTAGACAAAAGACCGGAGGCGGATGCAGAAGACGCTCAAACGTCGTAAAAAGGGTCAAAACATATAGAAACCATGATTTGGGAACGAAAATTTTTTTGTCTGTACGTCTGTCTGTTTGTAGCCACGTTAACTTTAGAATGAATTTAGATATCGTCTTCAAATTTGGTATACCGTTAGCACCCGACAAACTAACGGTTCTGATTGTTTTCGGGTAAAATCGCTTCAAAGGGTAGGGGATGAATGGGGGGTGATTTGGTGAAAATTGACATTTTTTGGTTAAAACTCGAGTAATATAACGTTTTAGGGTTTGTTCATTAGAAAGCTCTCAATTTTATGAAACATCTGGTCTGAAATTAAATTATGGGTTGAATTTGTGGGGGTGGAATATGGGTGACAGAAATTTCTTTTTTTTGCTAAAACGTGGTAAAAACTCTTAAAACATACAAAAAACTTGATTCTCGAACGAATTTTTTTTTGTCAGCCGGTCGGTGGGTCTGTCGGCCTGTATGTCTGCCTGTAGTAGACTTTCGAACGAATTGAGATATCATCTTCAAATTTGGTACACGGTGAGCACCCAACAAACTAACGGTTCGGATTGTTTTTAGGTAAAATCACTCCAGGGAGTAGGGGATGGATGGCGGTGATTTGATGAAAATTGATATATTTTCGTTAAAACTCGAGTAATATAACGTCTTAGGTTTTTTTGGTCTGTCGGCCTGAACATCTGTAATAATTTTCGAACGAATTGAGTTATCACCTTTAAATTTGGTATCCAGTTAGCACCCGACAAAGGAACGCTTCGCATTGTTTTTGGGTAAGATCGCTTCAGGGAGTAGGGGATAAATGAGGGGTGATTTGGTGAAAATCAAAATTTTTTTTGGTTAAAGCTCAAGTAATATAACGTTTCAGAAGTTTATGAGTACAGGAATATGAATATTTTCTTTGTAGTGAAGTCATTGATCCTAAATTCGTTTCATGAAATCTCTTTCTAGGGAGAGTAGATTATCACAGCTATGTGGAAGTTATGATTCAATTTGCAGCACTATTTGGACCGTAACTAGGTACTTTGTTCACTAAGTGAAGATTGAAACCTGTGATGAGCACTGATAAATATACTTTGGAGAATCTGATTCACCACAATACATTTTTAAAACCTGACTAGCATTTCACTAACAAGGTAACCATCATCAGATGTTTATGAATCTAAGCTCTTATAACGGCTAAAATTGTATTTATATTAGGTTCCAAGTAATCGATAACACCCTTACGGAAGGGTCTCAAATAAACTTTCACCGTTTATGTTTATCGGAAATCTCTATCAAATATATTCCGTGTTCTTTTTTCAGACGCAATGTCGGCATTTTTTTTGCAAAAACGTTGATCGAACAAGGCACAATACAGAGGTGGGTCTGTATATATATATATATATATATATATATATATATATATATATATATATATATATATATATATATATATATATATATATATATATAAGGGCGGGTCAATAAGTCCGTGACTTTTTGAATCTTCCGCCTTTTCACGGGAAGGGCAACACTGCTCCTGACAATAAGCATCTGTCATTTGACTCTTGTCAAATTTTGAACAAGCTGCGTCATTTAGTTTGTGTTAGATATCAATTGAAAGCAAACAACCTCTTGAGTTATAACGAAAATGGAAAAAGTGAATTTCGTGTGCTCATCAAACATTATTTTTTGCGAAAAAAAAACCATCACTCAAACTAAACCTAAGCTTGATAAATACTATGGGGACTCTGCACCATCAATCTCCATGGTAAAAAAGTGATTTACTGAATTTCGTTGCGGCCGTACATGCAAAAATGACGCCGAACGTTCTGGACGCCCAGTAGAGGTCGCTAGACCCGAAACAATTGAAAAAATTCACGATATGGTGTTGGCCGATGGGAGATTGAAAGTGCGAGAGATTGTGGAAGCCATAGGCATATCACATGGCTCAGTGGTTTCGATTTTGCATGATCACTTGGGCATGAGAAAGCTATCCGCAAGATGGGTGCCGCGTTTGCTCACAATCGACCATAAACGCAAACGTGTGACAACTTCGAAGGAGTGCCTGGCATTGTTCAACCGCAATAGGGACGAGTTTGTTCAACCGCAATAGGGACGAGTTTGTTCAACCGCAATAGGGACGAGTTTTTGCGCCGTTTCGTAACCGTGGACGAAACATGGATTTACCACAACACACCAGAGACCAAGCAGCAGCCAAAACAGTGGGTTTCTCCGTGTGAATCGGCGCCGAAGAAGGCCAAGGTGGGTTTGTCAGCCAATAAAGTCATGGCGACCGTTTTTTGGACGCACGCGGTATAATCCACATTGATTACCTTCAAAAGGAAAGAACAATCAATGGCGAATATTATACCAACTCATTGGACCGATTCAATGACGATTTGAAGAAAAAACGACCGCATTTGGCCAAGAAAAAAGTTATTTTTCACCAAGACAATGCAAGGGTGCATCACATGTGTAGTTTTCGTGGCGAAATTGCATAAATTGGGTTACGAATTGTTCCCTCATTCGCCCTATTCTCCAGATTTAGCCCCCAATGACTATCTTATTGTTTGAAAGCGATAAAAAATGGAGAAACGTTGGACGAAGTGTATAGAGCTCAAAGGAGATTATGTTGAGAAATAAAATGATTTTTTATCCAAAGACATGTGTTTTAATCAATAAGGCACTGACTTATTGACCCGCCTCGTATATTTTTTCAAATGTAAAACTTAACCTAGCGAATAAATGTAAGATATGTCTCTACTTAGCATAACTAACATTTCTGTAATTTAAACTAACATAGTTTCAATTAAATAAAGATAATACGAGAGCTTTTACAAAATCGGTCAACTGTTTAAACCGAGAGGACTATCGCAAAGTTCCAGTTATGTCAAAAGAGAGTCATCATGAATATTTATCAAACGTCACTCGAGTACCTATGATTGAGTGTTGTTTTAGATATACAGGATAGTAGTTACATGTACTGATGTGATTATGTAATTTATTACGTATGAACTTCACCACCGACGAGTGTAGCATATGAAACTTTTGACGGTGCCAGTTGCATCTATTATTAGGCTGTCAATATAGTAGATTAACAAATGGTATTGCAGTAATTAAACGTGTGTAACACAGATAGCTAAGAACACCATGGATTGAAACAAATACAATTTATAAGCCTCGCAGCATCTGAATAAGTAAAGAAGCTGATTTCTTCAACAAAAAGAAAAAAATCAAATTAAATTTTAATATATTTGAACCTAGCTTGTAAGACAAATTAAAAAATTAGATAGAAAATGAGCTCCTTCGGCTCTGATACAGGCTTTGCAACGCCTTTGTGCAGGTTGTCACTCATTACAATATTTTTGTAGTGTTCCTAGTAATGCGGCGCCTCATGAACAAGGTTTTTAAGATGACCCTACAACCTACAAATAAAAAGCAAATGCGTTGCAGTCAGGACATAAAGGGCAGGTTAGGTTGCAGTGAGGACTTTTAGATGGCCACTCCACTGATCATCCTGTTCCAATCCAGTAGCTAGAGTAGTCATTGTCAAGATATTTGGTCGTTATTAAACTGAAATGAGTCGGAGCTCCACCATGCGTGGACCATGCTTGATTTTTGGTATTTGATGGGTCTTCTTCTGAACAGAAAAACAGAGTCTTTTGTTATTGATTGTTTTGTAGATGGTAGATGTGATATTGATTATTGATTGCGTCCCGACTTAACTTGGCTTCTATGAAGCTATATTGATTATTTCACAATGTACTATATGTGCAAGTGCGTTATGAAATTGAATTTCTATAAAAATGTTTTTAATAGCAAATATGTCTATTTAATGCAAGCATTCTCACTTGTTAATGCATTCTCCAGAGCACACAGAAGCAAAGAAACGAGATAAGGTTATGAGCAAAATATATAGTAGAAACAATGTGCCATATTTGATCAAAATAACTTATTGTTTGAAAATGTACAAAAATTTTCCGATAATAAACTTAAAATTTTGGTTTCCTAGCCAACAAACCTGAGGTTAATAGCAAATTGAGTTATTGATATTTGAAGCATTTAGTGAAAGTTTGATACCAAAACGCACTTACTGCGTCTCGAATTTTTTCTTACAAACACGTTTCGTTAAAAAATGCAATAAAATAACTGTATTCGAAAAAAAAATTGTAGTCACCGACGACTTATGGGCCATCCTGTGATTGTCAAAATAATTTTATCAGATGCAGCTCGAGACACTTATAACAATTTTTTGTCGTCTCTTGTATAATAATAATTATATTGGGCTTTACCGTAGAAATGCGTAACCCTGTATATATGTAAACAGATAAAAGTGGATGTAAACCCGGATATGGATTCTAGTGTGCCTAGTTTGCGCTCATTTGGAGAAATCTTTTTAAAATTCTAAAGTCGCGGTCTCCCCATTAACGAATTGTTTCTACGAAAATTAGCTACAAATTATAGACCGTTAATGCATAAACTTAACTAAAACTACCGCTAAAGCATCAGAGAAAGAAAATAACTAACCTGTTGCATATCAGCCCTTTTAGCTGTTTAGCTGTTGACAAAACATCACAAACACTGTTTTGAATAATTTGCACTTGTATATTAAAATTCCCAAACAACACAAATAATATGTAAAATGAAATTGAAAACAGATAAACGATCTAATAACACACGTTAACTAGTAAAACTGTTACAGCGTGTAACTGACTTCCGCAATGATGTCAAATCTTCCGTTGCCCGGGTAACAATGACTGAGACATACTAGATATTATATATAAAAACCAGTTTTTATCATTGTTAATAAAAACTGTCTGATATTAAAAATAAATGCTTCAAAGTTGAAAAGCTCAATTTTTTGTAAACCTAGAAAGCTGGATTTTGATACATAGTTGGGTCTTTCCTAAAGCAACATGTCCACCAAATTTCATCAAAATAGCTTGGTAATTTTCGGAAATAAAAGTTTCTTCGAAGGAAAACTCAAAATTTTCCCGTAAAACCTTGTCCGATTTTGATGGCTAACGAACTCATCCAAGATATTAATAAAAGAAAGGCACTTGCTGAGTTTCATCAAAATCGGTTAATTACCTTTTGAGTTATCGGTTGGATACATATAGATATATATATATATATATATATATATATATATATATATATATATATATATATATATATATATATATATATGTATATAGTAGCGTGCTGATGATAACGGTTAGAAACTGCAGTCCACGTAACCAAATAACAAATCACTGATAGTACAGCAAAGAAATAAAGTGTATATTTAAAAGTGATTACAGTGTAGTGCAACATTCCAATATATATATATATATATATATATATATATATATATATATATATATATATATATATATATATATATATATATATATATATATATATATATATATATATATATATATATATATATAGAAATCGAAACTGGATATTGGGTTCTAGGGGCCCAAATTCGCGCTCATTTGAAACATTTTTTGCAATGTCTCACCATCGATACGTCTCTATTAGTGATTTTTTTAAAATAAAAATTAACTAAAAGACTAAAAATCTGATTTTACTCGCCATCTTTGGTGAGTCGTAGCTTCTTATAGAAACATATTTGGATATAGCTCCAAATGAACTTTATTTTATTATTTTCAGGTCCTGAATTTCATTTTTTACACCACACAGACACACCATACATAACTTTTGTAAACTTTTCTTGTTTACGAATCTTAATTTGCTGTTGGTTCTAAAAAATCAGCCAAAGCCTGCGTACCAAAATTCACAACATTTATCCACTTCAATTTACTAAAAGACATGTAGGACACGATTATTTTAGTTTGATGGAAGCAGCTGTATAATGTTTTTTGGACATCTTGTGTAGATAATGTAATTTGCTGTTAGTTCTAAAAAACTGGCCAAAGCCATAGTTCTAAAAAATTGACCAAAGCGCGTATACCAAAAGTTACAAGATTTATTCACGTTATAACAGACATCAAAGACATAGTTCTATTAGTTTGATGAAAATGGACAGTTATCTAGTCAGAGCGAATTGATGCACACATTGACTCAGAATTGATGTCGAAGAGGTCTAGAGCAAGTGAACATATACCTGTATGTTATTGGCTTTTGTATGAACAATCAGCCAGTAAAGCAGGCAACTTGAGCTTTTGGCAAGGCAAGCGTTGCATTATACACACGATTGAATCATTTATTCTTCCGGGTATGATTTTAGATCAAAGACAAGCTAGAAACTTTGTTAACAGAGCTGTAGTTACTTAGCCCCAGCTTTGAAATGCACTTTACATAAACTAAAACTTCACCAACTAACTTGACTTCAGGTAAATGTGTGTTTAAATAATGTGAAGGTGTAGATGTTTGTCTCATGTTTTAATAAAATGTTGCAAGCATTTAATGAGTTGAAGTTTACATTTGAATATATATGCAGGACGAACACGGTTAATGTTGTCTTTGTTAGATTATTGGCGAGGCCATTTTCTGACTAGAATTATACAAAAGCTTTCCTTCCGGCATCAAGTTATGGTGGTTGTTTTCATAAATAGACGAATTTGATTTTTGTAGGAACCCACGAAGAACTTTATTCCTACCTGATGAAGTAATCTACCAAAGATAGCATTTGTGAACTTACAAACTTTTATGGTATACTGAAACAGTCCAAGTAGTCAAGTTGACCGGGCGAGTAAATCGCATAGTTTGAACTATGAGGTCGCGGGTTCGAATCTCGTATTCATACAGTTGGTTTTTTTACTCGAATGTACAATAGCCGGCTTATGATGAGTTATGGGTGGGGCGCTTTGTCTGTATGTTAGTATGTAAGTGCAAGCTCCCCCACACAAGTCTTAAGTCATCAGGTGCGTAGTTTGTCTGCTGTGTCACTATCATCATCATCATCATCATCATCATCATCATTATTATTAATATTATTATTATTATTATTATTATCTACTTTAGCCTGAAGGGCTTTCACACTCTCTCAAAGGGGAACTTTCACTCATCCCAGGTATCTCAGATACCAAAGGGACTGAGCACAGATGGAGCCATTTCCAAGTTATTGGGCCCTGAACGACAACGCGACACATCCTCATTTCTCAGGAATCTCCGCACGGTGTGGGCAGTTGCAAGTATTACCGCTTTCTGCATAACCTTATAAAGGTGCTCTCCAATACTCAGTCTCCTAATGTTCTCTCGAAGATGCTTAGGAAGCAGGCCAGTTGACGACATGACTATTGGAATCATTCGGACACTATCTGGCCCTTCACTGTCTTTTTACTTGTATCTCGAGGTCTCTGTACTCAACGATCTTCTCGTTGTACTTTATCTTTAGATTATTAGTATTCGGGATGACCACATCAATCAGCGTCACTTGCTTTCAGGCCTTACCCACTCTTATTATATCTGGTCTGTTGTGGGCAACTCGTTGGTCTGTGAGCACGTTCCGATCCCACTACAACCTGTATCCTGAGTTCTCCAGAAGAGGCTCAGGAGTGTATCTATAGTAGTGCAGCTTACTAACATTTAAAAGTCCCAGTTTCAGGACCAGTTCTTGATGAAGTATTTTTGCAACTGCGTCGTGCCTCTCTTTATACTCTGTTGCAGCAAACGCTTGACATCCTCCTGTGACATGCTGGATAGTCTCTGATGACTGACACCCAAATCTACATTTGTCATCTTGGACCGAATTATCCTCAACTATATACTTCAGGTAGTTTCTTGTTGGGATGACCCGATATTGTATGGCCAGCAAAGACCCCCTGTCTCTGGATACATCTGTCCGGACACCAACCAGTAGTTCGACGCCAATTTGTCGACATGTGCCTGGGATGTCGCCCATGGAGATGCTTCTGCATCTAAGATTGCAGCTTGTCCTGATCAGTCCGATGGTGACTTTTTAATTCACTTTCTTTTCATTGTAGCATTGTTGAATCACTTGCCTCGCATATGGCACGGTGTGGTTCAGAAGTAAGCGCCTGCTGATGGAAATATGTACGCAGGTTCGCTATCTTCTGGTCCAACTGTTTACCAATATCCAACACTCCTCTTCCACCTTGGTGTCTGGGTAGGGTTACTCGCTCGATAGCACTACGGCGGTGATTTTGGATTTTGTTAGGAGTGTTCGCACCTTCCGTTGTAGATTTTCTAATTTGACTGGGCTATTAGCTAAATAGTGAATAAGTGTTCAAAAAAAGTACAGCTGCAGCAAGGGTGCTATGGTAGCGAACTTCCATAAAAATGTTTAAAATCGTAATAAGTTAATTTTCCATCAGACTAGAATCTTGAATTTTTATGTATAAAGCCTTTATAAAAGCAGCATGTGTACCAAATTTTCTAAAAACATATGAGCTTAGGAAATATAAATTTGTTTCAAAAACAAAAATTTTTTTTTTTTTATTGGAATGGCAAAAACTAAATCATACAAGCGACTAACAAGAAAAAATTGTGAGTGCAATTACAAGATTTCTCAAGCATGTTGTACATCACTGGGAAGCTCTTTTCACAGGCTATCACATGAGAAAAAAATCCAATATGGCTGCCGTAATAAAAACAAACGTTGATACTTGTAGCTCAAAAACAAATGACAATCCAAAGCTGTGAATAGCACAAAAAGATTACTCTCTAAAAAGTGTCCTGATAATGTGCAAGTCTAAGACATGTCAGATCAACGCCTACTTAGATATTGAAGAAAAAAGAAATCGACAAATTTTGTTTTTTTTCAAAATAACTCGAAAACTAAAGGAGGCAGGGTAAAAGACAAGTCATATTTGGAACGAGAACACAAGACTAAAAGATATTGTATGATAAAATAATATGTTCAATTTCATTGACGAAAAAAAATAATTCTGGGTCAAGGCACTGAAAGATTCCAAAAATTAAAATTAAGTTTAATATTATTTACAAGTATCAGATCTAACTTCAAACTGATAGGTTTGTTAAATAAGAATACTTACATATTTATATTAGTGAATTTTCGTAGAAAAAATTCACTAATGGGGAGATTTCGACTTTTGAATTTTGAAAAAAATTTTGCATATGAGCGCGAACTAGCACCCCTAGAACCGATATCCGGGGTCAGTTTCAGTTTTGATATGTTTATATATATATATATATATATATATATATATATATATATATATATATATATATATATATATATATATATATGTGTATGTATGTATGTATGTATGTATCATACCGATAACTCAAAAAATAATCGGCTGGTTTTAATTAAATTTGGCATGTGCCTTCCTATTGTAAGTGGCTTGGATAAGTTAGTTAGTCAGGAAAATCGGAAGAGGGTTTCCGGGAAAATTGTGAGTTTTCATTTCAAAAAAATTTGTATCTCAAAAAATAAAAAAGCTATGATAACCAAACTTGGTAGGTAGGTTTACGATATAAAAAGTAAACTATACACCAGAATTTTTTATTTTCACCACATTTTTTTATTTCTTTCGCCTTTTATTAATTATTTACCTTAATGGAAAAAAACACTTAAGCAATTAGAACTCAATGTAAGTTGTCTTTTTGGCAAAAATATGGACCAGAAATGAACGATTCTTGTTGTGGAGCAATTCTAAGTGGAAAGGGAAATCAAGCATTTGGAGTTTTCGAAGAATTCTTAGGATGGAGGATGGAAACGGAAGATGTAAATTCTAGACTTTTTATGTGTCAAAATTTAAAATATATGGCTCGGAAAATGGCTGTCAAACATTTTTAGGTTGACATTCAACTAAAGTATGTCTGAATACTCTACCAGTCGAAGATTTATCTGTATAGACATACATGCTCTATGATCGTAGTCAACAAAGATTATTATTAATATTATTATTACTATTTTTATTATTATTAATTTAACACTTTTTATGAAAACCCATTCCAATGAAAATTCGCTACCATAACGCATTTGCTGCGTTCGGACTTTTTTTGTAATGCCTGGGATGCTATATATTTGTAAATAGCATTGTAAAATGGTAATAGTAATAGTAAGATTATATTTCTCACTTTTAAAATGTAACCATATTTTATATTCTATTTAGTGGTCTTACCGATTTCTTTATTGATTTAGCAAACATTAAGAAAATTGAAATTATCCTCCTTAACCCGTTTCAAAGTTATCCCCAAACCATGAAAGTCACGGCTAGCTGAATATTTCGGCAGATTTCCATTAAACTTACTGGTGCAGGAGTAGCGGACTGAGTTACCCTGATTTATGGGTTTATTTTGCAGTAAAGTCAGAAAGTGCAATTAGACTACAGAATTATTCCTGGAGATTAAAGACGGTTTTGCAGTTTAGCACGATCCATATCATGTCTGGAACAGTCTGGCGAGTGGCCAGGCTCCACCTCGAGACTTCTTCCTGCTTCTCGTAGCACTCGTCTTTCGTTTCTTCTTACATTTGTTCCTCATTTGTAAGGGATTTCTGTCTCTACTAAACTCGCAACGTGCCGAGCTCAATCCACTAATCATCCAAATTAGGTCTGTAAGTTCTTTTATCTTGCGTTAAAAATGAAATAGTGAACTTTAATTTCAGCCAGTATATATGCAGTAAATGTCTTTGCCAAATTCCAAGCAGCAGATTATATACGTAGCTTGTGCGGACATTTAAAATGTGCACAACTAGGCATATTTTCCTTTATTTATTTTTTGTTAATAACAGAGATTTCTGACTTACGCGCTAGATAAGTATTGCGACAACGAAGTTGCAATTATCAGTAGTTGTCGCTAAACTTGTTAGCAAGGATTTTAGTTACAAATTGAAGAAAGATGTGACCATAATTGACATAAGTGTACCACGTGTGAGAAACATAAGAAAGTGCAAGGAGGGAGAAAATGGCCAAATTCTTGGATCACGCGGGAGAGCTGAGAATGATATGGGACGTCAAGACGGTGAACATCGTACTAATTATGATCGGTGCAACGGGAGAAGTACCTCTCTATATGCATGCTGTCTTAGAGGACCTTAAGATAGGTACCCAAGGATAAGATATTTCTCCTGCAAAAGAGTGGGATTTTAGACACATGTAGGAGAGTCAGCAACAAAATAACAGAAAACTGCACGTAGATATAACAAACTCTTCATGTGAAACTAAACCACACTCCATACCATGGAATAAGAAACAGTTATAGTTACTTGCTGGGTGCTGTGTCACAAGCCGTAGTATGACCTGTACATCTGAAAAAAGTGCACCAACCGATAATTATAATATTAATAATAATATTTCTCCTGCAAAAGTATGTGATTTTAGACACATGTAGGACAGTCAGCAACAAAATAACCGCACTCCATACCATGAAATATAAAAAGGTACATTTATTTGCTGGGTGCTGTGTCACAAGCCGTAGTATGACTTGTAAACCTGAAAAAAGTGCCCCATCGATAATTATAATATTATTAATAATAATATTTCTCCTGCAAAAGAATGTGATTTTAGACACATGTAGGACAGTCAGCAACAAAATAACCGCACTCCATACCATGAAATATAAAACGGTTATATTTACTTGCTGGGTGCTGTGTCACAAGCCGTAGTATGACCTGTAAACCTGAAAAAAACTCTGGACGCAGCAGGTGCGTTATGGTAGTGGATTTTCATTAAAATGTTTTTATTGCAAATATGCGTGTTTTCTTTTTAAGAAAGCAGGCATCAATTTTGGTTATCAGTATAACCTATATAGTAAAAACAATGTGCCATGTTTCATCAAAATAACATTATTGTATGAAAATGTACAAAAATTTCCAAAAGTAAACTTAAAGTGTTCCTGGAAAAACTCGTTTTTTGGTCAACCTTATAGGTAAATAGCAAATTGGGCTATTCAAATATGAAGCATTTGATCAAAATTCGCTACCATAAGGCACTTGCTGCATCCAGAATTTCTTTTCTTACAAACATGCATTATATTTCGATGGAAAATGCACAAATGCAATAACATAAGGCGTGTTTGATTAAAAACAAAAGAAAATTTGTATCACCAACGACTTATGGGCCACCCTGTGATTGTAGATATATTTTTTAAGATGTAGCTCAAGACACCCTATAATTAATATATACAATTTTTTTTTGATATCTTGTATAATAACGGATATATTGAGCTTTATTGATTTTTTACGAAAATTCGACAAAAATTATATACCATCAAACGATAAACTCTATAGCTAAGGTTACTGCCAAGCATCAGAGAAAGGGTCTATTTGAAATGAATTTTCTGGAAACATTTTAGTAAAATGAAGGACAATGACGGTTGAAACTAAGACTTCAGGGCTTGTAAAACATCCTTCTTGAGACATTTGATTTCCATAGCCCGTATTAGATTCAAGTTATTTGCCTAAATGTTGCCGATTTTGACGTTTTAAATCGCAACTTTGACGTTTTGAGGAAAACCCCCATTTTTTTAAATGCCTATAACTTTTTTGTCTTTTGACCTACATAGCTAAATTTTGCTAGGTAGCTTACCTATAAGGATATAAACCAGCGTACCATACAATTTGGTTGCCCTCACTTTGTTAATTCCGGAGATGTAAATTTGTTTAGAAAGAAAACACAAAATTTTCCGAGAAAACCTGGGCAGATTTTCGAACTTTTCCAAGCCATTTGCAAAAGGAATTTATTTACCAAATTTAATCAAAATTGGCCCATTATTTTTTGAGTTATCGGTGTGATACATATATATATATATATATATATATATATATATATATATATATATATATATATATATATATATATATATATACATATATATATATATATATATATATATATATATATATATATATATATATATATATATAAACATATAAAAATTGCAACTGACCCCGGATATGTGTTCTGGGGGGCTTAATTAGCGCTCATTTGAAGAAATTTTTTCAAAATTCAAAAGTCGGGATCTCCTCATTAGTGAATTTTTTAAAGAAAATTCATTAAAAGTGCACCAACCGATAATAATAATATTAATAATAATATTAATCAGGATAATGACTGGATACATCATAGACATAATAAATACATGCATGGTTAACATTATTGGTATCAGTGGCGTACTTACAATTAGCAGAAAAGTCGTCGCCAATGCAAATAAAAGAAAAACCTTAACGAACCAGATTTTTATTGCAGATTTAATAAAACGTCCTACAGAGAACGCCTGCGGTTTAATAATAGATCTTAATCAACACTCACAGGACAAATTACACATTATTAAACACTTGTGTAACATGAGCACAAAACAACAAAAGATGAAATTAGAGAAGTGTAACTGTTATTGTGAAGACGTCTGGGCAATTTCAGCTAGCAATTTCGGTTAGTTGGAAAGACGACACATGTTTGTCTAGTTAATTAGATTAATTAAGAGTCTTGTAGTGTAACTACCGTCATAAATTCATAGAGTGAGATCCAGAGAGCAGAGAGTCATGTCGACAGACGACAGATATGTGCCCTGATCCTCTTGTAATTGCTATTGCTACAACCAGTCGCACTTCTACCTTACATAGTTTCATTGTTGCCCACTTCTATACACTAAATTGGAATTAAACTGTTCGATGCAGCAGATTTTATTACTTTTCCATTTGATAGCCCTAATTGGTCTCTCATTTCAGCAAACATGACTCGCTTGTAAAATTATTTTATTTTATTATGTGCTGTGGATGTACCTGAAGTTTATACTTTAACGAGCATTTTGCATAGAGAGGAACGGTATTATTCACATATTAGTCGATAGGCGCATTATTCTCCATCTATACAAATCGCAATAATATGATAAATTTTACACATTTATTTTTATGAGTTTCTTTGAGAAGGAAATGGTTTTCAAAGATTTCAATCCATATTCCAATTTCATTACCTCTTGAACTCGTTACGTAGACGACATTCTAGTGGTTTGGTCTGTCACCATTGAGCAGCTCCATCTGTTCCTGAACTAGTTGAATAGCTTACATGTTAACATCAATTTTACAATGGAGCTAGAAGTAGAAACGTCAATCAACTTCCTAGACCTCAAGCTAAAAAGAAGAGGTAACTCAATAGAGTTCGATATCTACAGAAAACCCACTCAGACCGACCACTTTGTACCGTACAGGTCTTGTCATCATATGTCACCCAAGATGGCTTCTATTATATTCTTGATCGATAGATTGTTTAAAAATCCCATTGTCTAGGAAAGAAAAGAGCTAAATCTGATCAAACAGTTAGCTACTAATAACAAATATCAACTAGGGGTAGTAAATAAATTAGTCGAAAAGAAAAACCGCCAATTGTTGAGGTCAATGAGTTCAAGTCTGCCCCCAGAACAGCCAGAGAGACTTTCATATTTTTCGTTTACTTTTTGTGGTTCCATTACCAACACTGTTACAAGAGCACTCAAGAGGGAAAATGTTAGGTTCTCGTTCAAGTCCACAAACACTGTAAAAAGTTTGTTTATCCAAAATAAAGACAGTATTCCAGTTCTCAAGAGGTCAGGCGTATATTGTTAAAAGTGTGGTGAACCCGATTGCAACACGGTCTATGTCGGTAGGACAGGGAGAGCATTGAGTTTGAGATTCGCTGAACACCTGAGAAGCAGAAATCAACCAGATAACAACACTTCGTCCTTTGATTGTCATTTAAAAGAGTCAGATAACCCTTTCAGCAAAGAAAATGACGCAGAAATTCTGCACATTCCAATTTTGGCGTTGAACAGTTTGTCATTGAAGAGATGGAAATTTATAAACATATTAATTGTTCTAACAAAAACGTACTTAATGTTTCCAATACAGACGTTACAAGTTTCTTAACCCTATATAGTCAACTACCAGATCACCAACCCGCACACCATCCAAGTAGACCATGAGATAACTCTGTGAGATGGTCTGCTCCGTGGTTTCCGGACCTGCCATTTTGATTTTCATGTCCGTATATATTCGAGTCGATTTGTCACGCCTGTCAGTTATCGGTTGTCGTTTTTAGTGAATTTTCTTAAAAAAAATTCACTAATGAGGAGATGCCGACTTTTGAATTTTGAAAAAATTTCTTCAGATGACCGCGAACTAGGCCCCCTAGAACACATATCCGGGGTCCGTTTCAATTTTTATATGTTTATATATATATATATATATATATATATATATATATATATATATATATATATATATATATATATATATATATATATATATGTATCACACCGATAACTCAAAAAATAATAGGCCGATTTTGACTAAATTTGGTGGAAAAATTCCTTTTGCAAATGGCTTGGATAAGTTCGTTAGCCAGGAAAATCTGCCCAGGTTTTCCCGGAAAATTTTGTGTTTTCTTTCGAAAAAAATTTATATCTCCGGAATTAACAAAGTAAGGGCAACCAAATTTGGTACGCTAGTTAATATCCTTATAGGTAAGCCACCTACCAAAATTTAGCTATGTAGGTCAAAGGACAAAAACGTTATAGGCATTTAAAGAAAAATAAATTGGGGTTTTCCTCAAAACGTCAAAGTTGCGATTTAAAACGTCAAAATCGGCAACATTTAGGCAAAGAACTTGAATCTAATACGGGATATGGAAATCAAATGTCTCAAGAAGGATCTTTTACAAACTCTGAAGTCTTAGTTTCAACCGTCATTGTCCTTCATTTTACTAAAATGTTTCCAGAAAATTCATTTCAAATAGACCCTTTCTCTGATGCTTGGCAGTAGCCTTAGCTTTAGAGTTTATCGTTTAATGGTATATAATTTTTGTCGAATTTTCGTAAAAAATCAATATAGCTCAATATATCCGTTATTATACAAGATATGAAGAAAATTTGTATATATTAATTATAGGGTGTCTTGAGCTACATCTTAAAAAAATATTTCTACAATCACAGGATGACCCATAAGTCGTTAGTGATACAAATTTTCTTTTTTTTTTTAATCAAACACGCCTTATGTTATTGCATTTTTGAATTTTTCAGCGATGCATGTTTGTAAGAAAAGAAATTCGGGACGCAGCAAGTGCGTTATGGTAGCGAATTTTCATTAAATGCTTCAAATTTGAATAGCTCAATTTGCTATTAACGTATAAGGTTGACCAAGAAACGAGTTTTTCCGGGAACACTTTAAGTTTACTTTTGGAAATTTTTGTACATTTTCACACAATAAAGTTATTTTTATGAAACATGGCACATTGTTTTTACTATATAGGTTATACTGGTAACCAAAATTGATGCCTGCTTTCTTAAAAAGGAAAGACACATATTTGCAATTAAAAACATTTTTATGAAAATTCACTACCATAACGCACTGGCTGCGTCCAGACTTTTTTATTCTCGTTTTTGAGACCGATCTTACGTCGGTTCATTTTCGTCTACTCCGGACTTGTCCTTCGTTTTTAGCGTCTGGACATTTCCTGGCCGATACGTCACTTCTGTCAGCTGTCACCTGTCATTTCCGTTTTCAGTTTAAAACCGATCTTGCGCCTGGATGATTTGTCGGCTCGTGTTCGTCGTCACGTGAGACGAACGCTAAATCTCAACTTTTGCATTTAAAACAAAAATTCATTATTAATTTCAACAAAAGTGGCTACTTTCCGAGTTAGTAACACTTCTGATACCAATGGATCAATCCTACAGCAACAGATCAAGATGCTTCCTTGGACATTCAACTGTGTAGTTTTTTAGTCCTGTTAAAAATACGAGTAAGTAAGTTTGCCATCTTGGCGTTTTTCATGTTTCATAAAACAGTAAAAATTCGCGTCTGTTTCAATTCCCATTCATTTGATGAGTTTGATGTTCTCTGAAAGTTTCTTCTCAGCTGCATGGCTTGCTGGTGTTTGTGCTATTTGCTTTCGCTCCTGTTGTTGTCTCCAGTTTGCATTTAAATTTTGGAATTTTTTTAAGCTTTTATGAGTTTTAGAATTAGACTTATTGTAATTTAAAATCTTAAGGCAAATTAGCTTTTCTTGTAGTTCAATTTGACTTGTAGTTGTTTCATTTTATTGCATGTAGTAGTTTGTGACTGTATACCTGTAATCTTTAATAGCTTTGTAGCTTGACATTTTAACCTTTAACTTTTTAGTGAATTTTCGTAGAAAAAATTCACTAATGGGGAGATCCCGACTTTTGAATTTTAAAAAAATTTTTGCAAATGAGCGCGAACTAGGACCCCTAGAACCCATATCCGGGGTTAGTTTCAATTTTTATATGTTATATATATATATATATATATATATATATATATATATATATATATATATATATATATATATATATATATATATATATATATATATATATATATATATATATATATATATATATATATATATATATATGTATCACACCGATAACTCAAAAAATAATGGCCCGATTTTGATAAAATTTGGCATGTACGTTTCTTTTGTAAATAGCTTGGATAAGTTCGTTAGTCAGGAAAATCGGACGAGGTTTTCCGCGAAAATTTTGAGTTTTCATTCGAAAAAAATTCTTATCTCAAAAAGTAATAAGCCGATTTTAATAAAATTTGGCATGTACCTTCCTTTGGTAAATGGCCTGGATAAATTTGTTAGCCAGGAAAATCGGACGAGGTTTTCCGGGAAAATTTTGAGTTTTCATTCAAAAAAAATTTTTACCTCAAAGAATAATGGGCCGATTATGATACAATTTGGCATGTACCTTCCTTTTGTAAATATCTTTGACAAGTTCGTTAATCAGAAAAATCGGACGAGGTTTTCCGGAAAAATTTTGAGTTTTCATTAGAAAAAAATTTTTATCTTAAAAAATAAAAATTCTATGATAACCAAATTTGGTAGGTAGGTTTACGATATAAAAAGTAAACTATACACCAAAATTTAGATTTCGATGTTACAAGAAAAAAAAGTTATAATAAAATATTTTGTGCCAGATCATTTTTATGAAAATTCACTACCATAACGCACTTGCTGCGTCTTCGACTTTTATTTAGTGTTGGGGTTAGCTGTTGTTACCTCATCTTATCTTATATTCCTGTGTTTTACCCTCGCAGAAGTAGCCTACAGGAAAACTCAGCTTTTCTGACAAGCGTTTTGTAAATTCTAGATTCCCCCGAGGATGACCTGTTAAAAAGGGTCGAAACGCGTCGGGACAAGGAATAAAGTAGTTGTTTGGAAAGAAAAATCATTTTTATTCATCACCCAAAGATGTCAACCCCAAACATTTTGACGTTTAGGAACAATACATTTATTTCTAACCATAAAAAACTTACACATGTAATATTTACCCAAAAATAATAATGAGAATAACGAATAACTGAAGGTTAGAAATCGTGTTTGGTCCACTGAAGGAGAACCTTGTTAGTGGACAATTTACATTCTAAAAATGCACACTTACATGTGGGTTTCTCAATAGGGACGCTCGAACTTTAACAGTTTGTGGCGGCCATCTTGGAAAAGCGATATATGTCAAATTTGGCAGGAATACATATTTATTCGTGACATTTCACCATGGAACACTACACGCTTCAACAACCCGTAGAAATTGTTAAAATTTATTATTAAAATCAGTGCTCAATTCGCCTAACTTTCCGTGCGTTGCGTCCAATTTATGGTATTCATGGTCGTCCTGCAGAGTCCACAATCCGTCGTTTGATGAATAAATTTGAGAGAACCGGGTCGGTTTTGGATGAAGCAGTTCCTGTACGCCAAAGAAACGCAAGATCGTTGGAAAATATTGTTGGCGTTCTGGATAATGTGCGAGAAAACCCCAGATACATTTTGCGTCGTGCGCAAGACCTGGATCTTTCTGCGACATCAACTTGGCGGATTTTGCCTCGAAACTTGGGTTTTCATCCATACACAATTCAATTGACTTAAGAGCTAAAACCCACCGACCATAGACAGAGCGCCGTGAATACGCGGATTGGACCTTAGAGCCTTTTGCGGCTGATCATGATTGCGGGAAGAAAATCATCTTTAGTGATGAAGCTCATTTTTGGCTGAGCGGTTTTGTTAATAAACAAAATTGCCTGATTTGGAGCGAGGAAAATCCACGGGAGATCCATCAGGTGCCTCTACACTCCAAAAAAGTCACTGTTTGGTGTGGATTTTGGTCCGGCGGTATCATTGGCCCTTATTTCTTCGAATATGCGGAAGGAGCCACGCTCACTGTCAATGGCGACCTGTATCGGACGATGATAACAAATTATTTGTGGCCTAGAATCAATGGTATGGATTTTACTAACATGTGGTTCCAACAGTACGGCGCCACTTGTCATACTGCACGGAAAACATTAAATTTATTGGATGAGAAGTTCGAGGTGAAGTTCGCGTGGTGGTGACATCAACTGGCCACCGAGATCGTATGATCTAACACCATTTGATTACTTTCTGTGGGGATACGTGAAATCTCGGGTCTATGCTGACAAACCACAGACGATTGCTGCCCTGAAGGCCAACATAACTCGCGTTTTTAATGAGATTGAGCCCCATTTATGCGATGTCTTCCAAAATTGGTCCACCAGGATACACTATTTTCAGCGGAGTCGCGGCGGCCATTTGGCTAAAATTATATTCCATACATAATGTCATCAAATGTTCTTTAAAATAAAATAAAAACTGTGGCAACATCACCTAAACAGGAAGTTTTATTCCATTGCAAAGTTCGAGCGCTCTTAATGAAAAATCCTTTATAACAGTGTGGGAAAAAAGAATGGAACACCCTTATTTATATTTTCGAAGACCGCTCGGACCCGTCAATTTGATTTTTCATTTGTACAAATTTTAAGAACTTTTAGTATTATACAGGTGGCCCAAAAAGTTGGGGCACACGTCAGTTTTAATTTTTTAATGGAATACCCCAAATTTTATTCGAATTTTGAATTCTGCTTAAAATTCTGAATATTTTTCAGGTAACATACCCTATTTCGATCTTCAGCAGTTTTGATAACTCAAATAATAATGGCACGATTTCGATGACATTTAGAAAATACCCTGCTTTTGAAATTGGCTTGGGTAAGTTCGTTAGTCAGGAAAGCCAGACCAGTTTTTCCGAAGAAATTTTGGGTTTCCTTTCGGAAAATTTTTGTATCTTCAAAAATAAAGATATCTTACGTACCATAATTTAGATCTTAAGTTGATACAAAAAAAAATTATAAGCATTTAAAAGAAAATTAGGTGCCACTGGTGAGCAGAAGGGGACACAAGACCGATCTATTTTGTGTAGTTAACAAGATCTACTAATCTATTAAATAGTAGAGATAAAAATTTAGTTTTCTTGGCGCAAAAAGATCAAGAAGTACTAGAAAAAGTACTTTGAAAATTTTAGAGTTTTACTTCTTAAAACGTCAGAGTCGCGATTTGAAACGTAAAGATTGGAGATTTTTAAACAAAGATTTTAAAACCAATGCGGGTTATGTAGAATAAATCAATATGGAAAGAAGTGTAGTAGTTTAGTTATATAGTTGGTGATTTAATAGTCTAATATTTTTGAGTTAACAAAATTCAGAGCATTGTGAGACGTACGACAGGATTGTCGCTGTTTAGAGAGGTAGATATGATGAGGCTTATCACAGTCAATATGTGGAACTTCACACTTGGATGCATTTAAAGGCTAAGACCACATTTAAGACTACCTACTTAGAGCATCCACGTCGCGTCTCAATCTTGACTGGTCAGACGTATGATTAACAACCTTTAAATAAACTGTGTGTGTGTTTTGTTTCTTTAACTTCGGCCTATTTCAGCGACTATGGCCAATCACCGACGCCAGGGAGCAGGTTCACCTTCCTATCCTGGAAATCTTGCCGAACCTCTGCCTTTCTGTAAGGAGGGTAGGGATATTTAACGTGCCCAACATCGCATGGACACGGGAATGACGGCTTTACGCCCCCTCTGAAGGACGGAACGTGCAGACATTCAACTTGCTCAAATGCAATGCCAGAACCTCGGTTGATGTTAATGTTACAGTACTGAAAAAGTGTAAGGAGTACCCTGAGATCGAACCCAGTACCCTTCCGTTCAGAGGCACACGTTCTTACCACTGAACCACCGAGGTTCTAAAATAAAAAATTGCAAACATTTTTTTCTGCTCTGGCACATACAAAGACAAATTGCATGGAGCTGTTTAATACTGAATAGTTTCGTCTTTCTTTTAATATTAAATTCATTTACAAATTTAACTAATAAGTTATCATTTAATATCAAAAATCACGTAATATTCAAGTAACGTTGGCCTGTAAACATATAGCTACTGAACGCCGGTAGTCTACAATTAAAGCATTAATAATTCATAAGGTAATTACTTTAATAGGTGAAACTTTTACTCGGCGCTACTTTGTAGCCAGGTTTATGACTGAAAGTACCTGGAAAAATTATGTCAGCCCATCTCTCATGTAAGCATGCACTGCTAAGATGCTGTTTTAACTCTCGTGACCCGTCTTGCCCTATAAGGCACTGAAGGCACACCTACGCAACAGTTTCGAAACATCTTGTCGCGATTTCTAAACGCTCGCCTCCGTATATGGAGTTTATTATTACATCTGTTTCTACAATATAGTTTTTAATTAGACAAGGATCTATAAACAACATCTTACGTAGTTTCAAACTATGAAAGTATTTCTTAGCTTGTCGCAACAGAAGAAATTTATTGTTTACGCCTGTTTTCAGTGAATAAAAGTTGAAAGACGACCTGGATTTGTGTTAAATGTCGAAGATGCTGGCCATTGTCACAGGCTGAATAGCTCAGTTCGCGAGGAGGGTAACTTCTAGATTTGGACTGGGGGATGGCGGGTTCGAGTCCCGTATTCAGACAGTCGGCTTTTTTCACTGGAATGTGGAAAGACCGGCTTCTGGTGTGTGGTGTTCTTTGTCTATATGTGCATGTAAGCTCCCCAAGCTCATCAGTACAGTATACACACCTATAAAGTAATACGGCTAAGGGAACCAGCATCCTAGACCAATTTTGAAAATCATCAGCCCTGGCCCATTTCTTCCATAATTCTTCACAAAATTGTTAGTTGGTTGTACACAGTCTCTATTTTATAACATTTTGTGCTATTTGGAGGTGTCGTGACAACATACAACCTAGTTCCGCACCGAGATGGCGACCCTGTCGCACATCTCACAATGTTCTAGGGGGCTGGCTACCATAGCCGTTTTACTTCATAGGTGTGTTCTCGCTGTAATTAGTATACCGTACTGATGAACTCTAATTAGAGCGAAACCGGTCTGCGGTTCTAATTATGGTGAGAATACATCTAGCCTTACATACATTGTCCCTATATTAGGAAAGAAATGTGTCAGGGCTGACAATTTACAAAATTGTTAGTTGGTTGTACACAGTCTCTATTTTATAACGTTTTGTGTTATTTGGAGCTATCGTGACAACTCTTAATCTGCTTCCGCACCAAGATGCGACCCTCTAATACATCTCAAAATGCTGTAGGTGGCTGGATACCACAGGCGTATTACTTTATATGTGTGTAATTAGTATACTGTACTGATGAGTTCTAATTGGAGACCGGTCTGCGGTTCTAATTATGGTGAGAATACCTCTACCCCTTTTTTCTCAACACTTTTAAACTGGCAATGCGTTTTTCCCCTCAGGGCTCGTCAGCGGCGTTGCTGCCCTGATAGCACTGCAACCTTTGGTTGGTTGTGCATACCCTTAGTCTTACTCCATCCATCATAAAAGCACTGTGTCTTGAACTAGTCTGCACAGTGATTGGTAGGGTGAAGTTTTATATTGCTCTGTCTCCGGTCTAGACTGACCGTAGATCAGTTGTCTTTTGCGGTCCAGAGCTTTACACTCGCACAAGATGTGCTGGGCTGATTCCTTCCCCTCGCCGCAGAGTCTGCAAGCGAGGTCCCCCTCGAACCGCCCCATTTTATGCAGGTGTTTCTTGACAGCCATGTGTCCCGTCAAGAGACCTGTTATGTTTCTGAGCTGTTCTCTGCTAAGATTTAGCAGCTCCACAGCTCTCTTTGAACTGGGTTCGTCAATTATTGATTTCCCATGTCTGAGCCCTGGACAGGCTGCCCAGTACACCTTGTGTTGGTTTCTGACCCAGGACTTAATGGCTCCCCTGGCAGTGCACTTTGTCACGCCCAGAGCCGGTTCTGGTCCCATAAATGGTTGTGCTGACCCTCTCTTCGCGAGACTGTCAGCTTCTTCATTGCCTTTGGCCCCTGAGTAACCCGGCACCCAGATGAGGGTGACCTCCCAGCCAGGTCGCTTGTCTCGCCTCGGCACTCACTCCCCAGCCAGGAATTTACCCGGGGGCTACTTAGGGCCTTAAGGGCTGCCTGACTCTGCGGCTATGAGGATCCGCTTGTTGGTGTACCCCCTCCTCTTGTTCTCCCGCACACAGTGCAGGATGGCGTACATTTCGGCCTGAAAGACCGTTGCATGGGCTCCGAGGGAAATACTATGACTTACCATCGGTCCTTCCGAATAAACACCTGCCCCCTTCCCACGCTCCCCGCCGGATTCGTCCGTGAACCAGACGAACGCGTCCCGTGGTATGCCCGGCGTCTCCTCTCGCCATGCCTCGCGGTCGGGGATTTCCACTGTAAAGTTGTTTTCCCTGCAGATTCGCGGGCTCGCGAAGTCTGACCTCATTTTAAGCATGGGCTCCTTCACGATCTCCTGAATTTTGCAGTGGCCCCTAAAGCTTGGGTTGATCTTCAGTCTATCACATCTACCCTTACGTAAAATTATCTTTATGAAATGCTTCTCTTTCGTGAATCCCCGTTTCGTTGACGCCCTGTCACGTCTAAATTAACGTCGTTTATTTTTTTAGCGATTATGTTAACGTACAAAAATTAAAATGAACCTTCGATACTATTTTTCGGGCTCCATTCCAAGCCCGTCAAATTTCATTTATCAAAACAATCATGTAATTTTGGCTAGCTCCTCGTAATTATGATTATGTGAATTTTTCCAACAGTTTATCGCCATATTTTAGGGTATAATTTAAACTGACAGTTTTATAAATGGTGCATATAAATTATTATCTTTCCCACTTGACATCTCTATTCTATTTTATAATGTTACTAACGTACAAGATTAATTAGAGTAATTTAGTAAATGAGTTCATTTCCTAGCCTAGCATGATTTGTCGGTGGTTTCGCTCTACTTCTTCACTTTTGATGGCATTTAAAAATTATATTAACTATCTACGCCCATTTAAGAGATTCCTGTTGGTGTTAAATGTCCTTTGAAGTATGTAAAGTATCCGCTTTATGTGACAGGTGCGTCTAGGGTTGATTGGTGATGTGAGTCTTTCTCAACGGTCTTTTGTTTGCTCATTTATTTATAAATTAACTAGCCTTTACATTAGAAAATTTAAGTGTATTTGTCGTTAAAAGTGAAACATTACTTCCCATAAATGTGCATCTAGAAGGCCGTGGAAATTTAAATGCACCTTCAGCTTTATCCTCAAAAACTTACTAAGTACAGTAGGGTCCGGGTTTTACGAGTAGGAGATTTACCGAACTTCTCATTTAACGAGCAAATTTTGGTAATTTGAATGGACTCGGGTAAGAGAGAATGCTAAAATGTTTTTGATGTAACAAGACCGCTTTTTACGCGATTTCTGTTTTAGCAAGGTAATTATTGCGATGACCGATTCACTTTTTTATTGGGATACACAGATTTGCGAAAGTAAACAAGAGGGCTTCTTCTTTCTGTGAATTTCGTGCATCTCTACCTAAAAATATGACCATTCAGACGCACTAGGACTAGATGCACATGTTTCTTGATTGAGACATGACACTAATGGGTAATATATTTTACTGCACACAACACAAGAGAAAATACTTATGGGTTCTTCCACTCATACAATGATAGATCTCTTACCACTTGAAATCAACGTCCGTTAGTTCGTTACAATTGTACAATTGTACACTATTACATGCTTTAACTTGTAGATTTTTTGCTCATAGGGTTCTAACTAATCATATGGAGACAAATTTATTTGCATAAAAAGTCTTTTTTTACTTTTCTATAATTTTATTTTGTATTCATATGAAATGTCAGATTTCAATTTGCATGTAGCCACCATTAACTGTAATTTACCCACAAAAAAAAGTGTAATCGGCCACTGTAGTTAGTACCTGCTAGCTGCCTTCTAAACAATGGCGACGAAAACTAAACAGATCTCTTTTAGGGCTAAGGTTAAACACACTGAGACCTTAGAAAAGGAGTAGGCAGATTGATGTCCTGTAATCGAGCTACAACCACCCAACCTACACTTATCCACCGCTCTAAGAAGTAGGCAGATTGAGGCCGTAGACTTCATTTTCTTTCATATTTCCTTAACCTTTTGAAAATGACTTTAAAACAGGACCCGAAACGTCGAGTTTTAATATATTCTAGTCGCGGTTCAACCCGAGAACCAATTGTTTTTGATACTAATGACAGAGGATACCTTGAAGACATTTTTCAAAAATCAAAATTTGCGATCACTTTCATAGACAATTTTTTTTACGAAAATTTGCTAAAGCAAATCTCAAGTCTATCAGAAACAACCCAGTGTTTAATTAATGTTAATTTAAACTGGATTTCTGCAAATTCTACTTTTAATTGTATATTACGTTTTTATTTGCTTTTCTTCTTTTCTCTTTTTTTTTTTTTGGTGAAAGAGATGTATCAACGACAACTCAACTAACGTTGGCTTTTATCTATCTCTTAACTATAGAATGTTGTTCTTTATTAACATTAAAAATGTAAAAAGATTTATCTAAAATTGTTTTTTTCTTTCAGGTGAGTCCTTACACATTTTATGCAGTCTTTGGTAAGTTTATCGTAATTAATATTAGTATCAGATATTTTGCACAAAGAATCTACTATGTAACAACAAAAATGTAAATAAATTTTGAATGAAAGAAGTGGCAGAGGGTCAGGTCCGGTCATAATAAAAATTTTGAGAAAAAATTACATAAGTCATAAACTTATTTGAACAAAGTAATTCCAAATATTGTTATTATTACATTTATAAATATTGCTTCATTCCACTCGGTCAATACGACACAATTACTTGAAGGAGTTCCTCAAGGTTCAGCTTTAGCCCCTACTTTGTTTCTTCTCCACATCAATGACCTTCTCTCGAGCACATCCAACCCAGTTCACAGCTACGTGGACGACAGCACCCTCCATCCAAATATACAATATTCTAAGCCTGTCTCTTTAGCCCAATTAGATTAGGATCGCAGACTCATGGAGGGTTCTGTCTCCGTGGATCTCTAAAAAATATTAGACTGGGGAAGTAGAAATCTTGTACAATTCAACCCCACCAAAACTAAGTCTTGCTTTCTTTCTCACAAGAGATACACCAGCCCTAGACCCATCACAATGAACAACCAAGTTATTCAAAGTAATGAGTCCTTTTCTCTTGTTGGCATTTCTGTGGATCGAAATATTAATTAGCACCAACATGTCACATCAATTGCAGAAGCGGCTGCTAAGAAATTAGGTTTCCTCTTCCGGGCTCGCAAATACTTTTCACCAGCTAATCTCTATACCTTATATACTTCTCAAATAAGGCCAAACCTCGAGTACTGCTCCGACATCTGGGGTGCCGCTACCGCTTCTACACTCGCTATCCTGGACTCCATTCAAAAGAGAGCTATACGTCTCATCGGTGACCCTACCCTCACCCAAAGGCTGCCATCCCTTGCCCACCGACGTGCTGTTGGTGACCTCTCTCTCTCTTTTATAGATATCTGCACGGGCACTGCTCAGAGGAGCTTTCCTCCATAGTTCCCCCACCTGCTGCCCCCAACAGATCTACCAGGGGAACAGAGCGAATGCACCCTTTTACTGTCCAGGTCACCAGACATAGAACATCTTGTTATGCCCGCTCTTTTGTCCCGAGGACTTCCAAGTTGTGGAATTCCTTGCCGGCACATGTTTTTCCTTCTCCCCCGAACCTCCAAACCCCGAATTAACAAATTGGCTCTTTCCTCCTTGTCAACACCCACGGTACGATAGTATTTAGGCTGTAAGCCCTCGTGGTGTGTTGTTGAAATTAAAAAAAAAAAGCTGCAGCCAATGCTTCCAATAGCATCCAATATTTAAAATCTGGAAGCTATTAAATATCTTCTAAAATCAATTAAAATTATAAAAAAATGGAAACTCATAATTTATGGTGGAATTTGTCGCAATTTTTTAATATTCCTCCAATTGTGGCTTTATAAAATAAAGTACTCATTGACAGTAATATAATTAATACTAGGAAATGTCGCCATGATGTCTACAATATTTTCTCAGATGCTTCCTTAGCTCCAGTTCTTTTTTCATCAAACGACCAGCATGGTTAATTTTTTATCATTAAAATCGTGTAGATCAACATTCCAGTGTAATCTAATTAAGTCTCGTGTGTCAAGATGATCAACAAAATATGTTTCGCTGTATAATTACAGTAGCAGAGACCAAAGATAATTATACGAGATAAAGTCGATCCATTCCCCTGGCTTAATTGAAATCGACAAACCAAAACCACTAGAACTAGTCGAATTATTATATCAACCATTCCTATGGTTTGGAATATTATCGCCGTATGTTAATCATTTACATAGATAAAGTTTAATCTACGGTGGATTAGGTTCAATCAGATACATGCCAGCCGTCAATATCGTTAATTGTATGACCTATCTAATAATGTAGAACTAATCAGTCAATGACCACACCTAATCTGAAAGAGCAATAACTAAATTATGCACAGGTACAAATGGTGCATCAATATTTTACTAAACATGAAAGTCGATTGTTCTACCACGAGTGTTTACTCGGTCCTTAAATAGTTGGGGATATACTGTAATGTATATACTTTGGAAGCTTTTTCGCATATTTTTACGGGTTACACACCTATTTTTCAACTTTAACATTCGAATGAACATGGTTATAGCAAATGCAGGCTTCTGATCTTAATTGACGTAGGCTAAGCAGTTTCTGAAAAAAAGGGAGGTGTTAAGTTACCTCGGTTACCAGAGGCTACTCGAACACCCTAGGAAAAAAAGCATTATAACTGCTGTGCCTAGTGCCAAAATGATAGTCGCCTTTGATGACTATCATTGCACAGTTCTTGGAGGAGTTGAATATGGTATGTGTGAAATTTGTTTTTACGTAAAATTCGTAAAACAGAGGTCTTACTGATCAATTTCCATTGATATTTTTCTTCAGCTGATATGAGGGTCTTCTATCACTTTCAAATTTACTATCAACTCTTTCTCTTCGTTCAAAACAGGCTTGGTTTTCTCAGTCTTCTTGTATCCTGTGTTTCCCGTTTCGTCAAAACGTCGCATCAGTCTTTCAAATGCGCTTCTGTGTGGTTGTCTTCTGTTGGGATATTTCTCATGATAGATTTTTGTCGCGAATAAACAGTCTCTGTTACTTGCTCCTCACATAAATCGTATTAATTATTTCTTGTCGAGAGAAATTCATTTTAGCGTCTTGTGATAATTCAAATACGAGAAAATAACTACCCGATAGTTTAAGTTAATATTTGAGAAGTAAGTCAATACATTGTTATTTTGCATAGTTACGATATAATGTACTAATTCGTTCCTGTGTATAAATGTACCTTTTTTCTTAAAAACACTCAATATCTTAGTAAATACTGGTTTTAGGTAAAGGGAATACTTCATGAAACTGAAAGCACATGTGTTGATGTATTGAAATTAATTATAGTACCAAATTTGATTACCATAGCTTTTTATTTTTGGATCATTTTTTTGCGACAGAAAATCCAAAATTTTCCCGGAGACCCTGATCCGCTTTTCCTGGCTAACGAACCTATCCAAGCCACTTACAAAAGAAAGGTACGTGCCAAATTTTATCAAAATTAGCCCATTATTTTTTGAGTTAGCAGTGTGCTATATATATATATATATATATATATATATATATATATATATATATATATATATATATATATATATATATATATATATATATATATATATATATATATATATATATATAAATTGAAACTGATCCCGGTTATGAGTTCTAGGGGTCTTAGTTCGCGCCCATTTGAAAAAAAATGTTCAAAATTCAAGTCGGGATCTCCTCATTGGTGATTTTTTTCTAAGAAAATTCACTAAAAAGTAGGGTCTTTTTGGCTACAATTCGAATCCGTATCAGGTGAGATTTTTCGAGATATACACAGGGACAGCAACATATCCTACATTTCTAAGTAATTCTTTTTAAATCGTATGTACAACTACATGACTTTACTTACTAAAGTGTCATTTTCATGAAGATTTACTCTAATGGGTCGAGACTAGGTATACAGGCTTCTCGCCAAGGTTTCAAAGACCAGTCGATCGTTTCACTAACAAAGGTCTGTAAAAGATGTGTTGTGGTGATTTGGGTTCTCCAAGGGTACTTATCAGTGTTCATCACAGGTTGTAATCTTCAGTTAGTGATAACAGAAACTATTACGAATATATAGTAATGTGGGCAAACGTGTTGAAATCACAAATAAAAGCCTGGACGCAGCAAGTGCGTTATGGTAGTGAATTTTCATAGAAATGATCTGGCACAAAATATTTTATTATAACTTTTTTTTCTTGTAACATAGAAATCGAAATTTTGGTTGTATAGTTTACATTTTATATCGTAAACCTACCTACCAAATTTGGTTATCATAGCTTTTTTATTTTTTGAGATAAAAAATTTTTTCGAATGAAAACTCAAAATTTTCCCGGAAAACCTCGTCCGATTTTTCTGATTAACGAAATTATCCAAGCCATTTACAAAAGAAAAATACATGCCAAATTTTTTCAAAATCGTTCTATTAATTTTTGAAATAAAAAGTTTTTTCGAATGAAGACCCAACATTTTCCCGGAAAATCTCGTCTGATTTTCCTGATTAACAAACTTGTCCAAGCCATTTACAAAAGTAAGGTATATGCCAAATTTTATCAAAATCGGCCCATTATTTTTTGAGATAAAATTTTTTTCGAATGAAAACTCAAAAATTTTTCGGATAGCCTCGTCCGATTTTCCTGACTAACGAACTTATCCAGGCCATTTACAAAAGGAAGGTACATGCCAAATGTTATCAAAATCGGCCCATTATTTTTTAGAGATATCGGGGTCAGTTTCAATTTTATATATATATATATATATATATATATATATATATATATATATATATATATATATATATATATATATATATATATATATATATATATATATATATATATATATATATATATATATATATATATATATATATATATATATATATATATATATATATATATATATATATATATATAAATTGAAACTGACCCCGGATATGGGTTCTAGGGGTCCTAGTTCGCGCTCATTTGCAAAAAAAATTTTTAAATACAAAAGTCGGGATCTCCCCATTAGTGAATTTTTTCTACAAAAATTCATTAAAGTAGTTTTTATGTAGTAACAATTGTTGAAGGTTTAAGTAACTTGATGGACTTTAAAACAGTATTTATATATATATATATATATATATATATATATATATATATATATATATATATATATATATATATATATATATATATTCATTCTTAACTAAGTAGATTAATTTGGATAGCAATGAAATAAAAATATTATTTCATGTTTTTGTTTTATTGAATTCTACCCATGAGACTTATATTTAGTTATAAAGTACACATTTATTTTAAAAATAAAAAATCTTGATTCTGTTAGACTGGCTTTTTTAGCTTCCTGGAACTACGTTCAGAATTTCCCAAATTAATACCAGTGATTGTTTGTTGATAAAAAAATACCACGCAATTTCCGTAATGTCGACACAGAAATATTTTTTCACTTCTCTCCCAATTACTTCCTACAAATATCACATCAGAAAATGTATTATATCCTGATGGCCTCGCTCACATTTTTCTCGAGAGGAAAAAATGTCGGTTAATATTTCCCGTAGCACGATACTGTAATTTTTTTCTCTGGCATTATCTTCGTAGCTCATTAGAGGTAATTGGACGTAACTGGATATGCCATTTCCTCATTGAAAAATCCATGTAAATCCCTTAGAGTATGGCCATTATCATTTGTCAGAATGGAACTAACGCAGGGACATACGTCAGCAGTCACAGAGAGCGCTCCCTATGCTCCGGGTTAAAACCTAATCTGCGTAAATTCCGAAGACACTGACCCAATAACAGTGTCTTCGCCTTGAAGTATGCCAGACTCGACGTGCAAAATGGAAAAACATGGCTGAAAGCGCAACATATACACGCTATCCAGGACCGGCTGCGGAATGTGACAAAAATAGATTCCGAATTGCACTGATCGATAGATGTAACTATGTAGTTCTAACTTTTTACTGGGCTTGAACGATATCATGTTGGTTTGGGAAAAGGTGGACGACTAACTTCCAATTTGTTTGCATACCTTCCATAAAGTAAAATTGGAAAGATGAAATATATATATATACATACATACGGAGTGTCCCAAAAGTCGCAAATCAAACGTCAGACGAAGATAGACTAGCTCTAGCCTTTCAGAAAAACCCTAGTCAAATCTGATAACACCAATTATAGGGCTGCATTTTTTTTAAATATTCTAATAATCGACGAATGGCTAATTTAATTTTTTAATACGTATCGCCAATATAAACAAAAAATAATTCATACCATGAGTGAACCTTTTTCAGAAAAAAATACAACATAAAGCTGAATGTCTGAAAACCTTAAACAGATAAATAAGAAAACTAAAATTTCCTAAAAAGAAACAATGATTGAGAAAGAGAACCACACACACATACACACCCCATAAGCCTAAAGCATTTAGAAATCAGGTCAGGTATTTTTGACTGACGAATTTCAATAAAGCTATCTGTGTAATCTAAATCAGGGTATATAAGTAAATGTCCTCACCAGTACATTGTTATTATCACTTTTTAAATGTATCAAAAAAACCATGTTAATGTTCTAGACTCTAGACCCTCTGCGGCTAGTTATTTAAATATTCGTGAAATCTGATTTTTAAAAAAGTCTGGACGCATCAAGTGCGTTATGGTAGTGAATATTCATAAAAAACGTTTTAAATAGCAAATATGTTTTTTTAAATGAAGGCATCAAATCTGGTTGCCAGTATTACATATACAGTAGAAACAATGTATCATATTTCATCAAAATCACTTTATGATTTGAAAGGGTAAGCATTTTTCGAAAACAAACTTAAAATGGTCTCGAAACTTCCCGGCCAACGAACCTTATAGGTTAATAGCAAATTGAGCTATTCAAATTGGAAGCATTTAATAAAAATTCACTACCATAACGCACTTGCTGCATCCAGAATTTCTTTTTTTACAAACATGCATCATAATTTTGTGGTCTAAATTCAATACATTAAAGATCAGCTCAGAACTGATACGGACCGGGGAACTTCGACTATCTAATTAAAACAAAGCATTGTTTAATCTATTTGAACTGAGCCGATTTTCCTAAAAATACGCTACAATAACGCACTTGCTGCGTCCCGAATGTTTCTTTTTTCTTTGGTTAATGTTATGTATTACGTAAGTAAAACCTAGCTTAACATGCTAAAATGCGCCAATACCGCAAAATATTTGAATTTCATGAAACTGAAATCCTTATTTAGAGGCACACACCTAATAAATAGTGTTTTTGCGAAATAGGTATTTGTATATATTAAAATTTTTGTATTATGGAGAAAAGTTACTGAAATTTACCTAAAAGAAGAAAAATATAGTAAAATGATTATTTAAACAAAAAGGCAACTTGTTCTCAACCGGTCACCCATCCAGTTACTGACAGCGGCCGTAGTTTCTTAACTTCAGTGATCGAGCCGATGTACTCATTGGGGTATTGCTGTTGCCTGTTGGAAATTATTTATTTTAGGGAACTTAGTGAACCGCTGCATTTACTAAAGACTACTGCCTAATCATCAGACAATGGGTCTATTTTAAATGAATTTTCTGCAAATATTTTAGTAAAACGAAGGACAATGATGGTTGAAGCTGTAACTTAAGGCTTTGTAAAAGACATTTATTATGAAATTTGCTTTACATAGAATGTATTTGTTTCAGCTTCCCCGTCTAAAAATTGCAAATTTAGACGTTTCAAATCGCGACTCTGACATTTAAAGAAGAAAACTATAAAATTTTGAAAGTAATTTTTCTGTTATTTCTTGACCTTTTTGCGTCAAGAAAACCTAACCTTTGTCTGTATTATACAATAGATCTTGTTATCCACAGAAAATATTTTGGTTTTGTGCATTTCTCTGGTCATCAGTGGCACCCAAAATATATTTTTTAAACGTCTATAATTTTTTTTCTTTCAACCTAGAGATCTGAATTTTGGCATGTAGTGTAAGCCTAATAGCGTAAACCTAAGTGCCAAATTTGGTTGCCATAGCTTTGCTTTTAGTGCACGATTTTTTTCAGTTTCTGATTTTCCACTATTTGTAAGTGTAATATAGCAGAGATAACTCATATGTACATGGAGATATTGAGAGCCTGCTCTGCAGTTTTGGAGTTTCGGCGCCTAGTCTATCGATTGTAACATGTCGGCGGTACAAGCCAAATCCGACAGTTGATAGTTTCCACTCTCCATTTCCATTTTCCAAACAAAATAAACAGCAAATTAAGTAGAAAATCAGTGACACCCATAGATGCATTTAACTAACTTATTGTCTAAATGTCTCCCGTTTTCATTGTGTTTCGTCTAAAAGTTGTTTAGGCTCATAATGATTTTTAGCAAGTGCCACAACATACTAAACAAATAATACATAATCGCGTTTTATTCTTGATAATGAAAAAAAACACATCAATCTAAATGTAGGAGATGTTCAAAATGCATGCCTTAAATGTCTTAGCAGCACCCTAATCTTGTAACGTTAATCAGCATCTGAGGCGTGACCGACTTAATCGCAATCGTTGTTCTTCTTCTTAAGTCAGTTAAATCACGTGGTTTAGTTTTGCATACCGTAGTTTTTACATATCCCCATAAGAAGAGGTCCAATAGCGTAAGATCGGGTGATCGCGCTGGCCATTCTAACGATTCTCGCCTTTCTATCCACCGATTTGGAATAACTAGATCGAGGTATTGCGGACATTGATGTGGTAATATGCTGGTGCTCCATCTCTCTGGTACCATATCACATTCGCTGGAACTTGTCGGTTTGCTCGATCAAGATATAAGTTTGCAAAAAACTGGCACGACATTATTTTGGAGCAGTGCTAAATAGTTATCTACATAAAAAATTAAGTGCCGTTGGTGATCAGAGGAAAGCACAACAACAAAATATTTTGTGTGGTTAACAAAACCATAAATATTGCATACAAATGTTAAGTTTTCTTGACGCAAAAATGTTAAGAAGTAGCAGAAAAAATATTTGAAAATTTTATAATTTTTCTTCCTAAACGTCAAAGTCGCGATTTGAAATGTCTAGATTTGCAATTTTTAGACAAATAATCTCAAACAAATATGGATTATGCAGAAGAAATGTCGTAATAACTGTGTTCTACAAAGCGTTAAGTTTCAGCTTCAATCATCATTGTCCGTTATCTTACAAAAATATTTTCGGAAAATCCATTTCAAATAGACCCTCTTTGTGATGCAGTAGATTTAGCTATAGAGTTTATGTTTTATTAGTCTATAATTTTATCAAATTTCCGTAGAAAAAATTCGTTATTAAGAAGACCACGACTTGTGCATTTTGAAAATAACTCTTTGCAAATGAGCACGAAGAAGAACTCCTAAAACTCATATACGGGGTGAGTTGCAGTTTTTGTCTATTTACACATATACAAGGTGACGCATTTCTACGGTAAATCTCAAGATATCCGTTATTATACAAAATATGATAAAAAATTATATACGTTAATTATAGGGTGTCTCTGTATCTCATAAACCTATTTTGAAAATCACAGGCTGGCCCATTAGTCGTTGCTGATACACATTTTCTTTTTTTAATAGAACACCCCTTATGTTATTGCATTTTTACATTTTTCATCGAATTATAATGCATGTTTGTCCTAACGGGGGAAACGTCCCAGCTTTGTGTAATAAAAATTTGAAACTGACAACCCTGGCTGTTTCAATATATTATGCAGATTTTGTAGCTTTCCAACATTCAAAGAAAACAAACTAAGACACCCGTTATGTCAACCTCTCCCACACACATTACACAACGCCTTAATAAACTTTTAGGAGCGTGTCGTAGCTTTTAAATTTCTTTAATACAGGATAACTTAAATTTGTGTTGAGAGAAACGCCTTAAAATTAATATATGAGCAGATCTTTGAATGCTCTATGTATGTAAAAAATTACATTCCACTCACTTTAATAATAACAAAATATAGCGTATTCAAAAAGTTTTCCCCGATTTTCCACCGGAAAAATTTGAGCATAAAGGCTGATTAACAAACTCGACCCTGGTTTTCGCCCAAACCAGATTTTTGCCAAGCTTAATTGAAATCAGTTTTTTATTTTTTGAGTTATCGCTCGGATATATATATATATATATATATATATATATATATATATATATATATATATATATATATATATATACCGGGTGTCAACGAATTTATTAGACAAGCCATAATTTCTATAGTATTAGGTGTATCAAAATGAGATTCGGTACAGGCAAATGGTACGTGAAGAGGATAGTTTTAGCATATTTTTCACTTTCCGCTCACTTCCGGTTTTACCGGAAATGGTCCAGGTTTTGAATTTTTAAATAGAACACCCTGTATATTTTCACATTTTCGGATTTCTGAGACAATTCTTAATCAGAATGTGACATTTTCAAAAGTTTTTACGCCTACTTGATTTTTTTATAGCCACTTAATATTGCATATATCTATATTTTGCCGTTGTTTTCATCGAGACTTCCTTGGTAACCAAAACACTGATTTTCACAATGACAGTGACATACGCTTTTTGAACAGACATAGAAGTTACTTAAGTTTAGTTAAATTTCAGTTTAATTTCTTGTCACAATTATGTATACTCAAAGTGAGAAAGTGGACATGTTATTAATATTTGGAGAGTGTCATAGAAATTCAAGGAATGCTGCCGAGTTGTATGCTCACAGATATCCCAATCGGCAACATCCATCCCATCAATATTTTCCGTATGTTGAGAATCGTTTCAGACAAGGAGGAAATCGAGATGCGGAACAGAGGTTTATCATAAATGAAGACACTGAGATTGACGTTCTTGCCATGGTTGAGGTTGATAAAACGGTTTCTTTAAGAGAAATTAGTCGAGAACTGCAGATGTCATGAATCGGCAAGAAAAATACTGAAAAACCACGGGTATCGAGCATTTAAGTATCAGATACATCAACATTTGTATGGTGACGATGGCGATAGACGGGTATTGTTTTGTGATTGGCTGCTTCAAAATCAAAGAGTTAACCCAAATTTTATCAACTTCATTCTATTTTCCGACGAATCCCGATTTACAAATAATGGTATGTTCAATAAGCAAAATACTCGGTACTGGGCCCAACAAAATCAACACCAAATGAGAGAGGGCAATTTTCAAGAAAGGTTTGGCGTCAATGTCTGGGCTGGTATCATTCGAAACAGAATAATTGGGCCAATATTGTTTCAAGGTCAGTTAACAGGGGTTAGGTACTTAGGTTTTCTTCAAAATGAAATCGAAGATCATCTTGATAATCTACCTTTAGCAGTTTTACGGCGAATTTACTTCCAACAAGATGGAGCACCGCCTCACAATGCCAGAGAAGTTCTTAATTACTTAACAGAACATTTTAATAATCAAGTCATTGCAACCAATGGTCCCGTACGGTGGCCTGCACGCTCACCGGATCTCACTGTGCTCGATTTCCTTATTTGGGGGTATGTTAAAGAAAGGGTATACTATGCAACTGCTCCAGCCACTCTTGAAATCTTAGAAGAAAGAATTCTACACGCATTTAGAAGTATAACGCCTCAAATGTTAGAAAACGTGTGTAGAGAAACAATTGAACGGGCTGAAATGTGTCGTGAACAAGAAGGAATGCAGTTTGAACAATTACTGCAGTGAAAATTTTAATAAAATCGGATATTGTAATTTCAAATAATTTAAGTTCGTCGTTGAAGTTATTAGTTAATGTTGCTATTTTTTGTTAACTTTGTTAGTTCTCTTGATTTTTCTTTTCTTAACTTGTTAGTTTGTTAAATTTGTTTATCCAATCGCAAATAAATTATCATCGTTATATTCGTCAAAAATCCTTTTTTCGGAAAATGCTTGTCAAAAAAGTGTCGCCATTTGATAAATAATAATAAAAACGAAAATGTAATTTTGCCAACTTGTCTTATTCATATCTATCATACTAGTCACTAAAACTTTGCGATTGTAGTTTTCTGAGATCACCTAAGGTACTTAGATTAGTTTTGGTCCGATCATGTCCACCTAGATGCAATATTAAAAGTGTCTCAAAATCAAGTAGGCGTAAAAACTTTTGAAAATATCACATTCTGATTAATAATTGTCTCAGAAATCCGAAAATGTGAAAATATACAGGGTGTTCTATTTAAAAATTCAAAACCTGGACCATTTCCGGTAAAACCGGAAGTGAGCGGAAAGTGAAAAATATGCTAAAACTATCCTCTTCACGTACCATTTGCCTGTACCGAATCTCATTTTGATACACCTAATACTATAGAAATTATGGCTTGTCTAATAAATTCGTTGACACCCGGTATATATATATATATATATATATATATATATATATATATATATATATATATATATATATATATATATATATATATATATATATTTTAACGGGCCTTGGTTTTGGGTTCTAGGGACCCAAATTCGCGCTCATCTGAAGAATTTTTTCTTAATGAAAATTTGCTAAAAATTGGTTAGGTATTGACATAATCATGAAATGTTCATCGATCTTTTTTTAAAAGCAAACTAAAAACTTATTCTTACCTGTAATAAACCCACCTAAAATTGCTTTCGGTCATTTTCTATTTCAAAGTGAACATCTAGTTACATTACCTGTTCCCAACGAGCAAAACTTTGTGTTGCAAACCAAAGAAAAAGGAAACTTTCATCTCCCTCAACCAATATCATTTCAGCTATTAATATAGGAAAGTTGCCAGTTTCCAAGAAGGATCTCTGACAAAAGTAATTCAACCTTGCAGAAACTTTTATGCTTACCTTTTTCTTTTAAAAACTAACAATGCATTTACGCTGCTCCAGGCTTACTTTCAAATATGCATCTGCAACCAATTCTAACGAAGTATTATTTGCGCACTCCGTTGGAGAATTGTATAATGTTCGTCTGGAGAAAATGTAACTCAATGTAGGAAGACGATCGAAGTTAGATGTTTTTGTCTTGATTGCCATAAGGATTTGATTGGGCACCCCTTGTATCTATTGGGTGCCTTATTGTATTTGGAAACAATTAATTTTGTTATCGGTGATCTGTATGCTCAAGGGAGATATTGACCATCTCTAATGTTCAGGGGGTTGGGCTAGTTCTCTGTTTCTCTTACTTCTCGTTTATACAGAATATATTGAATATGCCAGTAGCAATTAAATGCCATATACGTAAATGTGGCCTAGTTGAGGACTTAGTTAAATTACAGTGTTCAGATGACATAAGGGTTGTTATAGTAATTCTAGTGTACGAATATATATGTACAGGGCGCAAAAAAAGTGTGGAATATTTCAAAAACTACTAAACATATTTTTTGACACTTGGTATATTGATGTACTTAAATCTAATAAAATCTTCAAGGAAGATAATTTTGTTTTGATCTTAACTCTAAAAATCTAAATTTTCTTAAAAACGGGTGGTTTGTGGAAAAATTGGCAAGAGGAGAAAAAGATAGACAATTGAATTTTCTATAAAATTGATGGCTCCTAACGTTTAATTAGGTTAGGGTTAAAAAAATCAATTCATTAAAAAGGTGACGCACCCCTAATTCGCCCCTTTTTGAGTTTATATCTAGTTAAAATTTTTGTGAAATAACGATGTTTATAAAAGAAAACCATCTACCAAATTTGGTTGTTGTATGTTAGGGCACTGCTGCAATACAGCTGTTTTTGTAATTATTAAAGAATCTTCCGGGTTCATATATCTCACCAACCATGGGTGTCAGAGAAAACTTTTATATAAAAAAATCGGCATGTTTTGAGGTCCTCTCTACACACACACACATACATTCTGTGTCAATTGCGTTGCGAATCATCCTGTATATATGTGTCACACCGATAACTCAAAAAATAATGGGCCGATTTTGATAAAATTTTCTGAGTACCTTCCTTTCCCAAGAGACTTAAATAAGTTTGTTATCGAGGAAAATCGGCCCAGGTTTACCCGGAAAATGTTGTGTTTTCTTTCAGAAAAATTTTTTATCTGTAAATAACAAAATAACAAAGTAAGGGCAACCAAGTTTGCTACGCGTGTTTATATTATAAATAGTGACCCACGTATCAAAATTATGGTCTGTAAGTTAAAAGACAAAAAAGTCATTTAAAGAAAAAAAATTGGGGTTTTCCTCAAAACGTCAAAGTCGCGATTTGAAAAGTCAAACGTCGCAACATTTAGTCAAAGAACCTGAAACAAATACGGTCTATGTAAAGAAAATGTCGCAAAAAGAGTGTTCTACAAACCCTTTAGTTTCAGTTTCAACCGTCATTGTCCTTCATTTTACTAAAATGTTTACAGAAAATTCATCTCAAATAGACTCATTCTCTGATGCTTTGGCTGTCGGTTTAGTTAAGTTGATGCTTTGGCTGTAGGCTTAGTTAAGTTTATGGTTTAACGGTCTATAATTTTTAGCTAATTTTCGTAGAAAAAATTAGTTAATTAGGAGACGGCGACTTTTGAACCTCAAAAAGATTTCTTCAAATGAGCGCAAACTAAGCCCCCTAGAATCCATATCCGGGTTTACTTTCAGTTTTTATCTGTTTACATGTCTACAGGGTGACACATTTCTAAGGTAAAGCTCAATATAATTGTTATTATACAAGATACGAGAAAACATTGTATAGGTTAATTATAGGGTGTCGTAAGCTGCATCTTATAAAAATATTTTGACATTCATAGGCTGGTCCATAAGTCATTGGTGATCCATACAATTGTTTCTTTCGAACACCCTTATTTTGCTCAATTTTTGCATTTTTTATTGAAATATGATGCATGTTTGTGGGAAAAAATGGAGACGCAGAGCGTTTTGGTAGAAATTCTTTATCAAATCCTTCAAATTTCAATAACTCAAAATTTGTTGGCTAGGAAACCAGTTTTCTCGGAAACATTTAAAGTTTATTTTCGGAAAATTTTTGCACATTTTCCACCAATAAGTAATTTTGATAAAATATGGAACATCTAGGCTATACCGGTAACCAGATTGATGTCTGCTTGCATTAGAGAGACCTATTTGCTATTAGAAACATTTTAATGAAAATTCACTTTCATAGCGAACTTTAAAGCTTTCAAAAAGTCAAAGTTGCGCCTCTAAAAACTAAGTGGAGTGTATGTAGATGATTTACTGCGTGTCTATGTTGAGTGTTTATTTATTTTTCCACCTTTTACCGTTTAATCAGCAATTGTGCACGCGACATGTTTTTATAAAAATTCACTACCATAACGCACTTGCTGCGCAGTACTTTGTAAAAATGCCTTTTAAATTTTGATTTTCTGTATAGTAAAATTAAATGAAAACTTACACTACGCTAAAAATAGTCTTCTGGGATGAGATGGATTTTCATTATATTATTGAATTGATTGCAGGTTTTCGGAAGAGCTAAAAATAACTAAGGCATTAAACTATGAAAAAAATTAGGGACATTAGTTTTTAAATGATGGAAGAAGACTAAAGCGAAATTTTCCGATACGTTTAAACGTGGGAGGACAGAGAGAAACAAAAAAGTCTTGTCAGCAGAAGCGGATACAAGAACGTTACAAGATTAATTGTAAACAAACTGTAGTCAGGGTGGTTATTAATGGTCATTTGAAGACTAACTTTCTCAGAAAAGATTACCCGGTCATCCCGGAAAAATGCTGAAACAAAGGTGTTGATAAATTAATATAAACAAAACAAAGGTATGGATTACCGGCTGAACGATAAATAAAATTAATTGCAGGATTGTTCTTTTTATGTTAAAAACGAGTGGACGACTACAAGATAAATTACTAGAATTATAGAAAACAAGGAGATTAAGGAGTACAGTTTATTTTATTAGAATATGCCGAGCATAGCATGTAGATTGTAGTTCCTATTATTTTATAAGATGCTTACCTCAATATTGAATCTTGAGTCGAAATTTGCACCAATAACATTACTTTTACAAGGTGAATTTTTGGGAACATGTGTCGATCACTAATAAGTACTTTGGTAAAACTCATGACGTAATAATTTATAAGAGTTTTATTTTTACGATAAAGAGTAGAACGTCATGAAGGAAAGCAGTGCTACATTGCCAGATTGTCAAATATTTCCGAGTATGTCTGTATTTTGAAAGCTAACCTTTTATTTAGTACCTAGATCATTTTACTAAATTTGTATTGACTTGGCTTCCAAATATCGTCATGCGCGAACAATTTGTCATAATTTAAAAAAATATATGCATTTTAACGATAATACCACAATGCTGCCAAAGGACGATGATAAATCATGATCGTCTGCATAAAATTCAACTAGTAGTAAACTACATGATTTCCAAATTTCAGACTATTTCCTTTGAGTCACGTTTGTCAGTTGACAAACAAATGTGTTTTACAAAAGCAAAGAATTATCTAAGGTAATATATGCCAACTAAACCTCACAAATGGGGATCTAAACTATTTGTGCTTTATGGCATATCAGGATACTCATATAATTTTGAAGTCTACACCGGGCAGGAAAATAACCCAAGTAGACTTGGGGCATGTGAAAATATTGTGGTGAGGCTTTTGCGTAACATACCAAATAATATTAATTATCCGATATATTTTGACCACTACTATACAACAATTCCTCTAATTGTACAATTATCGCAGCGTGGCATTAAGGAGCTTGGAACAATGCGAAGAAATTCCAAATTGTCCACTCCCAAGTGATCAAATCATGAAAAACCAAAATCGTGGCGAGAGCAGAGAATTTGTAACAGAAATCGAAGGTGTACCTCTTACATCAGTAATATTGAAATATAATAAATCAGTGGTATTTTTTTCTCCCTCAGGGCTCGTCCGCGGCTTTGCTGCCCCGATAGCACTGCAACCTTTGGCTTATTGTGCATACCCTTAGTCTTTTCACTCCACCTATCACAAAATCACTGTGCCTTGAACTAGTCTGCACAGAGATTGGTAGGGTGAAGTTTATAATGCTCTGTCTCCGGTCTAGACTGTCCGTAGATCAGTTGTCTTTTGCGGTCCAGAGCTTTACACTCTCACAAGATGTGCTGGGCCTATTCCTCCCTCTCGCCGCAGAGTCTTCATGCAAGGCCCCCTCGAACCGCCCAATTTTATGCACGTGTTTCTTCACGGCCATGTTTCCCGTCAAGAGACCTGTTATGTTTCTGAGCTATCCTCTGCTAAGATTTAACAGCTCCACAGCTCTCTTCGAACTGGGTTAGTCAATTATTGGGTTGCCATGTATAAGCCCTGGACAGTCTGCCCAGTACACCTTGTGTTGGTTTCTGACCCAGGACTTGATGGCTCCCCTGGCAGTGCTCTTTGTCACGCCCAGAGCCGGTTCTGGTCCCCTAAATGGTTCTGCTGACCCTCTCTTCGCAAGACTGTCATCTTCTTCATTGCTTTTGACCTCCGCGTGACCCGGCACCCAGATGAGGGTGACCTCATTCTGCCCAGCTAGGTCGCTCGTCTCAACTCGGCACTCACTCACCAGCCAGGAATTTACCCGTGGGCCACTTAGGGCCTTAAGGGCTGCCTGGCTGTCTGAGGCTATGAGGATCCGCTTGTTGGTGTAGCCCCTCCTCTTGATCTCCGGCACACAGTGCAGGATGACGTACATTTCGGCCTGAAAGACCGTTGCATGGGCTACGAGGGAAATACTATGACTTACCCTCGGTCCTTCCGAATAAATACCTGCCCCTGTCCCACGCTCTCCGCCAGATGCGTCCGTGAACTAGACGAGCGCGTCCCGTGGTATGCCCGGCGTCTCTCTCGCCATGCCTCGCGGTCATGATTTTCACTGTAAAGTTGTTTTCCCTGCAGTTTCGCGGGCTCGCGAAGTCTGATCTCATTTCAAGCATGGGCTCCTTCACGATCTCCTGAATTTTGCAGTGGCCCCTGAAGCCTGGGTTGATCTTCAGTCTACCATTGCAGGCTGGTCTGTATAGTCCTAGGCTGGCCTCCCACATAACTAAGTGTAGGGGGTGGGGCAGATCCAGCAACACCTCCATGGCGACTGTTGGGGTTGAAGACATGGCCCCTGTGATGCCTAGGCAAGCCATCCTTTGGATCTTGCCTAGTTTTTGTTTGGCCCTGGATTCTGTCACATTAGGCCAGTAGACCAGCGCCGCGTATGTTAACGATGGTCTGACCACCCTTGTGTACAGCCAGTGGGCCATACTAGGTGTTAGTCCCCACGTTTTTCCATATAGCCTCCTAGTGACGGCTAAGGTCATGACTGCCTTACGCAGTATTTTTTCAACGAGACCATTCCAGGTTAGCTTAGAGTCCAATACGACTTCAAGATATTTTACCTCCCTGGTCATTGGAATGTTCCTACTGTATAGAGTGAGAGTTCTGTGGCCCTCCCACTTCCTCCTCGTCGTAAACGGTATGACGGTTGCTTTCTCGGGGCTCACCCCGAGCCCTTGACCAACAGTCCACCCTTGCATCACTTTATGTGTTGTCTGCATGCGCTCCCACACTGACTGTGTAAGCTTTCCTCGGACTATGATGACAATGTCGTCCGCATAGCCCTGTACCTTATACCCCCTTCCGAGAGCTTCCCCAGCAGGCCGTCCACGACTAAGCACCAGAGCAAGGGAGACAGAACCCTCCTCTGCGGACACCCCGCCGCGACCCTCGCCAGCAGAGTCCCTCCCGCGAGTGAGGTGAACACCGCTCTCTACTTGAGCATGGAACAGATCCACCTGCAGCAGTTCTCCTCTATTCCACGCTCTTTGACAGCTGCCAGGACCGATCCGCAATGAGGTGTTGCTGAAGGCCCCGTCTATGTCTGCTACCCACCATCAGCTGCTCCAATTCCTTGGGTGGAAGAGGGTCTGTGCTGTCCCCTGGCAGATAGGCTGTAATGTCCCTCGGCCCATCCGCTCCTCCACATCGGATTTTGATCGTTGTCAGGCCCCTGGAACAGAAATTCTTTAAAGGCAGAAACTCTATCCCTTCCCTGACAAAAAACAGGCCCTCGGGTTCTCGCTGGATCTGCTGTAGATGAGCTTCCTAGCAGCTCCGCCGATCTGATCTCTCCTTTATAGGAGTGCGGTTCCTGGATGAGGGCAATATTCGCGTTCCTCAGCGCCATCAGTAGTCCGGCTGTGGCTGCCCTACTGTGTTGGAGGTTCGCCTGAGGGAACCTAAGCCCTATTAACCCCTAGTTGCTTCCCCAGTGGGCGGAAGCTAACCCTTCCCAAGCAATATAATGAATTGAATCAGGTTCCTTCAAGGGCCTTGTAAGACGCCTGGTCGATCGAGAACGCGAGAGTCTGCCTTTTCTCCTCTGCCTTCCTGCTTAGAACCAACCAGTGTTGTGTCCCCAGGTCTGGGTTCTGGATCTTCAGTCTACTGATCACCGTCTCCTGTGGGACGGTGTCAGGGATCCGTACGATACCCTTGCGTCTCTTTGGGAGTTTCTTGGGCTCGACGGCTGTCAAGTCCGCCCCCTTCCAAATTTGACCGAGGCCCCCGATCTTTTCCCGCGGCCAGTCCCGCGACTGCGGGCCGGCACAGGTTATCCAGAGGATGCCCCCTGCCAGGCGCGCCCGGTGGAACTGATGTGGGCTCTCTCCTTCCTGAAGAGAGTCCACCGCAGCTACCACCGCAACCTGGATCAGGTCCGCCTTCCCCTGGTCTAGCGTGACCTCAGGATGGCGCCTGTCAATCACCGCCATCCCGATGCTCTCCGCAGGCTCCCTATATGAGCCAGCCTGCTCCAGTGTTCGGGCCTTGGTCCTTTTGGGACGTTTGTCTGCAGTAGGCGTGCTAGAGCCCGAACGCGACCTCTTCTGACTCGCACTCTCCTCCTGCGCCTTTACAGGTTACTTGACCGTCCGCGTCCCGGGGCAGTCCCTACACTCCTACAGTAGGGTCCTCATTGGTGGAGGGCCCCCCAGACTCCGCGGACCTCGTCGCCCTCCGGTGGGACCCAGCCTCCAGCTTGGGTGTCGGGGACAAGTCTGTGGCCGAAGCTATCCCCCGTATCTACGTCGCTTGTGAGACCTCCAGAGTCCGCGGATGCTGTCGCCTCCTGGTTCGTCTCCGTTTCCGGAATAGACTCAAGGCACGAGTCTGTAGCCGGGGCCACTCCTCGAACCTCATTGGTTTTGGTTCCATATGTATTTATGATCTTCATATTGTTCCCACGAGAATGGGGGAAATACTATCCACACCATCAGAACACCCTGTGTGGTGCAAGGCGAGTTACTCTGGGGGGTTGCGCGGTACTCCAGAGGTTCCGTGCACGACACAATCACCCTGGTGCCATCCATCCATTCGCACTGGTCACGTGACACCGTAGATTGGGGGAGTTTATTTCGACCTCCTTGTCTAGATCCGTCATGTTTAGTTATAAGCACGGTCACCTCGTGCAGGATGCGGCTCTTTACCGTGCATGACGGTCTTGGGGAAAGCTTCATCGAAAGCTTATGTTGTTGTTTCCATTTCCTCAGTTTGCCCCCTGGAGTCCTTTGGCCCGCAACTCCTCGACCCCTAATCAGTGGTATTGGTTTTCACCTTTGGCCTAAAGCAAAGGTTGAGAGATACGATAAAAAAAAAGAAAATAGTAGAAGCTGATTTAGTCAAAAAATATCATAAACATATGGGGCGAGTCGACTTATTAGATAGGTTGATAGGCCGGTATCGAATAAAGATAAAATCTGGGAAGAGGTACTTCCACTTACAAATTTTTATCATTTATTGGACATGACAGTAGTTAGTCCCTGGCCTTTGTACAAACGTGTTGCAGCTAAAAGAGATAAAACAAAAATACTTGGACTTGCCGACTTCAGAATTGAAATAGGTCTGGCACTATGTATGATGTGAGTTCGCTAAAGCGACCAGCCTGGACGTAAATCAGACGTTAAGAAGAAACTACAAGACATCAAAAAAAAAACTTGGTCAGTCAATAACCTCCAAAAGATATGAGAACTGATATCACTCCACACTTTCCCACTTGGATGGATAGGCGTTTAAAATGCAGATTACCTAATTGTAAAGGATCCACGTACGTAAAATGTGTCAAATGTAGTGCCAGTTTATGTTTTAATAAGGATAAAAACTGTTTCAATACTTTTCATAATCCTTAGTTGTTGTTCAGAGAACAATAAGATTTGCAGAAGGGCAGTAGTAAACGTGGAAACATAATTATTAAGAACATTAAATTTATAAGTAAAGTTAGTTATAGGAAAATTCTCTACCACAAGTGATGTAAATATTGCATATAATTGTAGGTCAAAAATGTATGGATAACATTGGCATTGAAACGATTACATTATGTAAATAGTAAACAAGGTGAAATTGCAGCGTACAAGGAATGATGACTGCTGAAGTCGGCAAATTATGTATGATGCAAACCAATTAAAAACTATAAGTAGTATTTGTTGATAAACGTTAAGAGACTTTTAGTTTAGATTCTTAAGATGTAAAGACGAGAGACTGTTAGTTTAGATTCTTAAGATGCAACGACGCGACACTTGTGATTTAATTATGTAGAGACATTACGAGACTGTTAGATTTAAGATTCACTATGTAAACAGTTCGGGTTTAAAATTCATTCAGTTAAGCTAGTTCGTAAGCATTGTTAAGTTTAGTGAGTTTATTAAAGTTATATTACATCGTTACTATGTCTAAATTCGCCTAGTTTGACCATTTTAAATCCCCACATAACCTCCGCTCCTTAAACAGTTGTTTTAAAGTACTTTTTTGGTTCGCAAATAAATCTTGTTCCGCTTATTAACTTAATTTTTTTCATTTAACAAGTATACCTGAAAGCACTATGTAGCATATATGCAACACATAAAAAAAAAGATATTGCCCATCATTTAAGATTTTTAAAAATATTTTTATGTGTTTCTATACATAAAAATACATCATATAGAATTTTTTTGTTGAAAACAAAAAAAAATACGCATTTAAGGGTTAATATTTAAAAACTATGTCGAGTAATTTAGAAAACGGTATCGTCTAGATACGTTTCACTTATCTATTTTAAACTTGATATTGGAATCCATATTTACAAAATAAATGATGTACCCGTTTTCTAACTATTAAAATATAACGTTCTTAATGCTGTACAGTTTCTGTATAGCAAACAAGGACACAGGTTTTCATGATTCCATAATTTTTATAAATAGTAGAAAATGCCTATTTTATACATCTAAACATAAATGTAGTTGCTTTTGTAAATATGAATCGTCTTGAAAATCCTTCTAAAGTGGTATTCAAGGAAAATAAGAGAGAAAAATCTCTGAAATCCTTATCTAAACGTTTGAGCGTTGTGTACGTGTTTTATTTGTCTGGTCGATGCAAGAGAGCCAGAGCAAGCTGAAGGCCTGGATGGTGTCCTGGGGGCATTCTGACAATCAAGTCAAGTGCCCAGAGCTGTCACTCGACAAGCTGCATTGAAACACGCCGGTTCGGACTTCTTCCTGTTATTGCTTTTTGTTGCAGAGAAACAGATGAGAACCGTTGCTTCTCTTCAGCTTTTTATTTACCCCCATCTTTACCCTCTTGTCACCCAACCAACCCATCTCTGGCTTTCCGTCACTGTTATTAGTTTTCTAAACTCTAAACAGTTGGTATGTTTTTTTAACACTGTCGAAGAGTACGTGCTAACACGAATAGTTTATAAAAACTGAAAGGCCGGCTGTAGCAAGTGCGTCGTGATAGCGAATTTTCATTAAATTATTACACCTCTTAACTATTAAATTTATCGTTAATACAGACACTTTAATTTTGCTACATAGCAAAGTCTATGGAGGCAACGTTTGTACCAAATTTTATCAAAATATGTTTATTGTAACAAACACAGCTTTTTACAACAGACACATATAAAATCTGATCAAAATCAACCGTTCTATAGCTTTTTTTCGAAATCGGAAAGGCACAACTAATTTTTCTCTTGCTTGTGTTCCGTCCGTGTTCTTCCAAATGTGTGTGTAGGGTGTGTTGTTTCTAATTTTGGAGAGATGGGTAAATGACCCTCCGGTGTCAGCATAACTAAGTAGTCTGGTATACCGCCAGATCCAAAGCGAAACCAAGTATTGGATCACGGCCTTTCAGAACAGGACCGACAACCGAAATTTTAATAAACCTAAGAATATACGCAACTATATTTCAGGCCAAAATGGCCGTCATACAATGTTGCGTAAAATAGATTATTGAGCACGAAGTGTTGAACCAGTCAGTTGCCATATACTCGTGTAGCCAAGGAACGCTTAAGGCACTGAGGTTCCATGGAGATCAACTTAAAGATAGTGTGGGACTGCCTGACAAGCCCAATGTAGCTAGGAAGTAAAACAGGCGACACCAGCTTCCAGCATTTGAGGGTTTTAAAGAAATGATAAAGGAGATGAAATGGTCAAAGTAGACGCATTCAGAGAGTTTTCGAAACTTCTAACGGTATAACCAGACCGAGAATTAGAATATCCACCAATGAATGGATTAGAGGCAAATCACTGGAACGGTGGAAAAACTCCTCATGGTAGAGGAAGGCCAAAGAGTTTATCAAAGAACCTTTGCTTAATTTAATTATTTCCGAAATTATAAAAATTATGTGGCCCCCATGATGAAATTATGCTAATTTGTAACCTGAAAAGCGGCAACCACACATGACCTAAGTAAACATTCCAGGGGAGACGAGGCATTTCACATATACCATATGAAAAACGAAACTGTAATTTAAATATTATATTAATATACTGACACTAATAAACATGAGCACACAAACACCTCAGAGAAGAATTGCATCAGAACACAATTTATTAAAAAGTACTCTATAGTTTTTGAAAAATCGTTTCAAATTCAGACCGGCACAAAAATTGCATCCATGGGATGACGAAAGATCAGTGTTATCCCATGATTGGTTTCGTAAGAAACTAAGACAAGGCATCAACTTCCGTGGTAAAATGTTATGGATGAACGAAACCCTGATAGATGTATTTTTAACATTAGTTATCTGTAGAGAATCTTCATTTAACGCAGTCACGCCACAAGTCGGTATTGCAGTAGATGTATGGTATGGTCTTTTAGAGAATGTTTGCATTTTCTTCACAATTATTTCAAAAAGAGTCTTCGTCTCACCGCATTAAGAAATATAAACTGATTCTAGCAAGATTGAGCATCTCATTATAATGCCAGAAGTGTCACTAAGTATTTAAGTTAACAACTTCCAAATTCTTGGATTAAGCCCAATGGTCCCATACATGTGGGGTTGACATGTTTTAAAGGAGGTATGGCTGCAAAAGGTGAAAAAGGCAGCTTTTAGCTAAGCTGATTTTCCGCTCATATTGCCTTTTTAGATTCCTCGTCTAGCACCTCTATTTACTCCTGGTCGTTGTTTGCTAGACATTTTTCTTGTGGTTTGTGCAATCCTTGAGGGGTTCTAAGCATGTTTCTGATTTTTTTTTTGTAACATCCCCTTCCAAGAAGCAAACTGCAAATTTAACAAAATTTTTCTTCAGGTTATGAATAATCATAAAATGACGCACGATTTTTGTAATTTACCGATTGTGTATCTCATGGTTTGGTAGATCCCAAAAGTGAGTCAGTTAAAAATGCACCGTGTATATGGAATGTACATTTTTATGTACTTGTGTTTATATTTGTTGTGTTGTATCTATGTTGTTTTTATATATTTGACGTGCCACGTATACAATTTATGTATCAAGAGTGGCCAATAAATGTTATTATTATTATTATTATCAATTAACTAAGACTTTGTTGATGGAAACACATTTTCATGAATGTATCACACCGATAACTCAAAAAATAATGAGCCGGTTTCGATCAAATTTGGTGAGTACCTTCCTTTTGCAAAAGCTTGGATAAGTTCGTTAGTCAGGAAGTAGTTTTTCACCGAAAATTTTGTGTTTTCTTTCGGAAAAAATTTATATCTCCGGAAATAAGAAAATTCTGGCAACCAAATTTGGTACGCGAATTTACGTCATTAAAAGTGAACTACGTACCAAAATTTAGATCTGTAAGTTAAAAGACAAAAGTGATAGGATTTAAAGAAAAAAAATGGGTGCGACTGGGATGACCAGAGAAACACACAGAAACAAAATATTTGGTGCGGATAAAAAAATCTATTGTATATTACGGACAAAGATTGAGTTTTTGGCGCAAAAAGAAATGGCAGAAAAATTACTTTGAAAATTTTATAGTTTTTCCTCTTAAAATGTCGCATTTGCAACGTCAAAATTGGCAACTTTTATGCAAAGAACCTGAAACAAATACGGGTACTGTAAAGAAAATGTCGCAAGAAGTGTGTTTTACAAAGCCTTAAGTTTCAGCTTCAACCGTCATTGTACTTCATTTTACTAAAATATTTCCAGAAAGTTCATTTAAAATAGAACCTGTCTCTGATGCTTTGTTAGTAGTTTTAGGTATGGAGTAAAGAGATAACTTTGTACCCCTTTTTAAGCATATTGCGCGCACGAAGGGTGTGAGATTTGGCATGGTTAAAGTTCATATGGAGAAGGAGTGCAGAAAGATAAAATGTATGTACAATGTGTTACAAATAGATTAACCGTGCTGTTCTAATTAGACAGTCGGATTCCCCCAGTCTGAGTTGACCGTTAATGAATACATGAAATGTCAAACACAAAGCACTGAGGCTATATGACAAAAAACATCAACAACATTCAACCTTAAAAATTTAATGAATTACGATCGAATTTCGACCACTGCACAAGTCCACTAGGATGGTTTAATACTCTATATTATTTAACGAATTTTCGTTGAAAAAATTCGCTATTGACGAGCCCGCTACTTTTGGATTTAAAAAGATTTCTTCAAATGAGCGCGAACTAGAACCCCTAGAACCCACATGCAGTGTTAGTTTCAGATTGTATCTGTTTACATATATACAGGGTGACGCATTTCTACGGTAAAGCTCAATATTGCCGTTACTAGAAAAAATTGTATACGTTAATTATAGGATGCCTGAAGCTGCATCTTACAAAATTATTTCGATAATCACAGCATGGCCCGCAAGTCGTTGCTGATACAAATTTTCTTTTTTAAATCGAACACCTTTTATATTATTGCTTTTTTTCATTTTCCATCTAATTATAATTCATTTTTGTAAACCAAAATCTGATCGTTTTCAATTGTTTTACATTTTTGGCACATATCAAAATGATACAGCGTTTTTACCAATATATAGCAGTCCCATGAAAATGACGCATTCAGAGAGGTTTTCGTTTATATTATTCGTGAAAAAAAATCAAGGTCCCGTATACAATTTTTTATGTTTCTGTAGAAATCATTGTAAAATTTTTCTCAAATTTTGGTAATTAATAATAAATGTTTAATAAGTTATGGTAAAAAATTGTTTTGGATTTGCGTGAAAAAAATGTTTTCAAATTTTCATGAAAGTAATTTTTTTCAAATTTTGTCAAAAGCTTTTTGTGAAAAAGTATATATTGGTAGATGGGAAATAGCTTGAAGTTCGCTGTGGCGAGGGAGGGGGTCCCTTTTAAGTTTTTTTTTTTTCAAACAATAAAGTTATTTCGACGAAATATGGTACATTGTTTCTACTATATATATATATATATATATATATATATATATATATATATATATATATATATATATATATATATATATATATATATATGTTATACCGGTAACCAAATTAAATGCCAGCTTTCATTGGAAAAAGACATATTTGCTATTAAGTTTTTTTTAATGCAAATTCACTACCATAACGAACCAGACTTTTTTTAATATGCAGGATGTAATGTTTAGCTTGTAAAACATACTTTTTCTTTTCAGGTGAGCCACTCTTATCCATTCAATGTTCTCCTGAATTACGTCTGGTAAGACCTTTTCCTTACTTAACGCTGAAACTCATACCTACCCTCGTAAATGTCTGTAATTTATGAGCTTGAATTGTTAATTTGTCATCATGCAGCTTCAAGTGGAGGCTAAGTAACACTGATATATCTAAAGCGCTGTAATTTAATTTTAAGTGGCCTCTCACAGAGAAGACGCCAGCTGGAGTTGACATAAAATCTTAAATATTTCCACCTGTTACGTGCAACTACAAAAAACAAGATTTTATTAAGTCTCATCCTCCATTAACGTACCAACATTTTTTAAAGGTTATCTCATTTTCCTTAATTTCATTCACTAAACGGTGCTAAGTGAAGTTGATGATGAAAGAGAACATATTATATTAGATGCTTTTGGGTATAAAGCTCAGCCTTTGACGGTAGAACAGATGCCTTATATTTGATTATATAATCAGTTACCTAATCTTATGAAGAAAAAGCAGTCAATTAATAGCGATATATATATATATATATATATATATATATATATATATATATATATATATATATATATATATATATATATATCAAATCTTCTAGGTTATTTGGTTTGTTAACATAGATTTTTGATTTTAAATACCGCCATAAAAAATCCAGGAGCGTAAGATCTGGGAACCTGATGGGGGTGGTGGGGGTGGGGTCACTCTATTGGCACCGCCTACCGATCCACTCGCCAGGGAAGCAATGATTTAAAACCTTACGAACAGGATGTGCAAAGTATGGAGGTGCACCGTCTTGCTGAAACCAAAGATCACCACTTGGTAAATTAGAATCAGCTTCACTTGCAAAACTTGCAGCAAGAGCAGAGATAAGCTCACTCCGTAGAAATTATGATAACCCAGTAAGAGTTTCGTCGAAAAAGTAATGATTTTATCGTGGACTATTTCTGGCCACACGTTAACTTTACGAGGGTGTTGTGTCTGTGCTTCAGTCATCCAGTGAGGATTCGCTCTACTCCAATACCTGTAAATTTCTTTATTCACTGTTCCATTTAGCCAATATGATGCTTCGTCCGAGAAAAAAATTTGGCGAATTTGGATTACGGTTGCATAAATCTTGCATTAATTCACAAAAATGTATTCGTCAGTCTGGGTCATCTTCATTAAGTTCGTGCAGCAGCTATATTTTGTAGGAATGGTAATTTTCTAATTGTAATGCACGTAATACTGATACTGATCGCTGAGAAACTTCATAGTATGCTGCAATTGATCGAGATGCAACATGAGAATCCTCACCCACACTTAATAAAATATCAAGATTTAAGTCTTGATCAATTTTCTTAGGGCGCACTGCACTTTGCATGTGTTTAATATGTCCAGTTTTTCTGAATTTATTCTCGATTTTAGCCACAGTGGACTGGATAATACGTCTACCTGAATATTTCGCATTAAACAAATTGCACATTTCTCGCTGTGTTCTGGTTTTATCGCCGCATCCAACGAGAATTTAAATTGCTGTACGTTGGGTTTCACTTAAATGTCCCATACTTAATTAACTTTCAAACGAGATTTATGTTATTAAGAATAACGTTCATTTGACAATGACGTACACCCGATTAATCTGTATTATTGATTAATACCTACTTGTGGATACAATTTTTAACAGTTTATTTACAGGAAATAATCTTATCTTATTCGTTATCTTTTGATTGCTGTTTTGAATAGGTTATGTTTTCCACTCTTTTAATGACTTACATTCGAAGATTTAACGACGTGAGGTATCAAAATTTTGATGGTACCGTTGTAGACAATTCAATGACCTATCAAAATAAAAACTTAAAACGGAGGCTGTTATTTAAAAAAGAATGTCGATGACGTCATATTTGAAAAGCAGGAGTGGGAGAAACGTAAATTTTATGCAAAAATGTGTATTTTTAGTGAATTTTCGTTAAGAAAATTCGCTAATAGAGAGGTAATTATCTTGAAAAAGAAATAATTTAAGGCTGCGAATTTTGAAGAGAAGCACGTTTTTTATTTGCTTTTTCTTATTTTTATTAGTTAATTTTCATTAAGAAAATTTACTAATAGAGAGGTATTGATGGTGAGACTTTCGTAACATTTCTTCAAATGAGCGCGAATTGGGGCCCCTGGAACCCATTTCCATGATCAGCTAAAATATATATAAAGTATATATATATTGCATACAGACTTGGAGAATACTTCTCTGGCTTCACTGTTGGTTTTTAGTGGTGAAGGACGTAGCCAGCGCGTGAGCTAACTGGAGCAAGTGGCCCTTCGAATTCTGGAAGTTCTAGGATGTTCTTCAATGCTTCTGTGACTATATATATATATATATATATATATATATATATATATATATATATATATATATATATATATATATATATATATCACTATTAATTGACTGCTTTTTCATATCCAACCGATAACTCAAAAAATACTTCACTGCTTTGGACCATATTTGGGAATTACCCTTATTTTGTTAATGGCTTGGATGAGTTCTTTCATCAGATTTAAAAAAAAAACTAAAAAAATATTTTTTAAACCGCAGTATCTCTCAAATTCTTTAAGTGATTGAAACGAAAATTTACAACTTAAAAGAACATAGACAGACATCGTTCCGTACCAATTTTCAAGTCTTTTGATCATAGAAAAATAAAGTTATACGAAATTACAATTAAAATAATCCTCGACATCACTTCAAATTCTGTAATGCAATATCTAAAATACCTCTACTGCTATGATATTTAAATAAATGGTCGATAAAAATCTATACAATGGAAGTTACAAGTATTATGGCAACATGTCATAACGTAGACAGGGACGCCATCTCGGTACAGAACCAGATAGTATGTTGTCACCACAGCTCTAGTTAACACAAAATGTTATAAATGAATACATGCGTACAATCAAGTAACAATTTGGTAGATTGTCAGACCTAGCCCATTTCGTTTATAATACCGCTTTCAAAAGCGCTAAATTTTAGCATGCGACAATGTTCTTTGCAAGTATCAAAACCTGCTCACAAAATGAGAACGATACTGATAGATAAGTTACTAGATCCAACATTTTTATTATCGATGATTATGCAGATTGGTTTTTTTTATAGTGAGTTTAGTAAATAGCACTTTAAAGCGTATTTCTGTATTTCTCATATTGTACGTTTCAAACAGGTACAGTCTCGCTTAAAATTGGCCATACGTTTGTTTAGCGTCCAAGCCTATCGAACTTAATTTAAAAGATGCTTGCTTTCGACGTCGACCGGATTTCAGTGTAGTCTTAGACAAAACCTAGATTCATACACTCTCGAGTTGCGAAATAGCCGCAAAACGTATTACTATTGGTTTATTTAAAATAATATCGTAAAACTGTGGTTTTTTATTAGATTTTTTAAATTTATTTTACTAATTTTTGTGTGCACACAGACACGATCTAAATGTCTCTCTACTTTGAAGTTTGTGTAGCCTCAATGTTAATTAAGGACCCCCCTTTATTATACTTACTTATCTTATGCATATATGTAATATAAAAATTAAAAAAGTGTGAAACAGCAAGTGAATATATTTACTTCAGTGCTGTATTCGATATTTTCTGAAAAAGACATTACAGGCTAAGAAATTTTCTTGTGCTTTATGCTTTGAAGGTAGTTTTATGCATGGAAAGGGGGTAGAAGAACCCCCCGTGTTTTTGGGTGAAGGGACAGAAACCCTCTTCGTCCTGGGGGTTCTTCTTCCCCTTCTGCATGCATACGATCACCCTCAATGCATGAAACCCAGGATATTATGTTCCGCTTTCTAATGTATTTTTTGTTGAGTATATTTCCTGTTTATCAATTGTTTTGTTTGAGTTTTATATCCAAATTATTGTATAAATATTTATGTTAGAGGTCATGTTTCTGCTTGCCCTTCTTTAGCTTATTTTTTACAGTTCCTAATTAAATAAAGTAACGTTTTCTAACTTTTAATATAATAATTTAATATAAATAATCACTATAATATATTATTCTTATGAAAATTCACTACAATAATGCACTTGCTGCGTCCCAAACATTTTGAAAACTAGAGTTAATTTGTCTGAGCATTTCGTCAAAACATAAATCGCTCAAATTTTAATGAATCTATTTTCTCATTTCGCCGCTCAATATATATATATATATATATATATATATATATATATATATATATATATATATATATATATATATATATATATATATATATATATATATATATATCGTTGCTGGCATTTTCGAAAACATTCTATAAATGAGCGCGTAGTGGGACCTCTAAAACCTATCTTTAAACTCCGTTTAAATTTAAAATAATAATATAACTTACCAATAGTGTACAATTCTTATGAAAATTCACTACTATAACGCACTTGCTGTGGTTTTTATCTAAGACTAGATGCATTCTCGCAACAATTAGAACCGTAGACCGGTTTCGCTCTCATTAGAGCTCTTCAGTACGGCATACTAATTGTAGCAAATGGGCCAGGGCTAACAATTTTTTTAATTGTTAGTTAGTTGTATACCGTATCTATTTTTAACACTCTGTGTTATTTGGAGCGGGCGTGACAACATAGTACTTGGTTCCGAACTAGGTGGCGACACGTTCACCACTCACTTTGTGGTTGTTATTTAACAAAAAAAATTCTAAGGACGTCATATTTGAAAAGCAAGAGTCGGGGAAACGTAGATTTTATGCAAAATTGTGTATTTTAGAAAACTAAAGTTGACGTGTCTGAGCATTTTGTCAAAACACAAATCGCTCAAAGTTTAATGAATCTATTTTATAATTTTGCCGCTCAATGTATATATATATATATATATATATATATATATATATATATATATATATATATATATATATATATATATATATATATATATATAATAGAAATATATCGATGGTAGCATTTTCGAAAACATTCTATAAATTAGCGCGTGGTGGGACCTCTAAAAGCGATCTTTAAAGTCCATTTAAATTTAAAGTAATTTTAATAATATACCTTACGAATAGTGTACAACGCGAACTGGGACGAAATACGGGATTACTTGTCCTCATTTCCATGAGCGTCTGTCTGCTTCTCTCATCCTGATCCTTCTAGTAATATAATTCCAGGGTATTCTCTGTTACCAACACACTTTATAAGCTGCCTGTGACCATAGAAGTAACAGTTTATAAACCTAATTCTCATAGATAAGGACGTGACACTGCCCCCTTCTTATTTGATAACGATGATGGGATGTTTAAAACACTTAATCTCACTTAAATATTGTTTTCTGTTTGTTTGTAAATTTGAGTAAATGTTTCTGACCAAACACTTATCATGTTAAGGTTTCTTTCAATTTGTAAATATTATCAATCGTTGAGTTTTTCATTAGGGTGTTAACGTTACAGCTGCTGGATAAAGACCATATCCAGTGATGTTGTCAATAAAATGCCATCAAACATATGTTTCTAATAAAAAGCTTTCACATGCAATTGGTGTTGAGTATATTTATTAAGGCAAGGAACCTGTATGATATGTTTTTAATGCAATGTTATCACAATAGAAAGCTTTCGGGTTGGTTGGCAACAGAATAATGTGGTGAGAAAGAGCCGTGGAAGGAATGTTCGTGTGGGTGGGGACAACAATATAAATGGAATTCTGATCGGATCAGGTAGAAAAGCACTAGGCGCTAACCACTCAGTCTTTATGGCATTTTATAACTCTCATATTATTAAATGCATCTATCAATTTTTCCACGCTTATAGATGACGGAATACCGGCGGTCAAGTTCAAGAACCGTGAAACTTAGTACTCATTAAGCTGCACCCAGATATCGTATGGTCTTCAACATGTTGAATGGTTTGAATGTATAATTAAAAGAGGGATTTTATGGATATAATTCTGAATTGTTGTAAAGAGTACTTCTGGAATAATATTGTTACGTTCTTCGGGGATCTTGATTTGTTAACTAACAAAACACGGCTTTTCAAATTACTAAATTACTATAACCAACTATTTTCCAGCGTCATCATCAACTAAAATGTTTCTCTCTATTACTGAATATCTGTAGTCTACTTCTCGCCTCTATTATTTCACACTGCACTGATTCACTTAAGACCGACTCCCTCTATCTGCGGCTCGTCTATTTATACAGTCCATAGAGATTCTAGACCTTTCTACCTTGTTCCATACCTGTAACTTCTGGTTCTTTCTAGAAATATAATTCCAGGGTATTATCTGTTACCAACACACTTTACAAACTGCCTGTGACCACAGAAGTAACAGAGTTTATAAACCTAATTCTCATAGATAAGGACGTGACACTGCCCCCTTCTTACATTCGACCGCCCCGGTCCAATTCTGACATTTCTTGGTACAGTGCAAGCCTGTGCACATGACTTGTACGGACTTTCCTATAATTTCTGTAGTTTCGGTCACCCTCCCTTGCTCCGTACTAGATAACCGCACCCGATTTCCTTCTTTAAAACTAGGTAAATTTGCTCGCACTTCATGCGGCCGTTTTCTACCCGTATATGCATTCTGACAGCAGAGTGGATGGCTTCCCTTCTCGTCAGTATGTCGCAGCTCTCTTCAAGCGAAGTTCTTACGTTGCACTGGTTCTTCCGCACAGTTGCTTTTGTTCTGGCATTTCTACTTGCACAAATATCTCTACAGGCCCTATTTTTAATCTGCTCCGTTCCAACAAATGTGTTGACCTACGTTGTGCCAATTTAAGCCTAAAAACCCGAGTGCATTTATTTGATTTTTGTCCGCGATTGATATCTCGAATATTCCCGAAAAAAACTAGTTTCCTGGCCAATGAACCTTATAGGTTAATAGCAAATTGAGTTATTCAAATTTGAGGCGTTCAATAAAAATTCGCTACCATAACGCACTTACTGAGTCATAAATTTATTTTCCTACAAAACATGCATTATAATTTCGTGGTCGAAATTCCATACATTTAAGGTCAGCTCAGAACTGATACTGACCGGGGAATCCGTCTGTCTAATTAAAACAAATCATTGTTTAATGTATTTTAACTGAGCAGATTTTCCTGGCTAACGAACTTATCCAAGCTAATGGCAAAAGAAAGGTACTCACCAAATTTGATCAAAATCGGCCGATTATTTTTTAAGTTATCGATGTGATACATACACACACACACACACACACACACACACACACACACACACACACACACACACACACACACACACACACACACACACACACACACACACACACACACTCACTCACACACACACAAAACATATAAAAATTGAAACTGACCCCGAATATGTGTTCATTTGAAGGAATTTTTTCAAAATTCAAAAGTCGCGATCTCCTCATTAGTGCTTTTTTTCACTAAAAAAGAGAGATACTAATACCCTTTTATTTGTTGGAGTCAGAAAGCCGGGAAATTTGAAATATCGATACATATATTAAAATATCGTATGCAACTAGTTATACATTTATTAGGAGAAGGTGATATAAATAAATATAGTAAAAACAATGTGCCATGTTTCATCAAAATAACTTTATTGCTTGAAAATGTACAAAAATTTCCGAAAGTAAACCTAAAGTATTCCCGAAAAAAACTCGTTTCTTGGTGAACCTTATAGGTTAATAGCAAATTGAGCTATTCAAATATGAAGCATTTGATTAAAATTCGCTACCATAACGCACTTTCTGCGCCCAGAATTTCTTTTCATGCAAACATGCATTCTACTTCGATGGAAAATGCAAAAATGCAATAACATAAGGCGTGTTTGATTAAAAAAAAGAGATAATTTGTATCAGCAACGACTTATGGGCCATCCTGTGATTGTAAAAATATTTTTTTAAGATGTAGCTCAAGACACCCTATATTTAATGTATACAATTTTTTTCATATCTTGTATAATAACGGATATATTGAGCTTTATTGATTTTTTACGAAAATTCGACAAAAATGATATACCATTAACCGATAAACTCTATAGCTAAGACTACTGCCAAGCATCAGAGAAAGGGTCTATTTGAAATAAATTTTCTGGAAACATTTTAGTAAAATAAAGGACAATGACCGTTGAAACTAAGACTTCAGGGTTTGTAAAACATTCTTCTTCAGACATTTTCTTTCCATAGCCCGTATTAGATTCAAGTTCTTTGCCTAAATGTTGCCTATTTTGACGTTTTAAATCGCAACTTTGACGTTTTGAGGAAACCCCCAATTTATTTTTATTTAAATTTTCGACAATCAAGAGGAGGCAACCACACGGCCGATAACACTCCTCGGTGTATTAAGCATCCACAGTTGAATCCTTTTTTTTATAAAGCCTATAAGAATACGTATCAAGGGGCAGCCTACCAAAGAGTCTCAAACCAATATATATATATATATATATATATATATATATATATATATATATATATATATATATATATATATATATATATATATACTAGCTGACCCGGCGAACTTTGTTCCGCCTTAATGTCAATAAATAAACAGATTTTTTTTTATTGGAAAAAATACAAAAAAAATTAAATTTCTACATCAATCATTCATAATTATTTCTGTATTTTAGTACATAGGTTGCTCTTCATTTAAGTACCTTGTGATACACGACATTTTTTGTTTTATTATCAGGCGCAAAAACAAACAACGCAGATGGTCTTCCGACCCGTGAACATGCCACGTATAATTGACCATGGGAAAAACATGAATGTTCTAGATTTAAACCACAAACTTTTAAGGATTGGCCTTGTGATTTGCTGATGGTCATGGCAAATGCAAGACGTATCGGAAATTGAAGTCTTTTAAATTCAAACGGCATATCGGTTGGGATCATCGGTATCCTCGGAATGAGAACTTCCACACCTTTGAATTTTCCTATCATTATCGTAGCGTAAATTACATTGTTCATCAATTTTCTAACCACCAAACGCGTACCGTTGCACAGTTTTGGTTGGTTTATGTTTCTAAGCATGATTACTACGGAGCCAACCTTTAGGCGTAAATTGTGCGGTGGTAAGCCAGGCACGTCCAAAGAGTTTAAAAATTCAATTGGATAGTTGGTGGCTTCATCTTCATTTGTGACGCAGTCAATAGATTTGAATGAATGCATTGTTCCAATGATCTTATTTTGAATTATGTAGTTTAGGTCATCTACATCTTTATTCTTAGCCGCTAAAATTGCTCGCTCACTCATCCAAAAAAGTGTTTATAACCCAGTTAATACTGTGTTATAAACACTTTTTTCGGTGGGAGAGTAGAGTTCAGAATTAGCAAATATACTACATAGGTACCAATAGATAAAGTAAGTTATTCTTTAACTACATTCTATATAAATACAAAAATAAATACCTTAAATGTCGGATTAAATCCCCGTTCTTCGATAATATCTGCCCCAAATGACGTCATCTGGAAACAACCATTGTATTTTTGAGTATTTGCAAGAAAGTGGCGTGATTCTTGTGTTTCGCCACAAAGCAATGAATACAATGGCTCAGGTGGCGGAGTCAACAATGGCAATTTCACTTTACCATTAAGGCAGCATAATCCAGGCGTTTCTCCGGAAAACTTTAATGCACCACAATACTCGCAAACTACGTCCATTTGCCCAATGCAAACGCTAGGATGCAAGCTGTAATCATTGCTGCAATCGTATTGAAACGCTGCTCGATTCAAATCAGCACTTGATAAATATCTTGTTCTGCGTCGCAAATTATCTATTTGTTGACCTCTGTTGTTCGCTCGACGATTCTGCATTGCCAACCGAGCTGTTTCACGGGCTGCTTCACTTTGCTCTCGTGATTGAGAAGCACGAAGTCGAGCCATACTATCGCGGCGCTGTTCACGTGCAATTTCTTGTTCTTCTTCAGTCCTTTCATTTGCAGTATTTCGTATTCTTCTTGCATCACGGCTTTGTCGGGAAAGATTCGATCGTCTTGGTCGCGGCATTATTAATTAAACTTCACTTCACCTAAAAACTTAAATTTTCAACCATACCGAGTTTTATAGTTCACTTCACTGTTTATACGAATGGGCAATTGGGCAATAATATTAATTATTTATTTAATAGAAATAGTTTTATTATTGATTTCTTACAAATATCAAATTGTCATCCATACGTCATTACATAGCTGTCATTATACGTCAATTTTGTTATTCCAAGTCTGATTCTTTTTTGTTATACCACGTTTTATAGTGACTGACGTTACATGTCAAGTCACACGGGAATGATGTCGAACGGGATAAAAAGTATCCTATGTCCTTCTCCTGGCTCTAAACTACCTCCCTGCCAATTTTCAGCTAAATCGGTTCAGCCGTTCTTGAGTTATAAGTGAAGTAACTAACACGACTTTCTTTTATATATATAGATATATATATATATAAAACTACGCTGACCAATCCTTTTTTCCGCTCTATACTTCTTCGTGACGATATTTTTGTACCTCGTAGAGTAAGTATGTTCTGAAAAATTAACAGAACCTTTGTTTCTGTAAATATACAATAAGATAGCACGACAGTACACTGAGGCAGGTAATGTTTCTGCCATATATAATTTTTAATATCCACTTCTGAGTTGTCCCTACTTTTCTTAAGTATGTTTCTGATGCGCTTCCCCACGCCAACATGCCGTATAAAAGTTGCGACTGAACGAGAGAAAAGTAAATAGTTTTAAGGTAAGCTATTTCCAGAAATTGCTTTAATCTCTTAAACTTCGAAAGGAAGCTTCTCAGCTTCTGGACTACTTGATTTGTCTGCCTGAAATATAAGATCATTTAGATTGCTTCATGGCAAAATATATTTAGATATATCTAGCTAGCCAGATAGCTTCAGCTATTCCAAATTGGCTCGGACTTTTTTTTTGCAGCAATATACATGGTGTTGGTAGTGAACGGACTACATCCTTTAATTTTTCGTTTGTATTAAGTACCTGCCTTTATTTTTCGCACTTTGCATACGACTGTTTTTCTCAAGATATTCCAAATGAAAACGCTTTTTTCACAGTCTTCCAGTTCTTAAATTTTGGACAAACAGTGGTTCACATGTTAACACGCGCCTTAACGTCCTGCAACTTTCTTTATTATTGCATTATTTTAAGAGTTGGAAGCTTATTAGCTACTAGTTGCAGTCCTCGTCCGGTCTGCGAGGAGCTTTCAAAGGTTTTTATAAAACATTGCTTTTGCATTGATTAGTACACAAAGAAATGAGACATGACGTAAGAGCCTTTTAATTAATATGCTGAAGCTTGAAATACTAATTGCGTAGAGCTTTATGAAAGGCTTTTCATTTTTTACTGACTTTTATGATCTATTTCTTTTTGATTTTATTCTCCATCAGTTACGCAGAGAAATTACTGCTTAGTTTCATTATAAGTTTGGAACTAACTTCATTGCAAAAAAGCGTTTTTATCCTTACTTTCATGGTATAATTTGGAAACATAAAACGTATATATTAAATATAGTAGCTATTATTTCTAAACGTCAATACATCTGAGTTTGACATGATTGAAAAGGAGTTAGAATTAAATGATTTTTCTACCAGACAATGTATTTATTGTTAACCTTACGCGTTTCGGTTAATCTGAACCACCTTCAAGGGTATACTAGAATATAAAAAGATTGTTGTCAAACTATGTTTCTGGTAGGTCTTAGATGCGAGCATTACCCAACAGTCACATAAAGTCCCAAAGTCCAATAAAAGCCAATGTCAAACATCAAAAACTAAGCCTGGACGGCTATTAAAAACTAAACTGAAGAGTGTCAGGCGTTAAATAGCATCTTTTACACATTTAAAACGAGACTAAATCCCACAAACAAATCACCCTGAAGAAGTCAAATACAAGTTAAAAGTCAAATTAATGAACTAATTAAAAGCAAAGCAACAAACACAACATAAAAGACAAGCAGGCTGCACAGCTGAGCAGAGCCTCCTGAGAAAATCTGAACACGCGAAATTCAGAAAGAAACGAAAAAGAAAGGTGCCTATGGCAATTAATACTTCTATTCCTGTTTTTTTTTGTTACAGAAGATGTGCTGTATGGACAGTTGTCTCAAAGTTTTAAATGTAGGAAATTGGTCATATTTATAGACGAAATGCATAATAATAAAAAAATTATGTCAACAAGAAACCTAATCATTGCATTCGTAAGGGCTTTCCTTTAATAAAAAAGAATGATCCAACTATTTTGAACAACTATAGGCTGATTACATTATCTATGACTTTTTCAAAGGTACTTGAATATAGCTATCTGAATCGCTTGGAGCAATTTTTGCAGTCGTGTGGTATATTGTCTGCCTGTCAGCATGACTTTAGAGAGGGTCACTCCACTACAACGGCTCTCATTGACTTCTATCAGGGCTGTCTGGAGGCAGGTGAGTGCCCTGTTGGGATTTTTTGTGATCTCAGCAGGGCCTTCGATTGTGTTGACCATGGGGTACTGTGTGACAGGCTTTATTGTTATGGTTTGAGAGGTAATGCGCTTGGCTGGATTGACACTTACCTGACGAACAGAGAACAGTATACTGAGATAAAGTTCAAGACATCAGAACGAATAAGTAGGGTATGTTCTGAGCGTGTTGTTGTTCCTACTGGTGTGCCTCAGGGCTCAGTACTGGGCCCTATTATTTTTACCCTTTACGTCAATGAGCTTGATAAAGTATCTCCTGATGCGCATTTTACTCTATATGCGGATGATACGTCTCTAATCGTTTCTGAAAAGACAGATGATGCTTTGAGTAATAAGTGTCATCATGTTTTTAATAACTTAAAGAGTTGGTTCTCTCGGTGTCTGATATATTTTAATTCCTGGAAGACAGAGATGGTGAGATTTCATCCGCGTCAGAGGGAAGTTGATATACTTAGTGTGGGTGTTGACAATACTTATCTAACGTGTGTCAATAACTACAAGTTCCTTGGAGTACACGTTGATGAACATCTCAACTGGAAGTTGCATTGTACGACATTGGTTTCAAGGCTGGCATCTCTTAATTTTTTATTTATAAATATAAGAAATGTTTTGACTGAAAAGCAACTAATATCTTTATACTACAGTCATATTGATTCTAGACTGAGGTACGGTATATGTCTTTGGGGTAATTCTACCTTGCTGCATGATGTCTTTATCGCTCAAAAAAGAATAATACGCTCTATTTTCAACATAGGACAGATGACGTCATACCGGGTCTACTTTTCTGGTCATAAAATTTTAACTGTGACATGTTTATATATTTTAGAGTTGTGTATATATGTTTTAAAAAATGGTGATAAATTTAAACTAAACAGTGATGTTCATACCTTCAGTATCAGACAGGCTCGTAACTTTTATGTTTCGTATGCTAGAACTAAGATGATAAGACTCTCCAAAGTGTATTGGATTAAAAATATTTAATCATCTTCCTAATGATTTAAAAAGTTTCCAAAATATTAAGGTGTTTATAAGTCAAGGTTCTTCTTTTCTATCAGACCACTGTTTTTATACGTTAAATGAATATTTTAATGTTGTGAAAAATTAATTATTGTAAAAGGCTGACAAATCCAATGTAGCTTGTATGCTGTCAAAATGGATAATAAAGGTATTATTATTATTATAAAAAGTTAATACGTAGAAACATTAACGAATTTCCAGGCTATTTCAAGACTCTTTCGTCTGACTGTCTTTGCGTGAATGTCGCGCTGTCCCCATGCGTCTTCATTCTGGAAAACCAGACACGATTCTATTAAGCTTTTATAACCCAGAGTCGCATATAGACAATACAATTCAACTGTCTGTTTTACAATCAATACGTTCTGCTTCTGTAGACACAACTTCTCTTGTCTCTCGCCTCCATATCTGGAAATACAGAAATTTATATATATGTTCCTGGAAATAAATCTAATATCGATACACTGGCAAACATACAAAGACAAAAAAAATTAATATCGGTACAGGGGATTGTTCAAAATATTGTTCCATGTAAACGTGGTATCTTCTAAATTTAAATATTTCTTTCTGAACATGTATCTGAGAATGAAAAGTCTTGACGCACAAGTGCGTTATGGAAGTGAATTTTCATAAAAATGTTTCTAATAGCAAATATATATGTTCAATGCAAGCAGGCATCAATCTGGTTACCGCTATAACTTATATAGTGGAAACAATGTACCATATTTGATCAAAATAACTTATTGAAAATGTACAAAAATTTTCCGAAAATAAACCTAACATGTTTCCGAGAAAACTGGTTTCCTAGCCAACAAACCTTAGGTTAATAGCAAATTGAGTTATTGAAATTTGAAGCATTTCATGAAAATTCGCTACCAAAACGCACTTACTGCGTATCGATTTTTTTTTGTTACAAACGCGTCATATTTTGTAAAAAAATGCAAAAATGCAATAATATGAGGTGTTCGGAAAAAAATTGTAGGTATCTCCAACGACTTATGGGCCACCTGTGATTGTCAAAATAGTTTTAGAAGATGCAGCTCAAGACACCCTTAACGTATACAACTTTTTCTCGTATCTTTTATAATAACAATTATATTGAGCTTTACCGTAGAAATGTGCCACCCCGTATATACGTAAACAGATAAAAACTGAAACTAAATCCGGATATGGATTCTAGGGGCCTAGTTTGCGCTCATTTGAGGAAATCTTTTTAAAATTGAAAAGTCGTGGTCTCCTCAATAACGATTTTTTCCACGAAAATCAGCTAAAAATTACAGACCGTTCAACCATAAACTTAACTAAACCTACAGCCAAAGCATCAGTATCTGTATCTGCATCTGTAAAAAAAATTTATTAAAATGAAGGTCAATGACGGTTGAAGCTGAAACTTAAGGGTTTGCAGAACACTTTTCTTGTGACATTTTCTTTACGTAATCCGTATTTGTTCCAGGTTCTTTGCCTAAATGTTGCGAATTTTGACCTTTCAAATCGCGACTTAGATGTTTTGAGGAAAACCCCATTTTTTCTTTAACTGAGCATAACTTTTTACCTATTCAAATTTGATGCATTTAATGAAACTTCGCCACCAAAACGCGCTTACTGCGTCTCGATTTTTCACAGTGACAATGATGAAGCAACACAAAAAAAACTTTGAAGGAGCCTCTGTCTGAAGTAAAAGTAGACTTTTGTGCAACTATTACCATATATCAATGATTACAGTGACCTATCTCGCCAGAAAATGAAACGCCACCTAGTGACGACGAAGTCTTTAAATCTTTACATGAAAGTGTTAAAGATAAGTAACAATTTATTATATATTACCATTGCCATTTCTTTATTTTGATGCTTTACAAAAAAGAGAATAAATCGGTATTAGAGCCGGTCCTCGCTTAACGCGCAAAGGCGTTATATTTATAAATTTTGACACACATGTTCTGCAGGTTTAATCCAAACAAAATATACATCACGGTGCCTTTAAAATTTTTTATATCCTGATGACGATAACTTTGTAAAACGATCGTCATGTCTTTAAAAATCTATTGGGGTGACTTGAGTACGGTAAATGTACTATCAGTGTTAATCACAGGTTCCAGCCTTCACTTAGTGCAATTTGAAGTAATAATATTATTATTCATTACATCCATTGTACAATGTCCTAAGTATTGAAACAAATTGGATCCCTAATTAAAACACGATGAAAGTCAAACATACATTTTATTTCATTTGTAAGTTAATTAATTATGTACTGATTTACTTGCATTATGATTGAGAAAAGTCTATTTTAGGTTCTTCTTAATCATCGCTTGTAAAAAATCAAAATCCTAGTCATCTACGTTTTCAACCGATAAACTACATATTATATCTTACATTTATTAACAACCGCCAACTTGATCGAGTATAATTTGTCCCACCCTCGTATATGCACAAAGCCAATAGCACATAAGAGAAAGATTTGTGATTCTAAACGTAAGATATTCACTTGGAATTGTTTCAAATGTCTGGCAGGAAGATAAATAAAGACACAGGATTATCTTGCGGACGTGAGATGTGTTTGGAAGATCAGCTTAAATTTCTGACAAGCTTTATTGAACTATATTGAATCCATAAATCACAATAACCTATGAGCTAATGAATAATCTTATCTGTACAGTTGACAGTATATCGGAGAATCCCGATACTCAGAGCCTTCTAAGTTTCATTGGAGAAATACTGATACGCAGTGTTAAAAATATATTCAATGAAAAAATGTTGAGAACAACAGCTTGTCAAACATAATTTCCGAGATAATAACCTTAGATTAGGTAAGGAAAAAAATAGGATATGTTTGTATACCCAAATCGGGTACGCTCTATCGATTGGAACAAACCGGAAATGGATCGTTCTGACCTAAATTTTGGATTCATGAAACATTATATTTTTTATTACAGATTTAGGTTACACGGTTACAAGAAACTTTTAGTGGGACCACTTTCTCGATAGATGCCACCATTAACCTTCAAAATAAATTTAAACTGCTCTTCACACAAACCAGACCCAACGACAAGGACGTGGCTGTTGTGTGTGGGGATAATGGATGGCAGAAAATGTAAGCGTTTATAAATGTTCAACGTGTCTGCCAACTTGATTCACACATTCCCGGATCCGTTTTCGAAAGCTGTCGGTAGCTGGCAAAGATTAATACGCCGCTCGACGACTGGGAGGCTTCCCGGATTCGCACCTTCATATCATATTTTGGTGTCGGTCGATGTCCGCAAACAATATTTTTGATCCGGCACCAAAGAAAAAATCCAGAGGAGTCAAGTCTGGGGATAGTGGGAGCCACGCTACAGGCTCTTCTCTTCCGATCCACCGCCCAGGGAACAGGTTATCAATGACATTACGTGCTTCCAGCGAAAAATGACTTGAACAACCATCCTGCTGCATTTACATCGACCTCTCGTCTATTGAGCAAGCCGTCTTCCAGAAGTTGACAGAGGACGTTGTCGAGGAACTGAGAGTACACACGGCCAGTTAGGATGCCATCGAAAAGGTAGGGCCCGATGATCTGGTACGCAATGAGACCACACCATGTGTTGAAGCTCCAAAAATGCTGGTTGTCCACTTCTCGCAGCCAATGAGGATTTTCTTGAGACCAGTAATGGAGATTGTGAATGTTGACCCCCCCCCCCCCGTTGCTTTTGAATGTAGCCTCATTGGTCCAGGGGATCGATCGATGGAGCTCAAGATCTTTCGTTAATAGCCATTGGCAAAATCGATACGTTTTTGATAATACCTCGCTTCAAGTGCCTGTAGCAGGTTAATGTCGTAGGGATGATAATGGTTATCTTTTAAAATCCTGCATATTGACATTTGACTAACACCCGAATCAACCGCGATTCTACTGGTTGAAACATGGGGGTTCATAGCAACAGCAGCCGAAATGTCAAGTGCCATTCTGTCTCTTACCGGCTGCTAATAATGTTTGACAGCAATAGCTATTGCTGACATTTCCATATTTTGATCTGGTATAATTCGTTTTCGTTTTTTTTAAACCAGGAATGTGTTAATCAAGGCTGCAGACGCTTTAAATATTTATGAACGCTTACATTTTCTGCTTTCTATTCTCCCCACACACAAGAGCCACCAGTCCTTGTCACTGGGTCTGATTTGTGTTAAGACCAGTTAAAATTTATTTTGAAGGTTACTGGTGACATCTATCGAGAAAGTTATTCGAATAAAAGTTTGTTATTTTTTTACCTGTAACCCAAATATGTAATAAAAAAATACCATGTTCCATTTAAAAATCCAAAATTTAGGTCAGAGCGGCCCATTTCCTTTTTAGTTTCGGAAGCTGATTCTATCACCAATCGATTTGGGTATCCCAGCATATCTAATTTTTTTCCTTAGAGCATCCAGTAGGCTAATAAATGACTGGTACGGGTGGTCTGATTCACCCTGTATATAAAACGGACTTTGTGTGTGGATTCTAAAGTCCCAATTAGCAGCCAATTAAATAATTTTTTACCAAGTTCCAAAGTCGCAATAAAGCCTTACACAAATTGTAAAAATACGAAATAGTGTACAATAAACAACCTATTATTTTTGCAGCCACATGAATTTTAAGATTAGAATTTTCGCGATGTTCCTTGGATACAATATCTTTAATTAAAGTATGACTAAATTTAATGTACCAATTATATTTAAAACAAACGCTGAGTTTGTTTTAATAATTATAAAACTTGTTCTGTATAATTTCTTAGGTATCGCTTGGGTTTTATTAAAAAAAAAAGGAAATCGTTATATCTTGACTATACAAACCTCTCCCCTTCATACAAAGACCCATGTGTTACAGACCACACCTCTGGTAATTCAGTAACTCCTCTCGCAACCAATAGAATTAGACACGCCCACACTAAGCACCGCCTACACAAATTCTGTAGCTCCTCCTATTAAAACCTCACCTGCTGGCAGTCAGAACGGATTGTTATCTACAGGTGAGCTGTGTTTTAAAATTATTTGTGAATTGTAATAAATCATTCTCAATTTTATTTTAAAATATATTTTAGTATGATGTTGATTGTACTGAGTATCTGTGTTTTTGTTTTTGTTTCTTTTACGTCGATCTATTTCCGCGACTATGGCCAATCACCGACACCAGGGGGCAGTTTCACCTCACTATCCTGGAAATTTGACCGAACCTTTGTTTTTCTGTAAGGAGGGAAGGGATCTTTAACGCTCCCAACATTCACACATGCACACGCGACCGGCCGCATTACGCACCTGAGTATCTAACAAAACTATTTTCTTCGTGTAGTTTTGGTCTAGTACATGCAAAATGGTTCACAGTTCCAAGTAAAATCGTACATTTAACGATTTATTGAACAAAAACCTATTCACTTATAACAACAGAAAAACCGATTCAGTAATGTAAAGAGTTGCATTACCCACGGCGAGGCTAGCTGGCTGACTTTCAGATTGAGAAATATAAGTGCTACTTATTATAACCGTTCAGACACCACGTCAAGACCGAACACTGGAACTTATAAATACTGGAAGAACACAAGCTGCTAACTAAGCTAACTTAACTACGATGTTTTCCTTTAAAAAAGCTATTCGTTGACACCACCTTTATTATACATAACGTTATTGACTGTTATAATGTTTATTCATGTTTTTTCCCAATAATACTATTCCAATTTGTCAAACATTGGTTAAAAGCACCTAGTCTATAATAATCAAAATGTTGTGGAAGTTTTTCTCGGGCGTTAATTTTGTTCAGGAGTTTATTTACACAAGACACATATTTTATTTGAATTTACAATAGCGACTTATTAAAATGCATATTTTAAAATAAATGATGTTTTATCGTGACTCTAACGATATATAAATATATAACACGAGGTCGTGCACTCGACATCTGTTCCAACTTGACAGGAATGCCATAACTCCCATGTTGGCGACCATTTGTAAAATATTACTCTTGATTAAATGTTGAATAATACATGTTGAATACCATTTAATATAAAACAAAAATATTTACATGAATCACTGTCTATAAATATATAGATGTGAAATTTAACAGAAAATTTGGCTGTCACATTCAATTACATTGTTGCGTAACACGAATGCATTAAACTGAGAACAAAAATCTTATTATAACAAGTTGGTACCAAAGTTTTGTATTGAATATTCCAGTCTGGCAAGAAACATAGATGTGATAGATCCAAATACGAATACATTATTCTTTCTTTAAAAAAGTTTATTTTTATTATCACTAAACGAAAATGAAGGGCTAACACCTTCCTTGTTCTATAATGTTAGGTATCACATGCAAGGGCCCGTTTTTTCTCAAATATGTTGAACGCAACCCTTCGATGACATAAGGTTACAACCCCCTTAATTAACAATAGAAGTAACCTATTATAATAATGACAATCGACTAACGGTCAGATAATACAGCTAAATAGCTCAACAGTCAATCACCAGTCTATATATCATTTAACAGTTGTGTTATCTCCTTAAAAGTAATCATGCTAAAGGTTTATTACTTATCAGAATGATGGCGAAGCCTTAAGGCACGGGCGTAATAAGTCAGGTGAGCGGATGCCAAATGTGTCCAGTAACAGCATCACTAACCTGTAATTAAAAATACACGTGAACACACCATCGTTCATCTAAAGCACAACCTAATATATACGAGGGGCATTCCATTATTAGTTTATCAAACATTTACCAATTACACGCTCCACTGAGCGACTCAACATCAATCACTATTTATACTCAAAGCTCCACTGAGCAAGCTAACATTGAGCAGTTTCTACCTAATGCTTCACTGAGCAACTTCATCAGTAACAGCAGTTATTACTCAATGCTCCACTGGGCAACTTCATCAGTAACAGTAGTTACTACTCAATGATCCGCTGAGCAACTTCATCAGTACAGTAGTTACTACTCAATGTTCCGCTGAGAAACTTTATCAGTAACAGCAGTTACTACTCAATGCTCCACTGAGCCACATTATAAACTCTAAACAATGCACCTCAATGCCTCAGAACTGCTTCTAAACAATATCTCTAAATGCTCAAACAATACAAGTGAGTGGTGGACGTGCCGCCACCTAGTTGGGGAACCAAGTAGTATGTTGTCACGCCAGCTCCAAATAACACAAAGTGTTAAAAAAAAAGAGACTGTATACAACTAACTAACAATTTAGAAAATTGTCTGCCCTGGCCCATTTCTACCCCAATATAGGGACAAAGTATGTAAGACTAGATGCATTCTCGCGAGAGTACATGAATACTGAGAAATTGCAATGGACACAAAAAGGTTAACTCATCAATTAGCCCTTCTCCAATATCCACGCATCGACACGGTCAGGTGCAGTGGATACTGCTGTACCCCTTCTATAATATGCGGATGCCATTAAAAGCAATCGTGTTGTGGTTACGTAACCTGGGCCATATACCCAAACTCACCAGCATGACGCCCTGCTAGTTTGAGCAAACAGTAAGGTGTCCCAAACACCCTCCAAACTATCATTAATTTACTTTCAAATAGACTTTACTTCAAACATATTTACTTTCTGCAAACTGGCATAACAATTACTTAGTGTATTAATGTTGACTTAGCCTCGTATATTAAATAATAAACTGAATTTATAATCTAGCTACACTTTATTTTCATATAAGCTAATTATCAAATGATTGGTTAAAACCTCTTTTATAATTGAAAACTTATTGAAATTACTTCTCAATTTATATCCAAACAAATACTAAGACGTACAATAAATAAACAACATGTGTTCTGTGAGAAACTCACCATTTATGGAGGTATACAACGTGCATCGCACATTTCACTGATATGGATATTTTAAGACAGCTCGGGTCGTGGTTCACGCACAAATGCGTTTCACGGTACAAGTTACGATTACTTCAACTGACGTTAAGACCAGTATAAAGAGTGCACTTGGAGCCGAAGATGATATATTATTAAGACGCTAACTGATCTACATTTTACATTGTAACTCCACTGTATTCTTAAGTAAACAATTTTTAAACGTGCATCGCTCAACTAACACTTTAATTTTAATGGAATAACGCTCTTACTAATACCAATATAGTACATAAAACCGTGTCTGTTAAATAATAGTGTTTTTACAATTTCCAGGGTAGAAAAGAACAGAACAAGGCTGTACTCCAGACTGAATTTTATTAGGTAAAAGCCCTACGCGTTTCGGCCCATAAATCTGGCCATCATCAGGGGCTTCCTGAAAAATTAAGGTGGTTGTGTCAGAAACAAAGTTTCCGGTAGGTCGGCAAGTATCACACGATACCCGCTGTTACAGAATTCTAAACAGTCTTACAAGCAAAGTCTAAAAGCAAACTATAGTCTAAACCAACATTCTGCAAAACAGATTATACTAACAAATCAAAGCTAAAAGCTAAAAGTAAAGAAGTTAAAACGTTAAAAACATCAAATGTCCAAAGCTCAGCCGAGGCACACACAAGCAGCAAGTCAGCAATGTACAAACAGTGAAAGTCACAAAAACAGGCAGATACCCGTGTAAATTAAGATTTAAGTTGCAATGATACACTACAATGTAAGGTCTCTACACGACCAAAAAGCTGCCAAGGCAGGCTGCACAACCAGAGCTGAACCTTCAGAGAAATACTGAGTTAAACTTATGGTGCTCAATGAAAATAAAACAAAATGGCTAAACACTTACGTTCTGTTTTTTACATATAACAGCAACTGGACTCTACAAGAAATCTAACATCGTGGCTACTTTCATCGACTGTCGCTTTTGTTTCCTAGCACTATGTGGGTGCAGTAGGGATTAGAAACATTAAAACCTCAAATTAGAGCAATGGACAAACGGCGATACAAATAAAATTTCCCATCTGAAATGGAGGACGGTTAAAAGTCGAATACACGAACAGAACAGGAAGGGGACGAAAAAGGCGTTACGACTTTCAGCTAAAAGTGACAGGTGACTGACAAGTGACAGACGAAATGACACCTGACATATAACTCAGCCGTGCCGAGCAGCACAGAGCACGTAACACTTCCGGGCTCCTTGACTCCACAGAATACTTTTTGTTTTTCACTGTAGATGGCACTACTCAAGTATATTTCTATAAATTTGTGGAAAGTTAATTTCACTAGTATTGGAAGCATTTATAACAGTGTAGTTGGGGTTGTAGGTGTATCTGTAGATTTCCATCTCCTCAAGGACGAACTGTTCAGTACCAAATGTGGATGGGTGAAGGATTTTAACATTGTTTTCTTTGTCAACGACATGACCAGTCTCTCTGAGGTGGCAACCAAAAGCTGAAGTGACATTATCAGCATTGTTTTTGCTCCTGAGATGTTCTGAAATTCTGGTGTTCAGGGCTCTCCCAGTCCTGCCAATGTATACAGTGCTGCAGTCAGGGTCTCCACAGCTAAGGCAATACACTCCTGACTTCTTCAAGAGGGGGATGTCGTCTTTATTGTGAACTAACATCTTGTTAAGGGTGTTCTTAGATTTGTAAGCAAACTTTAGATTTTCTCTCTTCAAGACCTTTGTGATGGCATTGGTAATGGGTCCACAATATGTCAGCGGAAAATAGTAAGTGTTGTCAGTACGAGATGTTGGAATGACTGAGCTGTCTTCTCTTAAAATTTGGCGACTTTTCTTCCTGATCAGTCTATCGACAATACTGATAGGATAATCGTTGTTAGTAGCTAGTTGTTTGATAATATTTAACTCATTATCAAACTTTGTATGTGACATGGGGATTCTAAAAAGTCTGTCTATCAAAAACCTCAAGGACGCCAGTTTATGAGAAACATGATGACATGATTTGAACGGAATTAAGTGGTCAGTTTGGGTTGGTTTTCTGTAAATTTCAAATTCAATGTTGTTGATTGTTCTAGTCAATTTTAGGTCCAGAAAGCTAATGGAACTGTTTTCTTCCAACTCCATAGTAAAGTTTATGTTGACATGTAAGCTGTTTAGCCAAGTCAAGAAATGATGTAGCTGCTCTGTGGGGCCAGACCAGACAACGAGTATGTCATCAACGTACCGTGTCCAGGATGAGATGAAGTCTCTAAACGGATTATAATCCTTGAAAATAAGATCCTTTTCGAAAAAGGTCATGAAGACCTCTGCACAGAGGGGGGACAAGGGTTACCCATGGGAAGGCCATCCTTCTGTATGAATATTTGATTATTGAAGGAGAAGAAGTTCTGCTCGAGACAAACCTTGACCAAAGTATTCAAGGCCCTCTGCAAATACAAACTAAGTGAAGAAGAAGCAATCTGATTTCTGAGTATGAGTAGTGTCTGTTTTACCGGAACACTTGTGAAAAGATTGGAAACGTCGAACGAAACCAACACTGAAGTGTCATTTATTGGGACATCTCTAAGTCTATCGACTAGAGCAACTGAGTTCTTAATGGAAAATGGGGAGGTAACATTTACATGTGAAGTTAAAAAAGTTGCCAGGAAGCTTGACAACCTATGGGTTAGACAACCTACAAAGGAGACCACCGGGCGGATCGGACATCCTTCCTTATGAATTTTAGGGAGCCCATAAAGGCGAGGCAAGAAGTGGTTCATTGGGTAAAGAGACTTATAATTCTCAGTTAAGAGAGGTGCAAATCGATCGAAGACTTTCTTAAACTTCAATGTGAAAGATGGGAGTGGATTGAAATCAGCTGTAAGGATACCATTATCCCTCATGAATGTGAGGACCTTCGAGATATAATCCTGTCTGTCTAAAACAACCAAACAGTGTCCCTTATCAGCCTTTGAAAGGAAAAGGTCATTTTCCCTAATAATACTCTTGAGGGATTTAACAATTGAACTGTATGGATGAAAGCCATCAGACGTTGCCTTGAATTTGGCAATGATATTATGTGCTAGACCACGTAACATCTCCGAGTCATCGACCCTGAATCTTCTCAGGAAAACCTCCAAGTCCTTAATAGTGTCGAACACGAAAGACTTGACTCTTGGGGGGATGGCAAATTTAAGACCTTTTTTTACAATAAAATGACGCTGCGACTAGAACTATAAAATACATTCCTTACACATAAGGGAAAGGCTATACGATAAGTTGTTATGCGGTGTAAAAGTTATTAATACATTGATTTTCTCTTATTATTATCATGCCTACATTTGCAATAGGGACAATGCTAAATCTGACTCCACTACAGATAACCGTGTAGAGTGAAGCAGCACTGAGTGCTTCTAGACCATTTCAAGTAGACAAATTAAAATCAGGAGACTTGGTTGGCCACTTAAAGATCCTGGAAATTTCCCGATTGGAGTTATTCGCCAAACCCCATTCTATGGTCCAGAACCCTATTGTGGGCTAACAAAAAGCAACGTAAGAGATGAACTTGATACTTGGAAGACGAACAAAATGCTTCCATCCTGGAGGAAAACGTCAGATTTAAGGCAGGGAAAACGGTTCATCACCATATCAACAGAGAAGTCTGAACTGTTACTCGAATTGAACAGAAACGACTTGAGAATAATCACAGGATTTTTCACAGGTAGTATGACCTTATGTAGAGCTAAAGAGGTGGTTACCTGGAGCAAAATAAGATGGGCTATTAACAGATTTAAACCATACAAATCGCCGGGATTTGATGGAATAATGCGCATCATGTTCCAACAGGGGATAGATATACTGGCGCCGGTGCTTACCCTTATTATGAGGGCCAGCCTGGCTCTGGGGTACATTCCGAGGGCACGGAGACTGGCCAGGGTTGTATTCATTCCTAAACCTGGGCGTCCAACAGGCCAGGCAAAGTCCCTGAGGCCAATAAGTCTCACGTCTTTCTTCCTAAAAACAGTGGAAAAACTGCTCGACCGGCACATTAGGGGCGGTGTACTGGAAGCATATCCCCTACACTGCGGACAATATGCACACAGAGCAGGATTCTCAACAGAAACAGCACTGCACCAACTGGTGCTGAAACTGAAGAATACGCTGGAGAACAGGGAGGTGGTTCCATGCTTAGGGACAGGGCGGTGTTCACCTCACTTTCGGAAGGGACTTTGCTAGCATGGTGTCCGCAGGGGAGCGTTCTGTCTCCCTTGCTCTGGTGCCTAGTCGTGGATGGCCTGCTGGGGAGGCTCTCGGGAGGGGGGTATGAGGTACAGGGCTATACGGACGACATTGTCATCAAAGTCACGCAGGCAGTGTGGGAGCGCATGCAAACTGCACTGAAAGTGGTGGAAGGGTGGACGGTTGAGCCCCGAGAAAGCAACCGTCGTGCCGTTTACGAGGAGGAGGAAGTGCGACAGCCACAGAACTCTCACTCTATACGGTAGAAGCATTCCAATGGCCAGGGAGGTAAAATATCTTGGGGTCGTATTGGACTCTAAGCTAACCTGGAATGGTCACATTGGAAAAATACTGCGTAAGGCAGTCATGACCTTAGCCGTCACTAGGCGGCTATATGGAAAAACGTGGGGACTAAGACCTAGTATGGCCCACTGGCTGTACACAAGGGTGGTCAGACCATCGTTAACATACGCGGCACTGGTCTGGTGGCCTAAGGTGACACAATCCAGTGCCAAACAAAAACTAGGCAAGATCCAAAGGATGGCTTACCTAGGCATTACAGGGGCCATGTCCTCAACCCCAACAGACGCCATGGAGGTGTTGCTAGATCCCCCCCCCCTACACTTAGTTATTATGGGGGAGGTCAGGCTAGGACTATACAGACTAGCCTGAAATGGTAGACTGAAGATCAACCCAGGCTTCAAGGGCCACTGCAAAATTCAGGAGATCGTGAAGGAGCCCATGCTTAAATGAGGTCAGACTTCCCCAGCCCGCGAATGTGCAGGGAAAACAACTTTACAGTGGAAATCCCTGACCGCGAGGCATGGCCGGAGGAGACGCCGGGTATGTCACGGGACGCGCTCGTCTGGTTCACGGACGGATCCGGCGGTGAGCGTGTGACGGGGGCAGGTGTTTACTCGGAAGGACCGAGGGTAAGTCATAGTATTTCCCTCGGAGCCCATGCAACGGTTTTTCAGGCCGAGATGTACGCCATCCTGCACTGTGTGCGGGAGAACAAGAGGAGGGGCTACACCAACAAGCGGATCCTCATAGCCACAGACAGCCAGGCAGCCCTTAAGGCACTAAGTAGCCCACGGGTAAATTCCTGACTGGTGAGTGAGTGCCGAGACGAGACGAGCGACCTGGATGGGCAGAATGAGGTGACCCTCATCTGGGTGCCGGGTCACTCGGGGGTCAAAGGCAATGAAGAAGCTGACAGCCTCGCGAAGATAGGATAAGCAGAACCATTTATGGGACCAGAACCGGCTCTGGGCGTGACAAAAAGCACTGCCATAGGAGCCATTAAGTCCTGGGTCAGCACCAAAACCAAAAATACTACATAGCCCAAATTAGTGAACAGTGAATATGTAGTAGAAAACACCAACTTTTTCGCCCCATATTAAAATTTGCAACTAAAAACAGCCTATTTTTATTTACTTGCAAAGTAAGCCTATCATCCAAAGGTGACCTTAGATTACGAGTATTAACCACGACAGTTGCAAATACTTCTAGCTGTCAGAATACATGTGATATAGCTTATATGTAGTGTTTTTATAATGTCCAGTGGAAAATTATGGATGAGAAACTCGAAATTTGCAAATTTGTTAGGTTTATCAAAATTCAAGATCCAAATGCCACAGCCTATAAAATGGACTTTGGTACTTACAAGGCAAAGTTTTTCGAGTAAAGAAATCGAACCAAACAAATTAGAAGTAGCAGTTTTGCTTTAGGTCAAAGAAAAGCCACACCACAGAAGAAGAAAAATAGAGTAGGATGTGCAAAATGATTGGATATCTCTCCAATGGTAAGCAATACAATGGAGCGATTCGAAGTGTGCGTTGGAAACAGTCGAAGTGTGTGTTGGAAGCAGTCGAGGTCGAGTTATGAAGTATCCCATCGTGATTGTCTCACAAGAGAGGTCAAGTTTTCCTGAATATACCATTGTCTGCGGCAGCATGCCACCCAAAGAGTTGGGAAAACTTTGTTTTATTGGCGGAAATGTGGAGCCAACCTAAATATTTCTACCCCATTTATGATATTGAACAATTTAACTTTGTGTCAAAGCAATTATTTACATTACATTTCAAACATATATCCATTGATTTTATAGAAAGCTCCTCCGATATCTTATTGGTGTACCACTGTATACAATTATATATAAGAAAGAAAAAAGACAGCATCAAAATGAAAATTTATTCTCATCATATTTTCACTACTTCATACTTTCGTAAAACACTGTGAACGGGAGACTTCGTCAGCGTTAAAAGTTCATAAACTCTGTGCTTATTCAATTTTATTCCGGTTCCACTTTAGAAAAAAGGGTCTTTTACGTAGTTGAAATGATGAAAATGTTAGGGTCCAATTAGTACCAAGTGAAGGTGGAATAAAAAAAGAGAGCCAGGGAAAATTGATTTGTCCTGTAATTTGGAATTTATTTCGGCGGCAAGAACGAGAGAGTTTTGTATATTCTGTGGCCCTGGGTTCTCTGCATGCGGGCACAGTCTAGAAAACGGCAGAAGGTTAATCAACAAGGGTCGCGCTCGATGAACGGTGCGGAACCTAACTTTGCAAACTTTTCCACTGAATAATTACGCAATTTCTCTGCACACGTGAAAACTTTTTAATACAGTTTTTCGTACATCTATCGGGACTTTTTTACCTGGATCTCATTAGTGATCCAACTTATTTCCAGGAGTTTGTGATGAATAAATAAAAATCTCAACACGGATATGTTCAGTCCAAAATTTGCAACTAGGTCAATATTCTGAAATATTTACATCTAAGCGTTGGAATGTGCTAATTTGATACCGAAATTCATTTTCGATTTATTAGTTACTACGTAGGCACAATAGTTTTGTATGTCTAGATTTAGTTTAATTTGTTCAAAATAGTTTTTCTGTTTTCGGTTATACAAAGATGTTCTGCATGTTTCACCGCTTGAGTTTGGTATCCCGTCTGTATTTATTGAATTATTTGCGTTCAATTGGTAGCAGTTGTTTCCACCCAGAATTAATAAAGTTTTGTGATCATTTCACTCAGATAGTTTGGGCCGCATGTTTTTCAATGTTTTTCCACTTTAGATTCTAGGAGTCCTATATTCGCTCACTCACATTTCGTAAAACCTTTGAGGAGCAAATTCTTTCTACGAAAATGAAAAATGCATCAACCGTTTTTACGAATTCTTAAAAAATACGTGTGTAATTTACAGCTTCTGGTTGCCCTTTTCTTTTCTTGCTTTAAAAAAAATAGTGACCATAAGTACAGTCCCTTTGCTATCAGTTGGGATATAATTCCAAGAAAAGGATAAGCCAATGGAATTCTGTTATCAGAACTATTGTAACAATTTACCACGGCAGGGGCAGTACTTGAATGTTTACGCGTTATTTTCAGAATACTAATATATATATACAGGGTGGGGCACCACATACGCGTCGGTCTCTCTAATGGACCCTGTTCGAATTTACAAATTCCGTTTTTTTCTAGCATATGCAGGGTCTTCAGGGGCATCTTCTGAAAATACTCTCGATGATACAGGCTGATTACAAAAAAAGATACATATCAGTTATCTTGTTTAAATGGAACACCCAGTATATTATTCGGTTTTCGTCATCTACAGATAAAATAAGGGTAAGTTACAGTATTCCCTATACCTAAAGCCTACCGTTTTTGAGAAATACAGCAATTTTTTAAAATGGAAGCCTCAATGCAATTTTTTTTCTTACCCTAGGCAACGTAGAAAAAATCTAACTTATATTAGGAGTTAGTAGGAAGATTCTTGCATGTAACAGAAAAAAGAATTTAATGTAAAGTTATACAGGATGGTTAGTAACCTATTAGTGGTATTTGATGTATAATATTGCAAATAAGTCCCTTATTTTAAATAGCACACCCTGTATATAATGGCTTATTCTTCTACAAAATTTTATTACCTTTTAATTTATACTAGGGTTCCCTATACCTAACTCAAGCAGTTTTCGAGATATTTAGAATTCTTTGTGTATCCAAATCTGTAAGTACCTTTGAGTTGCACTTGTAATTGTGCAACTTTTGTCTAATTTAACCAAGTTTGTATCTCTTACCGTTTCCGACTTCCCAATAATGTCGAGGGTCAAAATCCAGCACACTCTAAAGAAGTCATCCAGACTTAAACATATTATTTAACAGTGTGATTTATAAACAATAGGAAATCTTGAAAGCGTACAAAAATAAAAATAACTTCGGCCCAACAGCCCTTATACAAATGTTGCTGTTTTAAGAGGTACAAGGCTTTCATATATTATACCTACTCATGCAAATTGTTTATCTAGGTAATGTTCTTAGTTTGTTGCTTGGAGTACAGATTCAAAAGCATTTACCTCGGTATTTGGTATAAATGTGTTAATGCTAGTTCAGTTCGATGTGGTTTGTATGCTTTTCCCACTTTTTTGTGTTTTTTTGCTCTTTTCCTTCGACCCATAATATGTAGTTGTTTCAAGTGCTTTAAACATCTACAAAACTTATTTACGAAACGAAGCTGAAGCACAATGATAGGATCAGACGAACTACCTTAAGTGATGTTCGACCTTGATTATGTGAAAGCTTCGTTGAAGTAAATAGGGTCTCGATACCCTCCCCTATTTCTCTAGGTTTCATCCCTTACTGTGTTACAATAATATCTTTAAACCAAACTGAATATTACATTTGACTGATCTAAATAAGAGGATAAGTTTGTTCATCTTTAAGAATGTGTGGATTACTAACCGGAATGAGAAGACTACAAAACTTATTTACTTCATGGAAGCTTTCACATAATGAAGATCGAACATAACTTAACATAAGTTGGTTTGATCCCATGATTGTGGTGTTATGTATCATTATTTATATAGACAAACATTTGCACGATTAAACTTAAAATTAAATTTAATCAGATGATAATGTTACTTTACGCCTTGTTGGTTTTTGTGCCAGCTGTGTTTGTTCAGGAGTCGTTAAAGATCTGTTCAATTTAGTTAGGCATTATAAAGATAATAGTAAATAATGACATGTTACAAATTGTGGACTATTATCACATAATTACAACTTACTGTAATAATAACACATCATTTAGTCAGTTACCAGACACGAATTCGTTATGTAAGCTTGACTGGCTAGACAAGTCGGTGCCTCTATTAACCACAATCGATTCAAATTAAATATACATATAATAATAAACATGTCAAAAAGTAAACAAAGAAATTTAGCTGAATACAAACGTAGAAGCTTTCGCTTGCCTTCATAATTTTTGTTTTTGTCTTCCATGTAAACTAAGCGCATACTGCATACAGCGTTCTTCAGCTGACGACAACAAAGGGAATTGCACGCAACTTTTTAAATGCTCCCTGGTTATTTTAGAGGGAAATTGTATTAGACTTTTAAAAAAAGCATCACGTTAGAAGTCTATTGTACTATTTTGTTTTATTTTTCACATAAATATTTAAAAAACAACAACAATATTGAACAAGAACAAGTACTTAGTCTCGAAGTTTATTTACAAATCAAAACAAAACACAGAAGCGTGGAATTGAAGTGAATAAGATGTTCAAGTAATCCTCCATCAGCTGCCAAAAAATATCCTAAACGATTGTAAAATTCAGATCTAACATTGCTCTAAAGAGGTAAACTGACTGACGGCGAGGTTTTAATTTCATTCGATGTAACCTCATTGTTTCCTAGCGTTCCCACGGAGCAAACTTTAAAGTACTTAGAGCAGTTGTTAAAAATGAATAACATAAATGAAAATGTCTGCAAAGAATATTTAACTTTAACAAACCCTTGTATCAAACGAAATATTTCTTAATTCAACAATGAATTTTCTGAACAAACCCAAGGCACGGCAATGGGCAATCCGCTATCGCCATTTATTGCAGACATTTTCATGAGCAGATTTGAAACTGATCTTGAAAGTGAAAGTGGTTGTTTTCCTAGAGTGTGGTTTCGTTACGCGGATGATATTTTCGCAGTGTTTAACACAAACATTTGCAGAATAGAAGATTTTATTGCCATATTAAACAATAAATTTGATTCTATAAAATTTACCCACGAATTAGAAACTAATAATAAACTACCCTTTCTAAATGTACTAGTTATCAAGAATAAAGACACTTTAGAATTCGATGTCTATAGAAAAGAAACCACTACCTTAAGCTACATCCCGAGCGACTCACATCATACGTACGCACAAAAAATGGCCAGTCTGAATTTTTTAGTAAATCGGTTAATTTTCCTTTAAACAAAAGTAGATATACTGTTAAGAGAGTAGTGACTGTAGTACCAGATTAGTGACTTTTGTTGAGAGTAGTAATTGTAAGGCCAGTAAATGAAGTGTTTTGTGAGAGAGACATTCTAGAAATTTTATTGTATCCATATTTAGAGTGTAAATAAAGTTGTTTTGTTAAAATTAAAAGTCTCACTTATCCAGAACCCGGAGAAAACGCAACAATTTGGTGTCAGAAGTGTGGGATAAGTGAGTGAAGAAGTGGACAATTAAGCTAGTTGTAAATGGTAAACACCAGATCGACTGACTACGACAAGATGGCTGAAATCAAAGAGTTGATGGACTTACTGAAGAGGCAACGCGAAGAAGACGAACAACGACGACAAGAAGAAGAAAGAAGACGGCGCGAAGAAGACGAACGACGGCGGCAAGAAGATAAAGAAGACCTCAAGAGGCAACGCGAAGAAGACGAACAACGGCGACTAGAAGATGAAAGAAGACGACGCAAAGAAGACGAACAACGACGACAAGAAGATGAAAGAAGACGGCGCGAAGAAGACGAGAGAAGACGACAAGAGGAAGAACAGAGGCGCCTTGAAGATAAAGAAGAACTCAAGAAGCAACGCGAAGAAGACGAAAAACGGCGACAAGAAGATAAAGAAGACCTCAAGAGGCAACGTGAAGAAGACGAACAACGGCGACAAGAAGATGAAAGAAGGCGGCGCGAAGAAGAAGAGAGAAGACGACAAGAGGAGGAACAGAGGCGTCTTGAAGACAAAGAAGACATCCGAAGTATGTTCCATGATATGAGAGTCGATGTAAAAGAAGAAATTGAACAGATCAACGAACAAATAGAAAATGTGGACAGGAAAGTAGATAATGTAACAGAGGATTTGAATAAACGATGGGAAGAAGTTGAAGGGTTGAAAGAACAAATAAAGATGATGATGAAAGGCACAGACATCAGACATAAAGAACTGACAGAACAGGTGATGGGTCAGACTGATAGAACTCAGCCAAGAGAAGTTACTGGAATGTCTCCAGTTCAAAATCGTCCGGAAGAAGATATGCCAGCCGTGCAGCAGCTTCATGGAACCCTAAAGCCGCCGACTTTTGACGGAGAAACATCGTGGCCCATGTACAGGAGGCAGTTTGAGGCGGCAGCTCTTAGCAATGGGTGGAGCGAACAACAGGCAGCCACTGCTCTAATTCTCTCGCTTCGAGGTAAAGCCCTAGAAATCCTCCAGAACATCCCGGAGTCGAAACAGCAAAACTACTTAACAGTGATACAGGCCCTAGATTTGAGATATGGTAACAAGTACATGAGCCAGGTCTACCAGACACAACTAAAGACAAGGGTCCAGAAGCCAAATGAGACTCTGCAAGAATTTAGTGCCGAAGTGGAGAAACTTGTGCGACTGGCATATCCCCAAGCCCCAGAAGAATTTGTCAACCAGATCACCGTCCAGACCTTCATCGATGGGGTACTTGACAACGAGATGCAACAATCTTTGAGGCTCGGAAGGTTTAAAACACTTACAGACTGCGTCATTTATGGTTTGGAATTTGAAGCAGCCAAGAATGCATCTCAACCTCGCCGAAACAGGCTGCGCGAAGTGAAGGAGATAGAGGACCATGCAGACACGACAGAGAAACTAAGGCGAGAAATCAAGTTGATGAAGGAAGCCATAAGCAAGCTCACTGCAACGGTTGGAGCACGTAGGACGAAAGCAGATTGGTCAGACATAGAATGCTACAAGTGTGGTAGGAAAGGGCACATAAGTAGGCAGTGCTCACAAACCCAACAGGTGGCTCGCAGAAGACGAGAATATACCAACAGTGAGCGCCGTCAGGGAAACGACCTGACGCCAGTGTAAGGGGGCGGCAGCTGGCGTGCGAGTCCCAAGGCCCCAAAGTCAAGGTCTCCACTATCCGACGCTACCTCGAGAGCCTCGTTATACCCGGCAGCATAGACGGAAGACAATGCAGTTTCACCATCGATACTGGTGCCACTAGATCCGTTGTACGTCCAGACATGTTGCCAAACAGGTCGGCACTCACGACCAACAAACAGCCTGTGTTGGAGACGGCTAAAGGAGATAGGATACCTGTGCATGGAGAGGCCACTGTTTACATTAGGCTGGGCAGTATTGAGCTACAGGTAAGGACTGTCGTCGCAGAAATCGTCGACGAATTTATTCTGGGCCTGGATTTAATGGAAGAGTTCGATGTCCTTTCAGTAGACTTCCAGAATAAGATCTTGAAAATCGGTAACGAAGAATTGTATTTATCTCCAACAGCAGGCGAAGCTAATCTCAGGGTGAGACTTATTGTCGACGAGGATACACGGATTCCTGGTAACAGTGAGAAGATTGTCAAAGCCAGACTAGAGAAGAAACTTGATGGTATGTCTGCTCTCATAGCGGAGCCCCTAAAAGATAGACATGATGGTGCCCTTGTCGCGCGATGCTTAGTAGACCCGAAGAGGACAATACCCATAAGAGTGGCTAACGTGCAAACTAACAGGGTCACATTGAAGAAAGGTGAGGTTATCGCCACTTGCGAGCCCATTGACCGAGTGACGTTGTCAAGAAATGTGACACCCACTGCATTAGACAGAAGACTGCCAGTAGAAATGGTAGAGCGGTTCAAGAATTCTTGGGGCCAATTGAACGACATGGAGATGGAAATGGCCCTGCAGTTCGTATTGGAGGAGGCCGATATTTTCGCTCAAGATAAAATCACAGGTCGTACGAGTCTAGTGCAACACAGAATTAATACTGGCGACGCAAGACCAATTAGACAGCCGCCGAGAAGACTGCCTTTTGCCAAACAATTAGAAATCAAGGCGATGGTTAACGAAATGCTGGAAGATGGTGTGATTGAGGAGTCTAATAGTCCTTGGTCGTCCCCAGTAGTTTTGGTCACCAAGAAAGACGGCACTATGAGATTTTGCGTGGACTATAGGAAGCTGAATGATGTCACCAAGAAAGACAGTTATCCCCTGCCCCGGATCGACGACACTTTGAACACTTTGGCCGGATCAAAGTGGTTCTCTACATTAGACCTGAAAAGTGGCTACTGGCAAGTAGAACTCCATAAAGACGATAAGGAGAAGACTGCTTTTTCCACCGGGAATGGGTTGTACCAATTCAAGGTCATGCCATTCGGCTTATGTAATGCTCCTGCCACCTTCGAGCGACTAATGGAGTTAGTGCTGAGAGGACTTACATGGGAAACTGCCGATGGTAAAGACTGTATATACCAGACCGTTGTGCCAAGTGAGTGCATAAGCAGTGTTCTTCAAGAGTTACACAATAGTAGAAGTGGAGGCCACTTTGGAGTCAACAGGACTCTTGCCAGAGTGAGAGACCGCTTCTATTGGATAAACTGCCGAAGGAGCGTGGAAGAATGGTGCAAAAGATGTGACCAATGTGCTTCAAAGAAAGGACCAAAGACCCGAACCAGAGGAAAAATGATGCAGTACATCTCAGGTACACCGTGGGAGAGAGTTGCCGTAGACATCGCAGGACCTTTTCCCATCACGGAGTCTGGGAACAGATACATAATGGTGGCGATGGACTACTTCTCGAAATGGCCTGAAGTTGCGCCGATCCCCAACCAAGAGGCAACGACTGTAGCGGAAGCCCTGATGGAAAATGTCATATCACGGCATGGCGTACCCTTGGAGATTCACACCGACCAGGGCCGGAATTTCGAATCAGAGGTCTGGAAGAGCCTAATGGACTTGCTAGGCATAAAGAAAACGAGAACAACGCCACTCCACCCTCAATCAGACGGCATGGTCGAACGGCATAACAGGACCATCAATCAGTATCTTGCTATGTTTGTCGACGAGAATCAGAGAACCTGGGACAAGCTGATACCTCTGTTCCTCCTAGCTTACAGAAGCTCTCAGCATGAATCTACCGGCTACACTCCATCCATGATGTTGACCGGCAGAGAGATGCGGTTACCAATCGACATGACGAGACCACCACCGAACGAGGACATAGCGGACCTAGCTACGTTACCTGAGTATGTCGCCGACCTAGAAGGAAAACTGCGCACTATACACAGATGTGTCAGAGACAGGCTCCTCTTAAGCAGTGACCGGATGAAGATGCGCTTGGACCGCAGAGCAACACCCCATACATTCAAGGAAGGTGATGCAGTGTGGCTGTACCAACCAACAAGGAGAAAGGGCCTCAGTCCCAAACTTCAGAAACCATGGGAAGGGCCATACTTGGTGACTAAGAAAATTAACGACCTAGTCTATAGAATCCAGCTGTCTCCAAGAACTAAACCCAAAGTTGTTCACATAGAGAGGTTGAGTCCCTATCGGGGCAACGAACCCCCAAGTTGGCGGCCGGTAAATACTGTTCGGGACGAACAGTCTTAAGGAGGGGGGCAGTGTTACAAAGCACTTTAATAGACGTAGGTGCGGTGTTGCCACATCTCCAGAATTTCCCCAACATCTGGGAATTTTTGCACAATCTGGCAACACCGCATCCCCACCCCCCTGGGGGTGCCTGGGGTGACCCCCCTCAGGCGAAGTCTCAACCCTCTAGGACCAGAAATAACGAAGTTACCAACTTTTACCCCGTCGGAACGGATAACTGAGGTCTGCACATTCCGAACACCCTGTATATACACCCTGTATACGCAGAGAACCCTTACACCCTGTATACGCAGAGAGATCTTATAGTTCGAGAAACACCTCTTGTGTAACATAGGAGTGGTGACCACATTTGGATCACCTGTATATACATCCCCCTGTATACACACAGGACCGATCTGTATTCACAGAACCTTCTAGTAAAAGAAGGTCCTAGAACGTTCTGGAATGGAACACTCTAGAAAGGAGGGGAAGGTACGGCGAGTATATAAAAGCGAAAGCAAGCCAGCCCGAGTTCAGTTCAGTAAGATAATGTGGTAGTGACTTGAAGAAGCAGTGTAAAGTGTTAAGAGAGTAGTGACTGTAGTACCAGATTAGTGACTTTTGTTGAGAGTAGTAATTGTAAGGCCAGTAAATGAAGTGTTTTGTGAGAGAGACATTCTAGAAATTTTATTGTATCCATATTTAGAGTGTAAATAAAGTTGTTTTGTTAAAATTAAAAGTCTCACTTATCCAGAACCCGGAGAAAACGCAACAATACTAAAGAATTAAATGATATTAAGAACGTAGCCGAATATAACGGATACACTGCTTGCCTGGTGGAAAAATTAATCAACAAACAGAAAACAAAGAAAATGTTGACGGAATCAACGACGTTTAGAAGAGAGAAATCCGAAAAAAACTTTGTTTGTTTACCATTTGAACCTCGAATCACGAGACGACTAGATATGATTTTTTTAAAAGTCAACTTGCAGCTAACATTTTCGACAAAAAATACCTTTAAAAACTTGCTAGGTAACCCAAAAGACAAGGATAGCGCGGACAAAATGTCGGGAATTTATGAAATAAGTTGTAAAGTTTGTAATCTTAAGTACGTCGGACAAACAAAAGGATCGATTGGAATTCGATTCAAAGAACACTTAGCCCAATTACGTTACGGTACTATAGATAGATCTTCCGTCGCCCGTTATATTTGGGATAATAATCATCACGTTAATCAAGATAATCTGAAATTAATAAAAAATGTCAGACAACCAGGACAGCTAAACGCGTTCGAGAGTGTATATATATATATATATATATATATATATATATATATATATATATATATATATATATATATATATATATATATATATATTACGAAATATAGTTACAACAAAAAATGTATGAACGAATAATCTGAAATTAATAAAAAATGTTAGACAACCAGGACAGCTAAACGCGTTCGAGAGTGTATATATATATATATATATATATATATATATATATATATATATATATTACGAAATATAGAAAAAATGTATGAACGTTTCACCATCGCCGATTACGAGTCACCTGATCGATTGCTTTGTTAAATAAATTCACACGTTTCAACAGGTCTTAAAGATAACATAATAATACAGATATTTCCGCCAAAAGAAACGATGTTAATTTAGTTGTCGTTGAACCTTCCCAAAATTATTAGACATGGATACCTTTAGATAAGTTAGTAGGGACAGTGCAAAGACCTCGTCCGGCGATAAAAATAGAATACACTGCGGAATTTGCCTGCGACTAGTTTCCCATCTCAGTTCGACCTCTTTACCTAGGATCCGGTATATAAGGTGTCAGTTTTTAAAGTAGTTAGAATTTTTTATCCTCTGATGACGCTAACTTGATTAGTGAAATGATCGTCAGGTTTCTTAAAATGTGTTGTGGTGATTTGGGTTCTCCAAATGTACTTATCAGTGCTCATCACAGGTTCCAATCTTAACTTAGTGAGTTATTACTCAATTGCTATTGTGTGATTCTATCGCTGCTGCCAAAATTGCGTTTTTAAGTTGCTGAACCTTTTCAAAATAAATGTTTGATTGAATGTGGCCACAAAGAAAAAAATCGTTTGATGCGAGATCTGCAGATCTCGGAGGTCATAAAACATTATAGTTTGGCCAATAATCTGACCTTGAGAAGTATTGCGTAAATATTTTCGCACTGCAGAGGTATGGGGATCCATCCATCTGATACCAGATCTCTTGATTTGCCCTAGAAACATCGTCAAATGAAAGTGCTATTCTATTCTGCGATAAGCCTAAGTAACCCTCCCCATTCAAATTTCCATCAATTTAAAACGGTCCAATAACATGCCTTCCGAGCACTCCGTACCAAAGATTGACTTTTTGGGGATATTGAGTTCTGGTTACAATAAATCTTCGTTCATTGATCGAGCTCCAACACCCACAGTTCTGAACATTGGGCTCGTTATTCAAGGTGAACGTACTCTGATTAGTGAAGCAAATGTTCTTTAAGAAATATCTATCATATTTGCCATTTCCATCATCTGATAGCTAAGTGGACCCTTCGCTCTGTCACCATCCCTTAATTCTTGATGGCAGCTGTATTTGACTAACTTATAAATATTATACTTTTTCACTGTTCTAAAAATTTTTGGAGAATGTTCACTAAAATTTGATATAGGTATAGGAAATCAAATCGCCTGTCCTTATTGTTCACAAAAATGTTAATCACTTTTTCATTAAAGTCCCGGATTTGTTTTGCCATTTTTTTCTCGATGGACAACATGGCCAATGCTGTAAGTCTCTTGGCTCATGGTATTTCTTAAAAATGTCTTAACGCGTTTTAAAGTAGAAAATCACCTTTCGCTTTCTGAAGTGGTCATTGGGATCGTTGCTACAATATTACACAGTTAATAAATTTCGGAAAATGCTTCGTTAAGGTTATTTGATTAAATATATTGTTTCTATTGAAATTTGGGCTGGGTCCGTGCCACTTAGCACGAGCCGCCACTGTCTAAATAACATTTTAATCAAAACACCATAACATAGCAACAAGCGTTGATTTATGCTTGTCGGGAATACGTATAAATAAATTCGATTTGCTTCTATCTGATATTGATGCCAAGCAGCAAAACCAGTTATAGAGAAGAAAACCAACACTTGAGAAACCAGATAAGTCTCTACATCTGTATTTATTTGCATATATACCCGCGCGGTGTATTTTATGCCCTAAAGCAACTCCTTAAATTTTTATGAATATCACAACGCTCCAATGCCCAAGTAATAAGTAACTGATACATCACACATTACACTACAGATGGACTAAGCAAAGGAGGAAACACAGTCCCGCAAAAAATCATGTATTGAAGAATTGTGGCAAAAACTGTACCGCCCTACTAAGACAAAAGGTCCTATCTGCAAATTTTGCATTTTCCACTTTTTGGCACCTGTGTATGCATATACATGTTTTCAACCTATGTGCCAAGTTTGGATGTCCTATCTACACTTTAACAGGGAAAAATAAAGTTAAAATTATTGTCATATGTGTAAAAATACCCATGATTACTGGAACAAAATGTCGAATCCAGCATATACTAAGGCAATTTGTCCCTAGTGGAGAGTTTTTTGTAGTTAGGACTAAGGAACTTACTTCTTCTGTAAACATTAATATACGACACACTGATTTACTACGTGTAAATGTCCTTATTGCAGTAGTTAGGACAATTTGTCTAAGTAATTTACATCATCGCGCATGTGCAAAGCTAAGAAGCAACATAACCTTAATAAACTAGTGACTGTCGGTTGGTGGGCTTGGTTATAATAATATAGTTGCTTTCTCTAGTTCAATTATTTAAATTACCGGTTTGTTTCATTAAAAAAACGTGGTTCGTGTTTGTAAGTGCCTTGTTTACTTACCATAGTAGCTAAATTAGTCGAGCAGAACAACAGTATTCTATTCAAATCACTACTACAACAGCTTTAATGTAAGTTTTTTCCTTTAGAATGCGTTTATTAGGGTTTTAAATAATTATATATTTTTTTAGAATGCATATTACTTCTTGATGGAAACATTTGGTTTCCCTAGCATTAAACAAGGAATTGCAGAAAGAAATAAACTTAGTGCGAAAAAAAGATAGGACCTTTTGTCTTAGCAGGGCAGTGTAGCGCTGGCGTACAAAATACAGATATAGAATAGAAGAATTAAAAAAATTATGATCAGATTTATGAAAATATCCGCTTACGTCATTATAATTCTTTTAAATTAACGTAGTCTAATAGAAAAGCGAATTCCTTTCGCAGTTCCAGTATATTCAAATGGTAAGCGCTTGAGATAATGAAAAACGTGACACAATTTCTATGGTGAAATGAATAAATTCATCAGCATAAACAGTCTTTTGTCCCAAGACCATAAAACATTGAACACCGGCTGAACTCTTCTGTTTCTCAGGGCGTTAATGTACATTCATTTGCTTTTAGTTCTTGCCTTTGTGCACAATAAAAATTTACTACTATATTATTAAAGTGCTCGGAGAATAATAAAATAAAACACCCAATCCCATAAAGACCAGTGCGGCGTTCGAAAAACATAAACGCACACACGGTCAAAACACTCATACCAGTAGATCTCTCGCAGTTTCTTACTATATGGTCCATGGTCCTACGTCTTCTGCAGACGCAGACTGCGTGTGGTGCAGCGAACGAATACACTGTTGCCAGTTGTTTGATATATTCCACACAATTGCTGCGACCACCAGGCGCCAACGGCTAAATTTAACCGCTTATCTGTTGACTGTTCATACGATTCAGCAGTTGGAAATCTTATCAACGCATTACTGACTTCAGGCGGCCTATTGACATTTGTCTATCATTTTAAAACTGCGTCTCGCGACAGGAATTGACATGACAGGCGACAGTAATTAACATGGCTGCGACTCAATAGTTTTTTCCATTTTAACGAAATAAAAGACCTCTCTGAGGTGCTGTTTACACACAATCATGCCAACTGACCTTCTGGACATGACCTGATATGACACATTTGCCTAATTAAAAGCTAAAAGGAACATCCAATCCAAAGAAGGGGAAGGAAACGTATGCATTGTGCTCACATGACCTTGATGCATGGGAGGGTTGGGTTCTCCTTCTTTTAGCTTCTAATTGAGCAAACTGATCTCTGGGCAGGCCAGGTGGCAGAATTGTATGTAAACAGCACCCCAGGGAGGTCTTTTATTCCGTTAAAATGGCTGCCACTCATAGGAGTCGATGCGATGTTAATTACTGTCATAAAACGATTGTCTGATATGGCTTGTAACATAACCCCAAATCAAAACCAAATAAACAAAAAGCTTTCACATCAAAATGGATAATGAGAATAATGGTCAACTTAGAAACCTGATTCTGATGGAATTAACTGATGATCCGCTTGAAATCAACGTGATAGGACTAGCGATAGTAAATATAGCCCAGTCAGTGAATATATTGCCGTTTGAAGGAACCCAATCAACGATAAATAAAGATTATCACGAAGATGTAATATGAAATTATACTCCAGATGATTTTCATCATCATTGTAGAATGGGTCCTCGACCAACTTTCCATGAACTGAGAATAACAGAGAAGACCTATCCGCAAAAACAGACAAATTCAGAACAGTGGGTGACTACTTAACTGCGCATGCTCCAAAATTATGTTGAGTTAGTCAGCGAAAACTAATTCCGCTTTGAGAAATCGGCAACAGTTGAGTTCGAGCTGAAACCCAGCCCCTGGTGAACGCAGACACTGTTATAGGTTATGTTAGTAAATCGCCAGTGTTGAGATCTTCCTGAGACACAGCATAATAAACAACTATTATGTATTATGCTGTGACTGAGCCATTTAATATTTTTCAAACTGACCAATATTCTGATGCCAATCGCTAAGCCGATTATTCAAATTTGAAACATTTAACAAAAATTCACTACCATAACGCATTTGCTGCGTCCCGAACTTTTTATTCTTTCTCCGCATATCGAAACATTGAAATGCTTTCCCATTATTAGTGAATTTTCTTAAAAAAAATTCACTAATGAGGAGATCCCGACTTTTGAATTTTGAAAAAATTTCTTCAAGTGAGCGCTAATTAGGCCCCCCAGAACACATATCCGGGGTCAGTTTCAATTTTTATATGTTTATATATATATATATATATATATATATATATATATATATATATATATATATATATATATATATATATATATGTTTATATATATATATTAATATATATATATATATATATATATATATATATATATATATATATATATATATATATATATATATATATATATGTATCACACCGATAACTCAAAAAATAATGGTCCGATTTTGATCAAATTTGGTGAATACCTTCCTCTTGCAAATGGCTTGGATAAGTTCGTTAGTCAGGAAAATCGGCCCTGGTTTTCCCGGAAAATTTTGGGTTTTCCTTCAAAAAAAATTTATATCTCCGGAATTAACAAAGTAAGGGCAACCAAATTTGGTACGCTGGTTTATGTCATTATAGGTGAGGTGCGTACCAAAATTTAGCTCTGTAAGTCAAAAGACAAAAAAGTTATAGGCATTTAAAGAAACAAACCTCTGGACGCAGCAAGTGCGTTATGGCAGTGAATTTTCATAAAAATATTTTTAAATAGCAAATATGTGTGTTTTTTTAAAGAAAGCAGGCATCAAATTTAGTTACCAGTATAACCTATATAGTAAAAACAATGTACCATGTTTCATCAAAACAACTTTATTGTTTGAAAATGTACAAAAATTTCCGAAAGTAAACTTAAATTGTTCCCGAAAAAACTGGTTTTCTGGTCAACCTTATAGGTTAATAGCAAATTGATTCAAAATTTGAAGCATTTAATGAAAATTCGCTACCATAACGCACTTGCTGCATCCCGAATTTCTTTTCTTACAAAGATGTATTATATTTCGATGGAAAATACAAAAATGCAATAACATAGGGCGTGTTTGATAAAAAAAATTCACTAAAAAAAAGAAAATTTGAATCACCAACGACTTATGGGCCACCCTGTAATTGTGGAAATATTTTTTAAGATGTAGCTTAAGACACCCTACAATTAATGTATACAACTTTTTTTCGTAACTTGCATAATAACGGATATATTGCGCTTTAATGATTTTTTACGATAATTCGACAAAAATGATATTGACCATTAAACGATAAACTCTATAGCCAACACTACTGCTAAAGTATCAGAGAAAGGGTCTATTTGAAATGAATTTTCTGGGAATATTTTAGTAAAATGAAGGACAATGACGATTGAAACTAAGAGCTCAGGCTTTGTAAAACATTATTCTTGAGACATTTTCCTTCCATAGATCATATTAATTTCAGGTTCATTGCCTAAATATTAACAATTTTGACGTTTAAAATCGCGACTTTGACGTTTTGAGGAAAACCCAAATTTATTTATCTTTAAATGCCTGTAACTTTTTTGTCCTTTAACCGACAGCGCTAAATTTTGGTAGGTAGCTTACATATAATGATATAAACCCGTGTACCAAATTTCGTTGCCCTTACTTTGTTAATTCCGGAGATATAAATTTTTTTCGAAAGAAAACACAAAATTTTCCGGGAAAACCTCGGCGGATTTTCCTGGCTAACGAACTTGTCCAAGCCACTCGCGAAAGGAAGGTACTCACCAAATTTTATCAAAATCGGTCCATTATTTTTTTAGTTATAGGTGTGACACATAAATATATAAACATATATATATATATATATATATATATATATATATATATATATATATATATATATATATATATATATATATATATATAAACATATAAAGTCTGAAACCGACCTCGGATTTGGGTTCCAGGGGTCCTAAATAGCGCTCATTTGAAGAAATTTTTTCAAAATTCAAAAGTCGAGATCTCCTCATTAGTGATTTTTTTTTAAGAAAATTCACTAATAAATTGGGGGTTTTCTCAAAACGTCAAAGTGACAATTTAAAACGTCGAAATTCGCAACATTTAGGCAAAGAACTTGAATCTAATACGGGCTCTGGAAAGAAAATGTCTTAAGAAGAATGTTTTACAAACCCTGAAGTCTTAGTTTCAACCGTCATCGTCCTTTATTTTACTAAAATATTTCCAGAAAATTCATTTGAAATAGACCCTTTCTCTGATGCTTGGCAGTAGCCTTAGCTATAGAATTTATCGTTTAATGGTATATAATTTTTGTAGAATTTTCGTAAGAAATCAATAAAGCTCAATATCTCCGTTATTATACAAGATATGAAAAAATATTGTATACATTAATTATACGGTGTCTTGAGCTACACCTTAAAAAATTATTGCTACCATCACAGGGTGGCCCATAAGTCGTTGGTGATACAAATAATATTTTTTTTTAGTGGAAAACGCCTTATGTTTTTGCATTTTCCATCGAAATATAATGCATGTTTGTAAGTTAAGAAATTCTGGACGCAGCAAGTGCGTTATAGTATCGAATTTTGATTAAATGCTTCATATTTGAAAAGCTCAATTTGCTATTAAGGTTGACCAAGAAACGGATTTTTTCGGTTACATTTTAAGTTTACTTTCGGAAATTTCTGTACGTTTTCAAACAATAAAGTTATTTTGATGAAACATGGCACATTGTTTTTACTATATAGGTTATACTGGTAACCAAATTTGATGCCTGCTTTCTGAAAAAAACAAACACATATTTGCTATTAAAAACATTTTTATGAAAATTCACTACCATAACGCACTTGCTGCGTCCAGAGTTTTATTATTGCGTTGTATATTATGAAAAACAAGTAATAGCAGGATAAAATTCGGAATGCCTTCAACGTTTTATTATCAATATGGTTTCATTTGGAGCAAACGATAGGAAAACTCTTAATAAACGAACCCATCATTTCATCGTGGTCAGCTTTTAAAGGTGACGTGGCAACGGGTGATTCATTGTGTGTGGTGTCCTGAATGAGTGAGTCAAGAAGAGGGCAGCAAGTTCTCACCGTAGTTGAAGAGACAGACTGGGGAGCTTAAAAACTACAATAAACTAACACACTCAAGGTATACAGTGTGTATATTAAGACCGTGTCTGAACCTATTGTTCTCCATTATTTCCTCTCTGGCGCTCCGAACATTCAACAAGCCTCTCAAGATACGAGATGCAAGCTTCAGAGTTTGTCTTGTTGTAGCAGGTCGCATTGTTCAACGTTATAGAATCCCCCTGCTCAGGAATGCCGCGCTAGGTTGTCAGATTTTATGAGAATTCTACCCTAAAAGCTTCGTCTATTGCATTCCGCAATAATAAGAGTTTTCGTAGAACTTAAATACTTTATTAAAGAAAATTGGATAAGACAAGTTTCAAAATTACACGTTCAAAAAGATAAAATTTTACATTTATTTAGCAATTTAAGTTGAATGTTAATGTGATGATACAAGATTAAGTAAAGAAACAAAAAGTTTGGAGCTTTTAATAGCCTTTACAATTGTCAAATTTTAGTTTTAAAACTTGAAAGCAAAATGATAAGTACACTTGGAGTTGTAGAACCCAAATCACCACAACACATACTTCAAAGACCTTACGATTGTTTCTCCGACAACGTCAGCGTCATCAGAGGATGAAAAATTTTAAATTAAAAACAACCGCTACTGTGTATTTATATTACACCTAGGTAACGAAATAATCCGAAATAAAAATTGTAGTCGGCAACCATCGTTTGTCTAAATATTGAAGGGACGAGGTCGAAGAACTACTTTAGTCTTCTGGTTGACAAATTTGTCAGCTTTTATCTAGTCAAAGGATAATGGGCTTAAAATGAAAGGTACCGAGATATTTAAGGAAGCTACACGTTCTTTTTGATCTAGAAATTTCACTATGTGAATATTGGAGCAACTAAAGAAAGCCGAAATGCACATCTGGCGAACAGATCAATAACAGACGCTCATCTTTTTAATTTTTAAAAACCAACCGAGTGCTTGGCTCAAAATGTTAACTTTAACAAAGGATAAATAATTTAACAAAAATTCTACATAAAAACGAGTATTAATATTGATTTTTAATTCTACGTAAAAAAACAAGTATTTAAATAGACTTGTTAGATACAAGAAAACGAAAGGTGGTCTTTAAGTTGGTAACCAAACGTAGAGCTTGGTATCTGTATAGACCGGCCGAGTTATTGACAATACTTTATTATTCTGCCAGACACATCAGGAGTGTTTAGTTGCTCAAATGCAAAGTGAAAATAAAGGGCTTGAAATTAAAGGCGCCGCACGATTTAATGAAGTTTTTAATCGACCTTGATATATAAATACTTTCAAAGGAATCAAGCATAGTTTGATGTCTAACATTTTTAACAAGTTTCAAATTTCCTTTGTCAATGTGGTGATGATTATCCCATATATGTTGTGCCACACATGAGCACCGATCGTAAGGTCTTTGAAATATGTGTTGTGGTGATTTGGGTTCTCCAAGTGTACTTATCAGTGCTCATCACAGGTTCCAGTTTTCACATAGAGCAAAATGATACAAGATTTAAAAACACCCTGCGGAAAAAAAAGTCCTGAGCTAGCAAATGCGATTGACAGCGCGGGTGTGTGTTTGATTTTTTCAATTCACGAAAAATCACCCAAAAAGAAGGTTTTCAAGAATAATTGTTGTGGCATGCTATTTGAGCTAGTTGAATATCTGCACGTTCCGCCTTTTGAAGGGGGTGTGAAGCCTTCGGTCGTGTGTCCCATCCGATTTGTGGCTAGCTAAACGTCCCTACCCTCCTTAAAGAAATGAATGGATTTGGCAGAAATACCAAGATAGTGAGGGGAAACTGCTGCCTGCTGGTGATTTGTCGCATAAAGACACCCACATTAAAGAAATATCAACGTTTTAACAGAAAGTATCTGGAAGATTAAAATGAAAGTACACCTGAATAAATTTGCTTCATCGATATAATAAATGCCTTACAGGGGCCCTTATGCAAAAAAGTGTTGTTATTTTTTAGTCTGTTTGTGTTGCTTTCAGCAAAGGAACAACAGGCCATATCTGAAGTCCCCTAAACAGACTTTAGTTCTAACAATTTCCAAGTCTATAACAGCTGATTGTCTTCATTCACGAATTTTTACATTTTCATACCCATAAATTTCCTTTTGATGAATTTCTTTTGATTAGAGTAGTCGATTAAAATTTCATTAAAGCCTGTAAGATTTACAACCAGCTATTCTGACAATGAATTACTGAAGCAGCCTTATATCATTCCTCACTCGCAGCGTTAACTTTTATAATTTAGTTCCCTCAAGGGGAATCTGCATCTAACAGATTATATTCCATTGGTGATGAAGATCTGTAAAAAGAAAACCGCAAACTACTAATGTACTGTTTTCCACTGGCATCTCATTCGTTTATTTTAAGCCGATAACCAAAATGAACGTCGACACTCTACGAGCTTTTTGTTTAAAGCTAATAAAAGTTCTGAGGCAGCAATTTTATTATGGTAGAGAATTTTCACAATTGTCCTGTTCAATTTTCCATTAACTTAAGAACTTAAATTTTGGTATATTGTACGATGGTATCTGGTTAGCCTGGAAGCTTTCCAGCAAGCAAAAGCTATCAAACTTTAACATCCAACAGTTAAAAACTGGCAAAACTGGAAAATATGTTTGTTGTTCTTTCCTGTCGTTATTTTCAAAGATAGGAAAAATTCAGAACACATTTTTATTGCACCTTTCTCTGTTTTATACCATGGTTGCCATAAATTTGAAATACGTTACGTTTTCTAGCAACCATCATCAACTTGTTTTTTTAGCACAAGCTATAGTAACGCGTTAGGGATTTTAATCAATTCTTAACTGACAATAAATCATCGCCTGTAGACTGTGATAATAACGATGCCTTTTCTGTTGAGTAATTTTTTAAATTATCTTATAGTGAATTTTTATAGAAAAAATTCACTATGGGGGAGATCCAGACTTTTGAATTTTGAAATTTTTTTGCAAATGAGCGCGAACTAGGACCCCTAGAACCCATATACGGGGTCAGTTTCAATTTTTATATGTTTATATATATATATATATATATATATATATATATATATATATATATATATATATATATATATATATATATATATATATATATATATATATATATATATATATATATATAAACTAAAACAGGATTGATAACACGGCATTTATGTATTATACAAGGAGAAAGGTTTAAGGGCAAAGCCGCAAGGAGACAACCGCAAACACGTGTTTCAGGCTAATTAGCCATCATCAGTACGGTATAGCCAGGTGAAGATGGTAACACTCTGGATGAAGATGGAAAAATATACGGAGTCACAACAGGCAACCAGTGCACAATTGCAGCAACATTTGGAAGACCCTCAATCCGAGGGAAACAACCAAAAAAGCTACGGAGGCAAAGAAATCACCTGCGTGAACATCCGGAGCCCAGGAAGTTATATTAACTAAAACAGGATTGATAACACGGCATTTATGTATTATACAAGGAGAAAGGTTTAAGGGCAAAGCCTCAAGGAGACAACCGCAAACACGTGTTTCAGGCTAATTAGCCATCATCAGTACGGTATAGCCAGTTGAAGATGGTAACACTTAATATAACTTCCTGGGCTCCGGATGTTCACGCAGGTGATTTCTTTGCCTCCGTAGCTTTTTTGGTTGTTTCCCTCAGATTGAGGGTCTTCCAAATGTTGCTGCAATTGTGCACTGGTTGCCTGTTGGGACTCCGTATATTTTTCCATCTTCATCCAGAGTGTTACCATCTTCACCTGGCTATACCGTACTGATGATGGCTAATTAGCCTGAAACACGTGTTTGCGGTTGTCTCCTTGCGGCTTTGCCCTTAAACCTTTCTCCTATATATATATATATATATATATATATATATATATATATATATATATATATATATATATATATATATACATATATATATATATATATATATATATATATATATATATATATATATATATATATATATATATATATATATATATATATCACACCGATAACTCAAAAAACTAATGGGTTAATTTTGATAAAATTTGACATGTGCCTTCCCTTTGCAAGTGGCTTAGATAATTTCGTTAGCGAGGAAAATCGGACCAGCTTTTCCGGGAAAATTTCGTGTTTTCTTTCGAAAAAAATTTTTTTCTCAAAAAATCAAAAAGCTTTGGTAGGTAGATTTATGATATAAAAAGTAAACTATACACCAAAATTTAGATTTCTATGTTACAAGAAAAAGAAGTTATATATAAAATATTTGATGCCAGATCATTTCTATGAAAATTCACTACCCTAACAACGCACTTGCTGCGTCCAGACTTTTTTTTTAATATAGACTGTACTGTAGTATCTACAAAAGTTGTTGTTTGCGAAAAAATCACAGCGACAAATATTCTCTAAGAAACAAGGTGACGTCAATAAGTATGTAACATGATTTTTCATTTATATTAAAGTGAAAAATACACCGTCAATAACTCACATTGTCAACTACAAGGTAAATTTGCAATTGAACGCTTTGCTGAGTATCAGGTTACTGATGAATGTTACTACTCTATCCGCTCTAGGTAGTTGGAATATAAATAGTTGTGATAATTACATGATTGCTCGACAGGAGAGTAGTAATAAAGCTGCGGGGAAAGTTACCAGGTGCAACTAGTAAATAATGAGATTAACTAGAAGATCATCGTGTATCATTGAATAGAATTAACCATCTAAAAAGACACGGATATCTGATTGGATATCATCAGCGTCATCAGTCATTTTAGAATCATTCATCCTTTGATGACGCTAACTTGGTTACTGAAACGATCGTCAGGTTTTTAAAATGTGTTGTGGTGATTTCGGTTGTCCAAGTATGCTTATCTTACTCCCTAAATTATTTTGATGTGTGCATCTTCGACAATAACAAAGTTATGTTATTGAGACTACATAATGCAGTCGAAACAGAGTTTATTCAACTTTACAAACAAAATTAAAGTTACTTAGGGATAATAAAATTAAAACAAAAAAATCGATGGCTATTAGTTAAATATAAATATAAACTACACATCATAAACTTAATCTATGGTTGCATTAAATGTCATAAATGACGAGTAAACATAAATGTGTCAACCATCTTGACTTCCAACGTACTCCGTAATGCCAGCTGTAACGGGAACGGCAAAACGCAGTCAATTCCCAAAGGTGATGTTTCGAGGTTACTTTTGTTGCTTTTAAATACAATTGATGTGCTTTTAATAAAAAAATAATTAAAGGTATGTAGGTCATAACTGTATTGATGCAAACGCAAATTAGTATATAGCAGTTGGTACCCAGAAGTTCGTGCGTGGCGGTGTGAGTACATCTCAAGGTAAAAAAAAAGGTCGGGACGCAGCAAGTGCGTTATGGTAGTGAATTTTTATTAAATGCTTCAAACTTGAATAGCTCAATTTTCTATACACTTAGAAAGTTTAGTTTTGGTATGTGTTAAGGTCTTTCCTAAGGCAAGATATCTACCAAATTTTATTAAAATAACTTTGCAATATTCGGAGAAAAATTTTTTTTTCGAAAGAAAATTCAAAATTTGAATAACTCAACTTTCTATAAACTTAGAAAGCTGAATTTTGGTGCGTAGTAAGGTATCTCCCAAGGCAACAGATGTAGTGAATTTCATTAAAACAGCTTTGTAATTTTCGGAGAAAAAAATTTTTTTCGCAAAAAAACTCATAATTTTCCCGGAAAACCCTGTCCTATTTATTTGGCTAACGAACTCACCCAAGCCATTGATAAAAGAAAGACACTTGCCGAGTTTCATCGAAAGCGGTTAATTATTTTTTGAGTTATCGGATATATATATATATATATATATATATATATATATATATATATATATATATATATATATATATATATATATATATATATATATATATACAAACATATAAGAATTGAAACTGACCCCGGATATGGGTTCTAGGGGTCCTAGTTCGCGCTCGTTTGAAAAATTAGTTACCTCTCTATTAGTGATTTTTTAAAAATAAAAATTCACTAAAATGAGAAAACAGAATAAATCTCGATGAAATTAAAAGTACACAAAAAATGGAAACTTGCTGATTGTACTTGATATTTTATTTTATGATTACACCTGGTATAAATAGTTTACGTGATCACCGAACAGGATGTTCATGTAACAAATTACAGGAAACTTATAATGTACCTAATATGCACTTTACATACTGTTCCAACTGACCTAAATTATGACCACAGTGCACTTTGATTGGAATTATCTGTGTTAGCCGTTATCTCTCGAATGGTTCAATGATATATTAAATCATCTGGTAACTGTAGAATTAACCCACGTTTTCATTTGCAACAAGATAGGGTTGCATTCCAGCACTGCAAAATGTTGATTGTCTATTTAAGTCGTGTCAAAATATTAATCAGAAGATATGATGCTCATTATTTCTCTATGATTTGTAACCACTAAGGATAAGTGTTAGTTTAACGATTTAAGCTAGGTTCATACACTCGCGAATTGCGAGTTGCGAATTGAAACTAATTCCTATTGGTCCAGTTAAAATAATATTACGATATTATTTAAAATAAACCAATAGGGATCACTTGTTTTGTGCGTGTGTGTGTGTTTGTTTCTTTAACGTCGGTCTATTTCCGCCACTATGGCCAATCACCGACGCCAGGAGCAGTTTCACGTTACTATCATGGAAATTTTTCCGAACCACTGCCTTTCTGTAAGGAGGGTACGGATCTTTAACGTGCCCAACATAACATGGGCGCGGGACCGACGGCTTTACGTCCTCTCTGAAGGGCGGAACGTGCACATATTCAACTTGCTCAAATACAATGCCACAATCTCGGTTCATGTTAATTGTACAGTATATACTGAAAAAGTGAAAGGAGAACTCCGGAATCGAACCCAGTCCCTTTGGTTCAGGGGCACATGCAGTGGCGGATTTGCCCTAAGGCCCAGTAGGCCCGGGCCTAGGCGGCCAGATTTTAGGGGCGGCCAATAAAGTAAATTCATTATGTAGTCTATACGATGGGTGCTGAGAAAGGGGCGTATAATACTTGTTACATGGCTGGGGCCTAGGGCTGCCAAGACTGCAAATCCGCCACTGGGCACATGTTACCACTGAACCGCCGAGGCTCGATAGTAATAATAAGTAAGGACAAAAATAGGAAAAGCCAAACGTAATTTTATCGTATCTCGTATAAAAATGATTGTATTTTTACTAGATTGCTGTCAACGAGTTATTATAAGTATGTATTATATATATATATATATATATATATATATATATATATATATATATATATATATATATATATATATATATATATATATATATAACACCGATAACTTAAACAATAAAATATCGATTTTGATCAAATTTGGTGAGTGCGTTTCTTTTGTAAGTGGCTTGGATAAGCTCGTTATCCAAGAAAATCGGACCAGTTTTTTTGCGGGAAATTTTTGGATCTCCGGAATACCAAAGCTATGGCAACCAAATTTAGTACGCAGGTCTATGTTATAAAAAGTACACTACGTAGAAAATTTAGCTCTCTAGCGTAAGAGAAAAAAAGTATAGCTATTCAAAGAAAAATAATTGGGTGCCACTGATGACCAGATAAACGCACAGAACCAAAATATTTTGTGTGGATAACAAAATGTATTGTATATTACGAACAAAGATCAAGTTTTTTGACGCAAAAAGCTAAAAAAACTACCAGAAAAATTGCTTTGAAAATTTTATAGGTGTTCTTCTCAAAACGTCTAACTCCCGATTTGAAACGTCAAAATTGGCAGTTTTAAGACAAAGAACCTAAGTTATGTAGGCCAAGTGTCGTAAAAGTGTGTTTTACAAAACCTTAATCATCTTCAACCGTCATTGCCCTTCATTTTACTAAAATATTTGAAGAAAATTCATTTTGAATAGACCCTTTCTCTGATGCCTTGGCAGTAGTTTCAGTTATAGTTTATGGTTTAATAGTCTATATGTTTTAGCGAATATACGTAAAATAAAATTCGCTATAAAGGAGTCCGCGACTTTTGAGTTTTAAAAAGATTTCTTCAAATTCGCGCGAACTAGCCCCCCTAGAGCTCATGTCCGGCGTTAATTTTGTTTTTATCTGTTTACATATATACAGGGTGACGCATTTCTACAGTAAAGCTCAATATATCTGTTACTATACAAGATACGAGAAAAAATTACATAGATTAATTATAGGGTGTTTTCAGTTGCATATTATAGTTATCTTTACAATCACATAAGTCGTTGGTGATCCACTTCTTTGTTTAATCTAACACGCCTTATATTATTACATTTTTACATTATCTATCAAAATATAATGTGCGTTTGTAAAAAAAATCTGGATGCAGAAAGTGCGTTATGGTTGCGAATTTTCATTAAATGCTTTAAATTTCAATAACCCAATTTGCTACTAACCTAAGGTTCGTTACCTAGGAAACAAGTTATTTCGGGAACATTTAAAATGTATTTTTGGATTTTTTTACATCTTCAGACAATAAAGTTATTTTGATGAAATATGTTACATTATTTTTACTATATAGGTTATACTGGTAACCAAATTTGATGCCAGCTTTCACTAAAAAAAAGACATATTTGCTATTAAAAACATTTTAATGAAAATTCACTACTATAACGCACTTGCTGCGTCCATACTTTTAATTTTATTAAGCTTTGCGAATAACAACAAAATGATCTGTATTTTGTGAAACGTTTTATGCACTTGGTGCTCAAGCTAAGCGTTTTCATAAAAATCGTAATAAATATAGGTACATTGTGTTTCTATAAACAAAATTCTACCAGGATACCTATTTATGATAGAATTGTTAAGGACAAAATGTATTTCGTAGCAGACTGTAATTTAAAATGACATAAATTGAGCCCAAGTTGTTGGAAAGAACTCTCTCTCGACAAGTTTTATAGTAGCTTGGATGTTTCGGGACGGAGTGGTGAATAAATAAATATTTTGCCATTAGAAATAATCCAGGCGCTGCTATCCAAAGTTCACTCTATATTTCTCTCTCGTTCCCCCTTTTTGTCTTCCTTTCTGTGTTAATGTTTATGTTTTAGAAAACAACTCGGTAGTAAAACTTTGTAATTTACTTTGTTTTAAGTGCTTTATATGTTTCATTAGGTAAGTTTGGTGCTTTTATTTTAGTCCGCAACGGATTTACAAATGTAATAATAATTGTGCTCATTTTGCACGTTTGTTTGGTGGCAAATTACTTTCACATTAAATGCTTTTGTTTAGATATACATTTTTACGCAATGTGGAAAAATGTGATATTCATAGGGTATATTCACTTGATAATAATAATAATAATAATAATAATAATAATAATAATAATAATAATAATAATAATAATAATAATAATAATAATAATAATAATAATAATAATAATAATAATAATAATAATAATAATAATAATAATAATAATAATAATAATAATAATCTTTACTAGCTCATCAATACAATGCCCTTTAGGGCGTAGAGCCAATCAGAGTAAGTTTGCACAAATAAAATAATACGTAGAGAGATAAACAAAAAATTGCACAAACCAGACAAGTGCAAAAACAAAACAGTACAAGCACAAATACAAAAATTCCAATAGTGGCGTCATGGGCACTGACTGCAAGTCAACACCGGCTAAATTTTGCCCACAATATCGTCCAACAGATATTCCTTTAACTCATAAAATGCGGACAGTTCTAGGTATCTTTTCAGTCTATGCTTCACTTGTTGCCTAGGGAGTTGACGAATTTCTACCGGTACCTTGTTGTAGATCTTGATGACACTATGTGTGGCATTCCTTTGCAGTCTTGTGCATCTTGAGGGTGGGATAGCGTAATTATTTTTGGATCTTGTCTGGTGTTCATGTTCCTGTAGGTGCGCCTTGAATAACCCAGGGTTGTCTATGACGAACAGCACTGCTTCCAATATATAGATCGAGTGGCAGGTAAGTATACAGTGTTCGCTAAAAAATCTTCTGCAGCTATCCACCACCCGCAAATTAAAAAGCGCTCTTAGGCATCGTTTTTGTATTAGCAGCACCCTCTGCATATCCACCGAGTTTCCCCACAGTATTATGCCATACCGTATTGAGGCCTCCACATAAGCGTGGTATGCAGCCAGCGCCGCCTGTCTCGATACTAGAAATGCCAAGATACCTATCATGTAAGTATACCTGGCAACCCTTACAACCACCTTGTCGATATGTTTTTTCCAGTCCAGCCTGGAGTCAACCTCAACCCCCAAGAAATTAACTGCATATGATGGTTTTATATTCGTGGTGTTATCTAGAGCAATGACACTATCACTTGTTTCTTTGGCCCTTTTATTGAATTCCACCACTACAGTTTTATTCATATTTATATTCAGGTTGTTTTCCTGGAACCATTCTCTGAGTATTCTCAGGTATGACCATTTTGATATTTTGCTCTAATTGATTTTTATTATAATGATGTAAAATTACGGTGGTGTCATCAGAATACATGAACAATTTTTCTCTTATAGCATTGGGTAAGTCATTAGTATAATTATATATAGCAGAGGTCCGATTATCGATCCCTGTGGCACACCCCTTGATACTGCTTGGTAATCAGACTTTATTACAATTTTTGTTTCTGGACACCTATATACCAAACACTGCATACTGTTGGAAAGATAGGACCTTATCAATGACAGTGGTTGTCCCCTCACGCCATACCTCTCCAACTTGGCAAATAAGATGTCATGTTTAATAGAGTCAAAGGCCTTCCTTAGGTCTAAAAAGACACCAACTGATGATTCATTTTTGTTGAAAGCTTGATCTACTTCCCAGAGTGCCTTGTAAACGGTATGTACTGTATTTTTTTATTTCTGAAGCCACCTTGAGACTCGGTTAATAGATTATTACTTTCAAAGAAATTTAGTAGTCTACTATTTATAACTCTTTCATATATCTTGGAGAAGTTAGGAAGCAGTGAGATCTGCCTGTAGTTATTTAAATCATCACTATCTCCTTTTTTATATATAGTTAGTGTTTTAGCCTTTTTGAGGTCATCTGGGAACACGCCACCTTCAATAATTAAGTTTATCAGATAAGTTAAAGGTGCCGCCAGCAAATCTGCAGTATTTTTGATAATAATCATTGGAATCTCGTCGTGGCCTACTGCTCTGGTGCTTTTCAATGCCCTTATTATATTGATCACTTCCTCCTCACTCGTTGGATGCATGAAAAAACAACTGTTGTGAAACATGATTTTGCTCGTGTCTCCTACTGCTCCAGTTAAATTTGGACACATACATAAAAATATCTTGTTTGCCTCATTTAAAGCCTCTTTAATAAGCTCTGGATCTTGAGTATCCTTTAAGAATGTAAGTTTGTTTCGAGGCAGCTTGTTAGAGTTTTCGCTTATTATCTCCCATGTGCTCTTTATTTTATTATATGATGCGCTTATTCTCGCTTTACTTTCCATTCTTTTCGCTTGGATAATTACCTTTTTCAGTATTGACGTGTACTTGTTATATAAGCTTCTGTCAATTTCACCCTTGGTCATCATTTCATGTATCAATCTTTTTGTTTTACAAGATTTGCGGATACCTTGTGTAATCCAGCCTTTCGGTTTCCGTTGTGGTAATTTTTTTATTGGAAATATTCTCTCTATAAGTAACTTAACAGTGTTACTAAATTGAGTGTAAGCTTGGTTTGGATCTGAATTGGAATATATGTGACTCCACGTTTCTTGTTGCAATTCTTCACGAAAGGCTGAAATTTTATTTTGTGTATACACCCGCTGCAGCTTGTAGTTACCTGTGGATGACTTTGTGCTTGTGTTCACTTCCAATTCCAGAGTCTGACCTAGGTGATCTGATAGGTCCAAATCCATTACAGCAGTTATATTGGTCTGGTCTATGCTGGAAAATACCTGATCTAGCAATGATTTTTTCCAGTAGGTGAGCCTGGTTGGTTGAAAAGTTCTTTGCTTCAGCCCAGATGACAACATAAGTTCCAACAATCGTTGACTTTTCTGAATTTCTGTACTTTCTTTTGACATTAAATCAATATTCATATCACCACAGATGACTATAGTATTTTTAAGAGCTTGAACTCTAAGATCATGCAATGCTTCTTGTAGTTTTTCAAAAAACACTTCACAGTCTCCTGTAGGTGCACTGTATAAGCAAATAATTATCGTTTTGAGCTGTTTCACTTCAACTGCGCAACATTCGAAATGCAGCTCTACGCTCATGTTTCTGTACCTTGAGAGTTCCTGTGATATCACGTCATTCCGGGTGTATATGCATGTGCCACCATGTTGAATGATCTGTCTGCTAAAGCAAGAGGCCATACAGTAGCCATTGATAACTGGCGTTTCGAGATTGTGTAACCAATGCTCCGTTAAACATATAAAATAGGGGTTTCCTTGTACTTGAGCCTCTATTTGTAACGTCTTAGACCGTAGCGACTGTATGTTTTGCAAAAATAAATATATTTTCTCTTCGGTCTCCGGTTGTAATGCACATTTATGTCCAAGGCACTTGCCTGCTTCCCTGCTTATAAAAAAATTGTGTTATTTTTCTCAGCAAATCCATTATCTCCATCACTCACAACTGGATTATATGCCGTCTTTTGCCAATCAAATCGGAACCTTTTATATCGTACACCCCTGGGCCAAAAATCATTTTTATATAGCAGATCCTTTTTGTCAAACGGCACGCCTATTTGGAAGCATTTGCTATCTTCTCTTTCATAGTTCTTAGCTATTTCCTTGATTGAGACACTTTCCTCGGCTATTTCCAGCTTATTGGCAATGTAAGATGAGACAATACTGCTATTTACACTGTCTCTCACTCGTGAGATGAACAGCCATGCCTTTTTCTGACCGAAATTTTCTCTACCCTTATTAAAAGCTGTCCCCTCAACCACAGCAGTACCCAAATGAATCCTTCTTTTGTTCTTTTTAACCACCTCTGTCCATTTTTCATTAAGCAAGTGAGGACTGACTTCTTCATTTGTTTTCTGGCAATAAGTTTCATCATATTGTACCAATATTTATATTGCATCACTCGATTTTGCTTTGTCATCTTCACGGTTGTTTTTTACAGAATGAATTTTCTTGCTTGGTAATTCTAAATCAATTTTCTTTTCTGCTTGGTCATTTTCATTTTTCTGCTGAATCAGTTTATTATTATACAGGTCAGAATTTTTCTCTTTCAGTGTATTTATTAGTTGCAACTGATATGAAATAATTTCATCTTTCTGTTTAATTATTTCAAGCAAGTATTTTATCTCAACCTGATATGCATTATCTCCATTACCATCGTATGGTGATCCGGGTATAGAAGTTCCCGTTTGAACAGCTCCATCACAGCAAATTATTTTCTTTTCATCAATAATTTCTATATTCTTCATTAATTTAACACAGCATAATAATAATAATAATAATAATAATAATAATAATAATAATAATAATAATAATAATAAATACAGCCTGAAGCCGTCAACAATACCAGCCTACTACAAGGATTCTCCGGAGACGGTGCTGGAGTCGGTGGACTTTCTCCTGTACCTGTATCGACCCATGATAACGGACCGCACTGTGGACTTCAATAGGCCAGACATTGCCCTGATAAACAGACAGACGAGGCTCGCTATGATCATAGATATTGCTGTACCGCTGTCCCATAATATTCAGAGAACTGAAATTGAAGACATCACCAAGTATGAAAACTTGTCATATTAAATAAAAAACGTATGGAAACTCCAGGAGGTACACACACACACATATATATATATATATATATATATATATATATATATATATATATATATATATATATATATATATATATATATATATATATATATATATATATATATATAATCGGTCAATAGCTTTCCAGTAGTAATACTAAGTATGTGTAACACTTATGTCAAATAATAATAATAACAAAATTAAAACTACCTGAAGTATATAGTTGGAGATAATTCGGTCCAAGATGACAAATGCAATTTGGGTGTCAGTCACCAGAGACTATTCAGGACGTCACCGGAGGGTGTCAAGCGGTTGCTGCAACAGGGTATAAAGAGATGCATGACATAGTTGCGAAAATACTTCATCACGAAATGGCTCTGAGACAGCGACATTTAAATCTTTAAATCTTAGTAAGGTGCCCTATTATTACATATACACTCCTGAGCCTGTCCTAGAGAAATCAAGATACAGATTGTACTGGGATCGGACCGTGCTGACAGACCAACGAATTTACCCAACAGGCCAAATATAATAATAGTGGATAAGTCATGCAACCAAGTGCCGATGTTTAATGTGACCCTTCTGAATACTAATAATCTAAATATAAAGTACAACCAGAAGATCATTAAGTACAGAGACCTCGAGATACAAGCAAAGAGACAGTGGAGGGCAGATAGTGTCCGCGAGATTCAAATAGTCACGTCGTCAACTGGCGTGGTTCCTTAGAACCTTCGAGAGAACATTAAGAGACTGGGTCTTGGGGAGCATCTTTATAAGTTTATGCAGAAGGCGGTTGTACTTCCAACTGCCCACACCGTGCGGAGATTTCGGGGAAATGACGATGTGTCGTGGAAAGGGCTCCATCTGAGCTCAGTCTCTTTGGTATCTGAGATACCTGGGATAAGTGAATGTTCCCCTATGAGAGAGTGTGAAAGCCCTTCAGGCTAAAGTCGATAATAATAATATTAACAATCATTTATTTGCCGCTTACAATTTTACAGCATGCCACACAAGGAAGGTACTACTTGTATATGTATAAAGCATAATTTGATAAAGGGTTTTTTATACTGTTCAGGTTCTAGAAATACATCTTAAAGTGTGACACTTAAAACTGTATTTCTGATCCTATTTCTAGTGAGAAGTGTCTATCATCAAAACACTTCTGCCACAAATCATGGTTTTAAACGTAGTTTTCAACAAACATTAGTTTTATTTCCTGCAAAATCTTCAAAACTTTAGTTTATTCAGACGCAATATTGCCATTACGCTTTTATAATCAAATAATAAGAACCTTGGTGGTTCAGGGATAAGAACGTGTACCTCTGACCCGAAGGGTACTGGGTTCGATCCCAGGATACTCCTTTCATTTTTTCAGTACAAACTGTAACGCTAACATCAACGGAGGTTCTGGCATTGTATATGAGCAAGTTGAATGTCTGCGCGTTCCGCCTTTCGGAGGCGGCGTAAAGCCGTCGGTTCCGTGTCCATGCGATGTTGGGCACGCTAAAGATCCCAACCCTCCTTACAGAAAGGCAGGGGTTTGGCAAAATTTCCAGGATAGTGAGGTGAATTTCGACAGCACACCACGAGGGCTTACAGCCTAGATACTATCGTACCGTGGGTGTCGACAAGGAGGAAAGAGGCAACTTGTTAATTCTAGACTTGAAGATTTGGAGGTTCGGAGGAGAAGGAAAAACATGTGCCGGCAAAGAATTCCATAACTTGGAAGTCCTCGGGACAAAAGAGCGGGCATAACAAGATGTTCTATGTATGGAGACCTGGACAGTAAAAGGGTGCATTCGCTCTGTTCCCCTGGTAGATCTGTTGGGGGCAGCAGGTGGAGGAACTATGGAAGAAAGCTCCTCTGAGCAGTGCCCGTGCAGATATCTATAAAAGAGAGAGAGGTCACCAACGGCACGTCGGTGGGCAAGGGATGGCAGCCTTTGGGTGAGTGTAGGGTCACCGATGAGACGTATAGCTCTCTTCTGAATGGAGTCCAGGATAGCGAGTGTAGAAGCGGCAGCGGCACCCCAGATGTGGGAGCATTATTCGAGGTTTGGCCTTATTTGTGAAGTATATACGGTATAGAGATTAGCTGGTGAAAAGTATTTGCGAGCCCGGAAGAGGAAGCCTAATTTCTTAGCAGCCGATTCTGCAATTGAAGTGACATGTTGGTGCCAATTGAGACCTCTATCTACAGAGATGCCAACAAGTGAAAAGGACTCATTACTTTGGATAACTTGGTTGTTCATTGTGATGGGTCTAAAGCTGGTGTATCTCTTATGAGTAAGACAGCAAGACTGAGTTTTGGTGGGGTTGAATTGTACAAGATTTCTACTTCCCCAGTCTAATATTCTTTGGAGATCGAGGGATACAGAATCCTCCATGAGTCTGCGATCCTCATCTAGTTGGGCTAAGGAGACAGGCTTAGGATATTGTATATTTGAGTGGAGGGTGCTGTCGTCCGCGTAACTGTGAACAGGGTTGGATGTGCTAGAGAGGAGGTCATTGATGTGGAGAAGAAACAAAGTAGGGGCTAAAGCTGAACCTTGAGGAACTCCTGCATTAATTGGATATAGTTTAGAGGAATGGCCATCCACGACAACAGAAATGCTCCGGTTGGAGAGGAAATTCGCTGTCCAGGTACAGAGTTTTGGTGGTAGGCCATAGGCCGGGAGTTTATTAAGCAACGCTGCGTGCCAGACCTGGTCGAATGCTTTGGATATATCTAGAGCGACAATCTGGGATTCACCGTGTAGTTCCATAGACTTGTGCCAAGAATGGGTGACAGAGGAAAGGAGGTTGGCAGTTGATCTGCGCTGACGGAATTCATACTGCCTATCGTAAATTAGACTGTGTTTTTCAAGAAATTTTAGTAATTCGGTGTTTACATACTTTTCCATCACTTTAGAGACGACTGAAAGGAGATAAATATGCCTGTAGTTGCTAGGAAGCGCTTTGGATCCTTTCTTGGGGACGGGTTGTACTCGAGCAGTTTTCCAGTTGCTAGGGAATATGCCTCTATTGTAAGATGTCTGAAACAGACGAGTCAGGACAGGAGCAAGTTCTGGTGCGCATTTTCTGAGAACAATTGCTGGGATATGGTCAAGGCCAGAGGCTTTCTTGGTGTTAAGAGAAGAGAGCATGTTTCGTACCTTTTTAGTTTTGAAAATGATATCCGTCATTTTGTGCGCGACTTTGGGGACTGTTGGTGGTTGAACATTTGAAGGTGGGTTGAGAGTATAATTGGCGGCGAATAACGAGGAAAAAAGTTCAGCCTTGCCCAGGGCGGTAGAAACAATTTCGTCCCCTGAGACAAGAGGTGGGAACGTGCTCTTGCAGAAATTATTCCCAATAGATTTAGCAAGAGTCCAGAAGGGTTTGCTGTCGTTGGAGCTTAAGAGGACTTTGTTTTTGATGTGGTTATTAAACGAGTTTTTTTGCGGACATAGCGGTTTCTTGCGTCGTTAAATGCTTGACGTGCTCTCTGGCGTCGGTGATTGGCCATAGTCGCGGAAATAGGCCGACGTTAAAGAAACAAAACACACGCAATCAAATAATAATAAAAAAAGTTTCACATAATCACGGTCTAAGGGTGAGGTCTGCTTGTCATCGCAACTATGACGCTATCTCTTCACCAGCTTTTTATATTGCACTGTGGGTTCCGCTATTAATTGTGGCCAGGTTCTCCAGAAGCTCGCTTCTTGGTCTACCCCTTCCCTTTTTTGTTAGCGAAGCCAGTGCGGATGAGGGGTAATAAAAGATAATTATTTTCTTGAATACAAGTTTTTCCAATATCCGAGCCAAAACACCGAGCTTAGCCATAAGCCGAAAAACATGTATTGGTTGATCTATCTGACTGATTCCTGTTTTAGATATTTTTGTGTCATGTGCAGAAAATCCCTAACGAAGACCGTGTTGACAATTTAACGCTAATCCTTAGCCAAATAAAAGACAATTATTTATTTTAATATAAATTTTTCGAATATTGTCAGGAAGCGGAGGATAATTCGCGAATAACTTTTCGAACTAGGCGAATTAGACTTGTTAACGAGGTAATAAACTTTAATAAAATAACTAAACTTTAACAATGCTTACAACTAATTTAACCGAATGAATTTTAGAGCCGAAATCTTTACATACTGAATCTTAATTGAAAAGTCTCGTATATTAGCAACTACTTTTTCAAAGCAAAAGTCTGTACTTATCTCTACATAATTAAAATCACAAGTCTCGCGGCTTTACATCTTAAGAATCTAATCTAATCTAATCGCTAATGTTTATCAACAAATACTACTTATAGTTTTTAATTGGTTTACATCCTACATAATAGCAGACCTCAGCAGTCAGCATTCCTTGTACGCTGCAATTACAACTTGTTTATTATTTAGATAAATATGTAATAGTTTTTCAATGCCAATGTTATTGGTACATCTGTGACCTACTACTACATGAAAATTTACATTAATTGCCGTAGCAAATTTTCTTATAACTGAATTTTAATTATAAATTGAATGATCTTAAGAAATATATTTCCACGCCTACGACTGCCCTTCTGCATAGCTTATTGTTCTCTGAACAAATATCTTAGCGAAAACACCGAGCATGCCAATGAGCCCAAGAATATTTATTTGTTGATATACCTGATTTATAGCTGTTTTACTTATTCCGGTGTCCTATAATAGATCTCATAATAAAAGTAGCAACAACAATTCATTGATTGTTGTTGCCCTTACTTGGTGAAACTTGTCCATACTATATACAGACGTGGTTTAACCAAGAGTGCATAAGAAAGAAGGTCATCCGGAAGTACGTAATCATAACAACTACTGTAACATCAAATCAATCAAAAATTGCTATTAGAAAAGCCAGTTTCATCTGGCTGAAAGAAGAATCCAATTCAATTCGTGATAGTTTGCTTCTTTATATTAAGGTAATCCATTCAGAACTTGCTTATAAATTACATCCAGTAGAATTTGATATATTAGATGACCAAATACATATTTTAGTTAGTGAATTGAAATTTAAAAAACGCTTAACACAGACAAATAAAATTAGAAACCTAGAAAGCACACAACATTTACATAATCGAGAAATATCTCCCCCACAAACACATAAGTTTTACAAAAGGTTTGAAAACCTAAGCGATACAATTTTTACAACTGAAGAAATTTCTTTTCTAAATAAAGGATATAAATACGGCCCAAAATTTAAATTTACAAACAAAATTAAAGAGATATTAGCTTCTGAATCCGAAATTGCTTCCAGATCTATTAGACAATATGAAAAATTAAAAATATGTGAATTTTTAAGACATTTAACTTCAAAATATGACAAACGTCAAATTAACGAAACTCAAATTTTAAAATCTGTTCAGCATAAAATATTAGACAATGATCTAGTTTTTACTAAAGCTGATAAAGGAAATACAACTGTAGCTATAAGTAGGGACGCATATAACATTAAAATTAATGATTTTATTACTACGGAAAATTTAACAGAAATTAGGAGAGACCCAACAAACATTTCAGACAAAACTAAAAAATGAACTTAAAAATGTGTCTCCGTTTAGTCAACAAGAAAAGAAATATCTTTTATATAAAAGCCCGCAACCACCAAAATTATATGGCCATCTGAAAATTCATAAGCCAAATATACCAGTGAGACCAGTAGTTAGCTATGTTAATACACCTAATCATAAGATAGCGAGCAAACTGGTTTCACTTATTAAAGAATACAATTACTTTCCAAAATATTCAGTTAAGAATTCTTATGAACTTACACAAAAATTAAATAACTTAATTATTCCCACAAATAGTAAATTAGTCTCGTTTGATGTTTGTAGCATGTATTCTAAGATACCCCCTAAAGAATGTTTACCTCTATTAGAGAACGTTTTAATAGAAAAGAACGTAAATGTCATAAAAAGACAAGAAATGATGAATCTTTTTAATGAATGTATAAAACAAAACTATTTTAAATTTAATAATAAAATTTATATGCAAAATGAAGGTCTGCCTATGGGTAGTCCGTTGTCACCTTTATTAGCCAACATATTTATGGAAAACTTAGAAAACCAAATTTTAACATTAGAACTTTCACATAATATTGTCTTTTGGTACAGATACGTAGATGATATTTTAGCATGTTTTCAAGGTAGTCATACAGAATTAAATGAATTTTTAAATTTTATTAATAGCTTTCACACAAATATTAAGTTTACTTTAGAAGAAGAAGCTAACAGTTGTATAAACTTTTTAGACTTAACAATTAGAAAATTAGAAAATAATTCATTTGACTTTTCAATATATAGAAAACCAACTTACACTGACACAACCATACCATACGATTCATGTCACCCTTTTTCACAAAAGCTATCAGCCTACCATTCTATGATACATCGTGCATTTTCAATACCTATGTCACAAAACAATTTTGAAAAAGAAATTTCAATAATTAAACAAACAGCATTTAATAATGGCTACTCTGTTAAAATAATAGATAAAATGATAGAGAGAAAAGAATACAAATTTGCGATTAATTTAATTTATCCAAATATTAGAGACAAAGAAAACAACAGATACGTTTCGATAACTTATTTTGGAACCATTTCAGAAAACATTTCAAAAATTTTAAACACCTGTACAAATACAAAGGTAGCTTTTAAATCTTACAACACGACGCGTGATTTGTTATTTAACGCGAAAGAAAAATCTTGCTTCCTGACAAAAGCTGGAGTTTATAAATTAGCTTGTACACATTGTAACGCAATCTACATAGGTCAAACTTCTAGAAATTTTAACACCCGATACAAAGAACATATTTCTGCATTTAGAAATAACCACGCTGACAAATCTACATTTGCAAAACATATTATTGATACCGAACATAGACCTACAATAAATAACCGCATACAACCACAACATTTTTATAATGACAAACGTAAACTAGACTTTTTTGAAGCTTTAGAAGTCAAAAGGCACACACACGACAATAACTACCTTGTTTTAAACGAGCAAACTGATTTAATGAATTCCCCTTTCTTGGATATTCTTCTTTCTAATTAAATATGTCAAAGAAAATAAATTTAACTATTATTTCAAAAAAGTTGTAATAAAATAATGAGTTGATGTATGTCGATATTTTCGTTGTATAGAGACTACTTTTATACTGTTATTGTTTAGTTGTTTTATTGTTGTAACTGTTATTATAGTTATTATAGGCTAGTTCTAGTTTTTATGTTAAATATTGACATACATCACATAGACATTTTGAAAACCTCATCTGTCATCTGTGTTTCAATGTGATAAAAAATTTTTGATCAAAACATCATATCATAACATAGCAACAGATATTTATTTGTAGTTGTCATGATTTCGTACTAATTCAATTTTAATCTGTCTGAGAATGCTGTCAAGCAGCGAAACTATAGTCACAGAAGCATTGAAGAACATCCTAGAACTTCCAGAATTCGAAGGGCCACTTGTTCCAGTTAGCTCACGCGCTGGCTACGTCCTTCACCTACAAAAACCAACAGTGAAGCCAGAGAAGTAGTCTCCACGTCTGTATATAGCAACAACAATCAACAGATCAAACTTTGGTTTTTGTGACTTACTTTGACTCCAGAAACCAGCTATTTTAAAATTAAGGAATACCATGACACTAAGGGCTATTTTTCCAGTTTCAGTTGATTGTCGAGCCAGCAGAAAAACCCTCTACATCTATATTTTTAAATGTAATGATTACAACTTAATTCTCTACATCATTTATCAACGTTTTGGAACCATAAGGCTATAAATTATGAATGTAAAAGCCACAATGGGCATGAACACTAATATAAAACGCTCATACATGACATGATTTCTAAATGCAATATCGACGGACGATATTTAACGGCACATATGTTAGTAATAATATCATATTACACATGTTTTATGTGTTTTATGTGTTGTGTTTAGTAGTAAATATAACGAACGTTTGTTTTTGCGTGCAAAAATAAGTCACACGCTAAGGTTACATGTATATCACATAATTCACACATCTGTTATTGACCTGTAAAACCTTATCACGAATGGTTTTTCCCATAAATTCTTAATTCAGATTTTCAGATTTAGGGCATAAGCATGATTAAAATTCCTCCAGGGAAAGTTTAACATGCGATGTATTAGTGAATTTTCGTAGAAAAAACTCACTAATGAGGAGATCCCGACTTTTTAATTTTGAAAGAATTTCGTCTATTGAGCGCGATCTAGCACCTCTAGAACCCATATCCGGGGTCACTTTCAGTTTTTATATGTTTATATATATATATATATATATATATATATATATATATATATATATATATATATATATATATATATATATATATATATATATATATATATATATATATATGTATGTATGTATGTATGTATGTATCACACCGATAACTCAAAAAATAATGGACCGATTTTGATAAAATTTAGCATGTGTCTTCCCCTTGTAAGTGGCTTATATACGTTCGTTGGCCAGGAAAATCGAACCAGGTTTTCCGGGAAAATTTTGGGTTTTCTCTCGAAAAAAAATTGTAACTCAAAAAGTAGAAAAGCTATGGTAACCAAATTTGGTGCGTAAGTTTACGATATTAAAAGGAAACTATATGCCAAAATTTATATTTCTATGTTTAAAGAAAAAAGTTATAAAAAATATTTCGTGCCAGATCAATTCTATGAAAATTCATTACCATAACGCATATGCTGTGTCCAGCCTCTTTTAAAATTTTTAGGTTTAATATTGATTGTTTGTACAAATATATACAAGGTTTACATTTGCAATTGTGCCATTGACTTACTTCTCCATTTAATTGTGTATTAAAAATGTATGATTTTGTTACCGTAGAAAATTTGCCAGAAATTGGGAGAGACCCTATAGACAAAATTTTTAAATGATCTGAAAAATCCAATATGGCGCTCATAAGAAATAAGAAAGTTGATGATGTCCCAAAGAAGGCGAAACGTTATAGACACATTTTGAGTCCGCGATCAGATGGAAAACTGAAAATGGCTGAAGAATGTGCTTTTCTTATACGAGTTCAAATAAATGAAATAGAGGCGAAAATCAAAATCGCTTTTTCAGTGGTTTCACAATTTCTTGAACTACAGTGGCAGAAATGATTTTCTCTGCGTCATATTAAAGAGCACAAAATTTAGCAACTTTTCCGAATTTCAACCTACCCTCTATCATCGGTAATAAGCCAGATCCCGATGGTGAGGCTCGAATTTGAATCACCCTATATATACAAAAGTGTGAAGTTTTAATACCATAACGCATTTCTGCGTCCAGACTTTTTCAAACTTTTAATTCACTGAATACCTTCACTTTCATTGAACATCAAGTTTTTAAGAAAATTGGCTATCATAACACTTTCTAGTTCAGGAATTTTTATCAGATCTAATACTCTGTTTAACGGCTGACTGTGTAGCAAAATATAGTCCATTGATCTAGAACATATTCAGGCACCGTAAAGAATTCGTATAAAAGGCTGATACAATCACCCTGATTTCGAAAGGACCCTATACGGGAGTAATAAATAACAGAGAAAACAAAATTCGAAATAATTCAACTAACTGCCATTAGAAATTCATAACTCCGACAATCTACTAAACTAAATCCTCGATTAATCTTAATCTGCTCTCGCTTTCAAATTAACAAGTCTTAATCACCGGAGCCAATTTCACTCACTCTTCTGGCATCCTTCTTCAAGGACGTTCAGCATCTTCTCGAATTTAAACTTGTGTATCATTATATCTAAAAACGCTCCCTCTGTGTCTCTGAAGTAACGAGATGCCGAAAGTCGTCTAGCGAAGCGGCTCAAATTGAATTTTGAAATATTGTTCAGCTTCCGTTCGAAAACTTCTACAAGTGAAATTTCCGACACTTTTCCAAACAAATCGAATTCTAAAATATTTATCTCTGTAGCGATAAAACTTTTTGATTTTATAAGAGGGGAAACGGGTAGAAGTTTTAACAGGAATTTGTAAGTGATTTTTTTTTTCTTTTGTCGATACTGGAACGACTTGGCAATGTAGAATTGGTTGCACGTGACGGAAAATGTTGCACGAATATAAATATTTGTAAAAATGCAATATAAATAATATACTTTTCATCTGAGGCAATTATATTTCTCTATGAGCTCCATCTTTGTTTTTAGTGGTTTTTTTTTACAAAAATTCACTAATGAGGAGATCGCGACTTTTGAATTTTGCAAAAATTTCTTCAAATGAGCGGAACTAGGCCCCCTAGAACACATATCTGGGGTCAGTTTCGATTTTCATATGTTTATATATATATATATATATATATATATATATATATATATATATATATATATATATATATATATATATATAGGTATATATATATATATATATATATATATATATATATATATATATATATATATATATATATATATATATACACACAGCGTGGCGCATTGAAAACGAAACAGACCGATTTGCGTCCAAAGAAACTTTTTTTTAAGAAACGCTGAAACACGTCAATTTTAATATTGAGGGGGACATGTTTTGACATAAAACTCAACCTTGTCACATCAACCCCTCAAGGGTGGTGATAACAACCCTTATATTTTAAATAGGGAACATGGGTCGAGTGTTACATCATTTGAAAGCTATTTCTTTTCTGAATTCAGCACACTAACTTTTTTGAAAGTTTTATCAACTCGTTTAAAAATTATTCACAGTTGGAATTGCAAGAACGTATTTCATTCATTGTGATAAGAAATGCACTAATTAGTCGATTTTTCGTTAAAAAAATAAATAAAAGACAAAACCAAACGTTCAAAAATGTTTATTCAGTTAAGTAAGTGTTCAAATTGTTGACCACCAGCTTCCATACAAAAGTACAAATTTTGTTCAAAACGAGCTCTGACATTCTGGAGCATTTGTAGAGTTATTAGACGGCATTCTTCAACAATGTGTCGTCGTAATTCTTCCAGAGACTCCGGTTTTGTTTCTTAAATTCTAGTCTTTAAATGGCCCCATAGAAAGAAGTCTAAAGAAGTTAAATCCGGTGATCTAGGGGGCCACTCAATAGCTCTTCTACGCCCAATCCATTGTCCTGGAAACTCTCTGTTGAAAAACTCCCTGATTGTTCTTCCCTTTTGAAGGTAATCAATGTGGATTAAACCCCGTGCATCCCAAAAAACGGTCACCATGACTTTATTGGCTGACAAACCTACCTTGGCCTTCTTCGGCGCCGATTCGCACGGAGAAACCCACTGTTTTGACTGCTGCTTGGTCTCTGGTGTGTTGTGGTGAATCCATGTTTCGTCCACGGTTACAAAACGGCGCAAAAACTCGTCCCTATTGTGGTTGAACAACGCCAAACACTCCTTTGAAGCTGTCACACGAGTGCGTTTGTGGTCGATTTTGAGCAAACGCGTCACCAATCTTGCTGATAGCTTTCTCATACCCAAGTGATCATGCAAAATCTAAACCACTGAGCCATGTGACATGCCTATGGCTTCCAAAATCTCCGATCGGCCAACACCGTATCGTGCATTTTAGTGAATTTTCTTAAAAAAAATTCACTAATGAGGAGATCCCGACTTTTGAATTTTGAAAAAATTTCTTTAAATGACCGCGAACTAGGCCCCCTAGAACACATATCCGGGGTCCGTTTCAATTTTTATATGTTATATATATATATATATATATATATATATATATATATATATATATATATTATATATATATATATATATGTATATATATATATATATTATATATATATATATATATATATATATATATATATATATATATATATATATATATATATATGTATCACACCGATAACTCAAAAAATAATAGGCCGATTTTGACTAAATTTGGTGGAAAAATTCCTTTTGCAAATGGCTTGGATAAGTTCGTTAGCCAGGAAAATCTGCCCAGGTTTTCCCGGAAAATTTTGTGTTTTCTTTCGAAAAAAATTCATATCTCCGGAATTAACAAAGTAAGGGCAACCAAATTTGGTACGCTAGTTAATATCCTTATATGTAAACCACCTACCAAAATTTAGCTATGTAGGTCAAAAGACAAAAAAGTTATAGGCATTTAAAGAAAAATAAATTGGGGTTTTCCTCAAAACGTCAAAGTTGCGATTTAAAACGTCAAAATCGGCAACATTTAGGCAAAGAACTTGAATCTAATACGGGATATGGAAATCAAATGTCTCAAGAAGGATGTTTCACAAACTCTGAAGTCTTAGTTTCAACCGTCATTGTCCTTCATTTTACTAAAATGTTTCCAGAAAATTCATTTCAAATAGACCCTTTCTCTGATGCTTGGCAGTAGCCTTAGCTTTAGAGTTTATCGTTTAATGGTATATAATTTTTGTCGAATTTTCGTAAAAAATCAATAAAGCTCAATATATCCGTTATTATACAAGATATGAAGAAAATTTGTATATATTAATTATAGGGTGTCTTGAGCTACATTTAAAAAAAATATTTCTACAATCACAGGATGGCCCATAAGTCGTTGGTGATACAAATTTTCTTTTTTTTAATCAAACACGCCTTATGTTATTGCATTTTTGAATTTTTCAGCGATGCATGTTTGTAAGAAAAGAAATTCGGGACGCAGCAAGTGCGTTATGGTAGCGAATTTTCATTAAATGCTTCAAATTTGAATAGCTCAATTTGCTATTAACCTATAAGGTTGACCAAGAAACGAGTTTTTCCGGGAACACTTTAAGTTTACTTTTGGAAATTTTTGTACATTTTCACACAATAAAGTTATTTTTATGAAACATGGCACATTGTTTTTACTATATAGGTTATACTGGTAACCAAAATTGATGCCTGCTTTCTTAAAAAGGAAACACACATATTTGCAATTAAAAACATTTTTATGAAAATTCACTACCATAACGCACTTGCTGCGTCCAGAGTTTTTTAAAATTGTTTCGGGTGTAGCGACCTCAACTGGGTGTCCAGAACGTTCGGCGTCATTTGTGCTTGTACGGCCGCAACGAAATTCAGTAAACCACTTTTTTACCATGGAAATTGATGGTACAGAATCCCCATATTATTTATCAAGCTTAGCTTTGGTTTGAGTAATTTTTTTTTTGCGCAAAAAATAATGTTTTTATGAGCACACGAAATTAACTTTTTCCATTTTTGTTATAACTCGAGGTTGTCTGCTTTAATGGCTAGCTAACACAAACTAAATGACGCAGCTTGTTCAAAATTTTACATGAGTTAACTGACAGATGCTTGTTGACAGGAACAGTGTTGCCCTTCCTGTGAAGAGGCGGGAAATTTAAAAAGTCACGGACTTATTGACCCGCCCTCGTATATAATACAAGTGTCTTTTAAAGAGACTATCAGTACCTAGATATAACGAATTTTAATATTTTAGCTTCATAGAAAACTGAATTTTGGGCATCTTTCCCAAAGGAGGTAGATCACAAGATTCAATTTTTTTTTAATAAGGAAATACCGATGGTAACGCTTTCGAGAAATTCTTTAAGTGAGCGCGTATGAGGACCTCTAAAACCGATCTTCGAAACCTGTTTGAATTAAGAGAAATAAGTTTAGTAATATGCCGTACAATTCTTATGAAAATTCACTAGTATAACGCACTTGCTGTGTCCAGAATGTTTATGCGATATTGAACTGATATCACCAAAATCTACTTATTTTTTATTTGTGGATAATATGATACGTATTCAGATATGGCTTATGTTCATATTTTACCGAAAGGTCCTTGTACATTTTTGTGGGATCAGTTATATTTCTCAGCGTGTGTGGAAAATGCTGACGTCCAAGGCGTCACTTTTTATAGTGGTGTCATAAGAACATTTTCTTGAAACATTTGCACGATATTCCTTTCAAGCTGCAATACAATAGTTTCCATATAGTTTTCTGGGGATGATGTATATTCATATTTTATGTAATGAGGTAATAAATAAGAGCGGATCAAGGAGGCGAGGAATTCGCGGCGAAAATTTAAAGACCAGAACGTTCTAACCATAGTATCATAAATATGTTCACATTTCTTCCTTTTAAATTAATTTCATCCCTGGAGGGATATTTTGTATTAATAAAGGTCGCATTACGGGCGGGTTTTACGGTAGGCTCAAAGAGAGAAGAGTTTTACCGTATGGAGTCGTGAGGAATGCCATAATTTTAATTTAGAGCAACTGAACGAAAAAAAAAGGTAAAGTGTCTTGTAAGAAATTACGACCTAGTTATTAATATATATATATATATATATATATATATATATATATATATATATATATATATATATATATATATATATATATATATATATATATATATATATATATATATATGATTTCTGGAATACGTAATTTCTTAGTTGAGATTCGACCAATAACATAAAATATATTAGCTTATATGTAAAATATGTTCGCAAAACCTGAGTAAAGCTAATCACACCTGTGCGGTTCACAAAAAAACTCTGTCAGAATGATAACTATCTTGTTAAAATTTTTGTTATATAACGCCATCAAATCACGGCAGACTAAGAAGGCGGGTCAATAAGCCCGTGACTTTTTGAATTTCCCGCCTCTTCACAGGAAGGGCAACACTGCTCCTGTCAACAAGCATCTGTCAGTTGAATCCTGTCAAATTTTGTACAAGCTGCGTCATTTAGTTTGTATTAGATAGCCATTGAAAGCAGACAACATCCTGAGTTATAACGAAAATGGAAAAACGTGAATTTCGTGTGCTCATCAAACATTATTTTTTGCGGAAAAAAAAACCATCACTCAACCAAGGCTTAGCTTGATAAATATGGGGATTCTGCACCATCAATTTCCATGGTAAAAAAGGGGTTTACTGAATTTAGTTTCGGCCGTACAAGCACAAATGACGCCGAACGTTCTGGACGCCCAGTTGAGGTCGCTACACCCGAAACAATTGAATTGATTAAATGGGGAAATTGCAGCGTTCTTGATTCCGAAGTCTCGGTGTGCTTCGGGGTTGAGAAGGGGTAGGCGGCCTCTTCAGCCAATCAGACGCCGTCCGAAAACGTAAATCTCCAGGGTGCCATCTTCAGGTTGACCATCATTGCTTGATGTGCCCAGGGTTACCAACTGTGTTTTGGTATCCATAGTTGGCACGTGCGTGTGGCAAAAAAGGTGTCGAAAATAACGACGGAACAAACGTTATTAACAAATTTTACTTCAAAACCCAGCCAACTGAATAAAACATGAAATTAACTAAATGACAAAGGTGATGAACAGTAAAAAACAAATGGAAAAACTACCAAAAGAGTAAAAGATAAAAAACTATAAAAAATGCTCTATATGTTTACCGTCTTGCTCTCTACAGAGATCTTCAAAAGATTTTTTTATATGTTCCAGAATGTTTGGTGTAATGGAGACAAAAGCGTTAGCTTTTCTCAATTTCGTATCTTCTGGAGTGGTAGGGGGAGTAGTGTATACAATATTTTTTATGTAACCTTATTGAAAAAATCAAATCTGAGGACATAGGGGGCCAATTGTGTTCACTCCCTCTGCCTATCAATCTATTTCGAAAATGTCTATTAAGATTTCTTACTACAATTGAAAAACGAACAGGTGCCTATCGATATTGCGAAACAAATGTTTGTTTTCTGTACCATAATAATGGAAATTATGTCTATTTACTAGTCCCTTACTGTGGAAAGTGGATTCGTTAGTAAATAATAGACAGTTGAAAAAATCAGGATCGTCTCCAAGATTATCGAGAAACGACATGAATATGCAACAGATGATATTTGTTCTTATTAAGAATGTGGTATACATTCATTCAACTGCATCCTATTTCATTGGAAATTCTTTTAGTGCTGATGGTTGGGTTTTCCGTAACAGACAGTAGTACACGCAGCTTGTTCTCACTCTCACCAGTAATTGGATTAGTTTTGTCTAGTTTTTCGTATGCAGCACTACCACTTACACTAAATCTTTTCAATAATATGTCAAACCCCTGTTCTCTTGGATGTTGTCGATGGCAATATTTTTTAGCATATACTATTGATGCCAGAAGACAATTTTCCATGCATTCGCCAATGCATAGTAACATCCTCTGTCAAAGTAAGTACTGTTTCATATTTGAATAAATTAACAGGAAAGATCCTAAACAACTATGACTGTTCAGACATTCTGTGATTTTGATTTGAAATATCTGTCAAAAATGGCTATAGCGAACCAGATTGTGTTTGAAAGTTTCGTTTTAATGTGAAAATGGCATTTACAATAATAAAAGTATGAATAGTATGAAAACCATTGCATTTGGATGAAGGGAACCCTAGTGTCATATGGAAGGGAATTACGTTTTCTATAAGATGGATCAACAAAATACAGGGTGTTTCATTAAACATAAACAAGATAATTAACTTTGAACGTGCCAATAATTGAATTTGAACCTGTATATTATCGCGAAGTATTGACTACAGTGGTTGATCGAGTAACAAGTCCATGGAAGAAGAGAGTTTTTTTCAGCTACATCACTTCGCATTGATTTAACTATTACATAATTAAAATTCCCTATGATAACTATCTGATCCTGTTTGCTCACATTCTTACGCAGTTATTTTGTGAAAAAATACATATATTTCACCTCCGCCTTCTCTATGAGAAGTCTACTTACGAGCATATTTTTACGATACGTTACAACCATGTATATTTTACATATGCCGCAGCATCTGCATGTTTAGCGTTTCCTTTAGGTTGCCTCAATCCAAGACTTTTCCATTTGAACTAGATGAAAGTTATTTACCAGATTTCAATATAGCTTCTAGAATTTGTATCTATTCATGCGGACTTATTGTTCTTATATAAACGTACATCGAATAAGCCTTTCATTTCATTTTCAATACCCCGTACTTACACCGTGAATCAGGCGACTCGAATCTACTGATGTAGTTTGCTTCCAGTAAAATAAATCCATTCAGGAAGGGATGGGACTGAAAAGGAGCCCGGTTCACTCTTGGTGTTTTTGTTGGTATCAGTTATTAGTTATGAGAATTAATGAACGTGGCTGGAATAAAAAGAAATTATGTCTTATAGTAATATAAAATATGGTTTTCTGGAAGAATACGACATGCACACGTAAACTACATAAGTTTTCCAGTCGTTTTTGCATAATAGAGCCTCTGTTTCACCAGTAACAGATCCGACAATATCCTTAAGTAGTTGGCCAGGAAATATGTAGGGACACGAACTCTAAGGCCTTAATCTGCCTACTCCTTAGAGCGATGGACAAAGGTGGGTTGGGTTGTTGTAGCTCGATTACGGGGCCTCAATCTGTCTACTCCCCAAATCTCGCCTGAGATCGTCTCTAAAGTATCAGTGTGCTTAACCCTAGGCCTAAGACAGATCTGGCAGTTCGTTGCAAGTCTTGTATTGTATGTACCGTTTCGTCTACCTGCTTCGTTATCAGAGTAATTAGTCGGCTCACGATCAATTAAGTTAGGGACTTTCGTCACGGTACTTGAAGGATTAAGAGGATTGCAGGTATTTGTTGAGTCAGGTAATAGGGAAATAAAATGGTCTGTTGAATTTTGAAATTGGCTCCAAAACAGGAGCCGACACGTCGAGTTTTAATAAATTCTCGACGCGGTTCAACCCGAGACATAATGTTTTGGTCAAAAAATTCATCAAAATTGAAAATAAAACGAAACAGATAACGGATGAGGCTTTCGAACTGTCTACGTGATGTATGTCAATATTTAACATAAAAATAGAACTAGCCTATAACAGTAGTAACTATAATAACAGTTACAACAATACAATTACTAAACAATAACAGTAATGAAGCAGACTCTATACAATGAAAGTATCGACATACATCAACTCATTATCTTATTATAACTTTTTTTTAAAAATAGTTATATTTATTTTCTTTGACTTATTTAATTAGGAAGAAAAATATACAAGAAAGGGGAATTTATTAAATCAGTTTGCTCATTTAAAACAAGGCAGCTATTGTCGTATGGGTGCTTTTTTACTTTTAAAACATCATAACCGAGCAGATCTTTGTTTGTAGTTGTCATGATTTCGTATTAATTCAATCATCCTCTGTCTGAGGATGCTGTCAAGCAGCGAAACTAGTCACAGAAACGTTGAAGAACATCTTAGAATATCTATAATTCCACGTACAGAAACATAACCCAACAGTGAAGCCAGTGAAGTAATCTCCAAGTCTGTATGTAGTATGGACCAGTTTCACCAAGTAAGGGCAACAACAGTCAATGAATTATCTGACTGTCTGACCTCGCAGTTTCAAACCAATAAGACGAATTTGCTTTTGAAAGAGATAACCCACCGGATTCGTAGGTGATAAAATCTGCAATGCTGCTACTAACAATCAGATTACAGAACAGTTTAAGTGCATAAATAAACTCAGTCGCGTTATCGCTCTACATTCGTAAATAGCCAAGAAATGGAATAAAATGAAAACACGTCGCATCTTCACTGAAATATCGTTTCAATTTCCGCTGTAGGCGTTTTCTTTCTCTATGATAAATGTAGTTGGACATGATGCCCCGAGTTCCAAACTTCACACAGCACAACTTCACAATTATTTATTGCTTAAAATGTTTCTTACATGGGAAAATGTAGGTGCAGCACGAAAAATGTAGAGTTCCTGGATGTTCAGTTTGAAATCGAGAGTTCAACTAGAGACAGAACTTACGGCAGTCATTACTTTTCAGGCCGATTTGTCTAATACGCCTATTTGGATTAAATAGCCCGGAAACTACCGGAAGAAATTGTGTGTTTCTTTTATGTCTTTGTTTTCCGTTCGGTTTCTTACGATTCCTTTTGCTTTTGTTGTTGGCAACGATAAGAACAGTATCTCACAGTAGGAATGATAATGACATTTTTGTTATCAGTTGTATTACATATGCTATTCTTTCTTCTTTTTTTTTTCCATTGATTGCTGTTGCCCTTTCTTGGTAAAATCTTTCTTGTCAAGAAACAAGATTTGTCTTTCGCGTTAAATAACAAATCACGCGTCGTGTTGTAAGATTTAAAAGCTACTTTTGTATTTGTACAGCTATTTAATTTTTTTGAAATGTTTTCTGAAATGGTTCCAAAATAAGTTATCGAAACATACCTGTTGTCTTTTTTGGGTAAATATTTGGGTAAATTAAATTAATCGTCAATGTGTATTCTTTTCTCTCTATCATTTTATCTATTATTTTAACAGAGTAGCCATTATTAAATGCTATTTGCTTAGTTATTGAAATTTCTTTTTCAAAATTGTTGTGGGACATAGGTATTGAAAATGCAGGATGTATCATAGGCTGTGTTAAAGCTTTTGTAAAAAATGGTGACATATATCGTACGGTATGGTTGTGTCAGTGTAAGTTGGTTTCCAATACGTATATTTAAAAGTCAAATGGATTATTTTCTAATTTTCTAACCATTAAGTCTAAAAAATGTACACAAATATTAGCTTCTTCTTCTAAAGTAAACTTAATATTTGTGTGAAGTTATTAATAAAATTAAAAAAATTAATTTAATTCCGTATAGCTACCTTGAAGAAATGCTAAAATGTCGTCTACGTATCTCTGCCAAAAGACAATATTATGTGAAAGTTCTGATATTAAAATTTGGTTTTCTAAGTTTTCCATAAATATGTTGGCTAATAAAGGAGACAACGGACTACCCATAGGTACGCCCTCATTTTGCATATAAATTTTATCATTAAATTTAAAATAGTTTTGTTTTATACATTCGTTAAAAAGATTCATTATTTCTTGTCTTTTTATGACATTTACGTTCTTTTCTATTAAAACGTTCTCTAATAGAGGTAAACATTCTTTAGGGGGTATCTTAGAATACATGCTACAAACATCAAATGAGACTAATTTACTATTTGTGGGAATAATTAAGTTATTTAATTTTTGTGTAAGTTCATAAGAATTCTTAACTGAATATTTTGGAAAGTAATTGTATTCTTTAATAAGTGAAACCAGTTTGCTCGCTATCTTATGGTTAGGTGTATTAACATAGCTAACTATACTGGTCTCACCGGAATATTTGGCTTGTGAATTTATCTATTTACTTTTTTTACTTATTTCATTGGTTAGAAATCCAGAAAACAGTCAAAATTCAACTAAAGTAAAAAGTACTAAGGCAAGAATAATAACATTTTTCATTAGTTTGATTTACATGGTTCACGATACAAAATTGTTTAGCAAACTTGGCTATTTTGTTATTTTGAAATTTTAGTAGTGTCTGGCCCCGTTTAACAAAGCTCGATTAAATATTTAACCGCCGGTTAGATAATCAGTGGTTGTCATGCCAAAAAACCCGAATCATAGTCTGTGATTGGTCCTCTGCAGCCTTGATTAACTAACCGTCCGTTAAATACTTAATCGAGCTTTGTAAACTTGGGCAAATGTCAGCCTTACAAGTTTTAATTACTTTATTTGCATAAATCTATCAAAATTTTGACTTGCACAAGTTGATAACTTATTTGTCAATGTGTAATCAATCCCAATAAATATCACTATTACCATTTTATTCAATACTAGTATATTTTAAAAAACTCGGGACGCAGCAAGTACGTTATGGTAGCGAATTTTCATTCAATGCTTCAAATTTGAATAACTCAATATTTTTGAGCTCCAATTTTTTGTTGCCGGAAATTGAAATATATTTTTTTTAATTTATTTTTTTGTTGGAAAAAAGTAATCCGATAGAGCCAGCTAACGGTTTATCCACGCTATTAATAAGAGAAAGACACGCGCTGAGTTTTATCAAAATTGGTGAATTATTTTTTGAGTTTTCGATTGGATAAAAGGATTCTTCAACTGACAACGTAACATAGGGATTTGCATGCAAATTTTTAAATGCCCAAATATTAGCTTCTCTGGTTATTTTAGAGCAAAATTGTATTAGACTTTTTTAAAAAGCTCATATTAAAAGTTTACTGCACTATTTTGTTTTTATTTTTAACATCCTATTTAAAAAAAATTATCAGATCATGTAACGAAAACTGGAGATCCATTCAGAAAATCTAGTACTCTAGGCAGAGAAAATTTCAAATATTTAAACTTTGAATAACTACAAATAATGTCAAATTGGAAGATTTGTAATTTTCATGATTTGTTAATATCACAAACCATCTTACAATGAATTACGCAATCTAAGAGAAAGTTCAAATTATAAAATGATATTCAGGTAGTAGTTTGCAAAATGTATGTGATTAGTTCAGTGTTCAGTATCCAGATAGACCAATACTAAATAAATCGACAGTTCAGCGATCTGTGGCGAAGCTTCAAACCAAGGATACACTTTTGAATAACTGCAAGTGCGGTAAAGGATTAAATGAAAATCTACTAAGAGCAAATTCAAACGAAAATCCACTGAATATTGTACTGCATATCGAGGAAAATCAAAATCTGAGTATTAGCTTGCTAGAACTTGCTAACAAAACTAGTGAGCATTCTTCAACAATTTTAAAACATTGAAAAGACGTAATTATAAGTCATTCAAATATAGCTGCCATCAAGAATTAAGGCATGGTTTTAGAGAGCAAGTTAGTTATCAAATGATGGAAATGGCAAATAATGACAGATATTTCTCACAACATTTGCTACATTGATGATAGTACGTTTAACTTGAATAACGCGCCCAGTGTTGAGAACTGTAGGTATTGGGTCACGATCAATGAAAGAAGATTTATCGAAACCAGATCCCAATATCGCGAAAAAGTCAATCTTTGTTGTGGAATTTTTGGCAGGCATATTATTGGACCGTTTTTTGTTGATTGAACTTTCAATGGGGAATGTTATTTAGGCTTATTGCAGAATAGAATAGTACCTTCATTAACCGATGTTGGTAGGAAAAATCAAGAGATGTGGTATCAGATGGATGGATGTTTTGCACACAATACCCTTGCAGTGCGAGAGTGTTGACGCAATAGTTTTCAAGGTCATATTATTGGGCCAAACCATAATGTTTTATGTCCTCCGAGATCTCCAAATCTCGTACCAAACGATTTTTCTCTTTGTGGCTACATTCCATTAAAAATTTAAGCTAACGTTCGTTTTGAAAACCTTCAGCAACATAAAAATGCAATTTTGACAGAATGCGATAGAATCACAGAATACCAATCGAGCAATGTTAGATCTGAATTTTCGACTCATTTAGGATATTGTCTGGCAGCTGATGAAAGATTATTTGAATATCTGCCTTTTTGTTTGGATTTGTAAATAAACTTCGAGACTAAGTACTTGTTCTTGTTCACTATTGTTGTTTTCTTAATACCCATTTATGTGAAATATAAAACAAAATAGTGTAATAGACTTGTGATACTTAAAAAAAGCCTAATACAATTTTGCTCTAAAACAACCAGAGAAGCCAATATTTGAGAATTTAAAAATTTGGATGTAACTCCCTACGATGCGTCGTCAGTTGAAGAACCCTGTGTATAAAATCCTTAATATATAAATATATAAAAATCCAAACGGGCCTTGGTTTTGGGTCCTAGGGGCCATAATTCGTGCTTATTTGAAGAAACTTTTGCAAAGTCTCACCATCGATACTTCTCTAATATGGTTTTTTTAATGAAAATTCGCTAAAAAGAAATGCCTTCATTTACTGTGATAACGAAATACCCACTTACAGCCAAAAATAATCATATCATTTTCACTACATTAATATAGGCACTCTATAGCGGCGGCAGGCATAACCCGCATCATTCACATGCCGAAACGAAAAAAAAAATGTAGTTAGGAATGAAAATTTTTGTTTGCAGATATATCGTCCTATTTGCCGGGGCGACAGTGACAAAAGACCGAGTCGGTGGCTTTACTGCTTCACTTTATGACTCGATCAGAAAACAAAAACCCTAATTAACTTATCCCCTCGGCAAAGGTTTCTTTTTTCGCATGATGTACGTTAATTTTATATAGTGAAGTTTCAGTTTATAGTGTGAGTTTATAAAGACAGCTGAAGTGCCTAGAAATTATATATAATATGGTGCTCTTGTAGTACAAGCATCTAGTGAATTTCAGAACGTAAATAGTAAGTGGTTTATTTTTTGCTGAATTTATGTGTGATGCATTAACGAAAATTAGCAGTCTCGTTGGCTCGCTGGTAAGAATGTGTTCCTCTGAAGGCAATGGCCATGGGTTTGAGTCCAATTAAATGAATCATTTCACTTTTTTAGTACCTACCGCCAAATAAAGACCAACCCATATTGTTGCATTGTGTTAGGCAAGTTGAATATATGTGCCTTTCGCCCTCGGAGTTAGTCCCGTGTACCATACAATGTTGGGCGCATTAAATTCCCTGATACCTTACAAAAAGAAAGGGGTTTGGCAAAATGTCTAAGATGGTGAAGTAAAACTGCTTTTTGGCGTCAGTGATTGGCCATAGTCGCGGAAATAAACCGATGTAAGAAAACAAAATACAATGTTAATAACGAAAATTAAAAAAATATCTTCGTCAAACGTGCTGATAAAATGGGAAACGTTTGTCTGAGCTCTAGCCGGTAAGTATATTCCGTCACTTACAATTAATTAAAATGTAAACATGAAATATAAAAAATGTCTGGACGCAGCAAGTACGTTATGGTAGTGAATTTTCATAGAAATGTTCTGACACCTAACATTTTTTAAATTCAATGCCTATAACTGTTTTTCATGCATAATAGAGATATAAATGTTGGTATCTAGTTTACTTTTTATAACGTAAAGCTACATACCATATTTCGTTACCATGGCTTTGTTATTTTCGGCTATAATTTTTTTTTCGGTAGAAAACCCAAAATTTTACAGAAAAGCGTGCTCCGATTTATCCAAGCCACTTGCAGAAGGAAGGTACCTTTTAATCCTTATCAAAATCGGCCCACTATTATCAGTGTGATACACACACCAACACACATTATATATATATATATATATATATATATATATATATATATATATATATATATATATATATATATATATATATATATATATATATATATATATATATATATATATATATATATATATATATATATATATATATATATATATATATATATATATATATATATATATATATATATATATATATATATATATATATATATATATATATATATATATATATATATATATATATATATATATATGTATATATATATATATATATATATATATATATGTATATATATATATATATATATATATATATATATATATATATATATATATATATATTTATATTGAAACTGATACTGGATGTGGGTTCTAGGGGTCCTAGTTCGCTATCATCTGAAAAAATTTTGTCAAAATTCAAAAGTCGGGTCCCATCACTAGTGAATTTTTTCTCCGAATATTCACTAAAATTGGAATCAACGTACCGTTAAAATATTAGTTGGCATTATATTGAATTTTTCTGTCTTCTTCCAATCAATTTTTAGTGCAATCTTTAGAATATTTCGTACACGGTTTCTGCTATACCAGAAGAATGCATAAAATCGAGAAGCTAAAAAGTTTCTTTTAATATAACGTAAAATAGTGAAGCGGATTTGAAACTGGTAGAAAGCTACATCGCGAATTACTACTTTATATTTTATTGTAACAGTTTCTATGAGACTTGAAACTTTTGATAAATAAATGAGTTTTCTCTATGATAGAGTAACTTCGTTGAGTCTGGTAACACAATTATTCCATTATAAGTTGTTTCCGTGTTGAGCGACATATAAATAGTTGTATTTAAGGGCTTTATAGGTTATAACAGTAACTGCTAATAAATGTTGAAAATTTTGTAAATAATTTCTTTGATGACTTCAGACAACAACTTGACTGTGGGTAATTTTTCACAAGTCAAAAATAAAATGACAATGTCATTGTCGACTTGATTATTTACCTTTGCAGTTGGTATAAACAATAAAGCTCATAAAATTCTCTCTGTAGCTCCATGGTTAATAAATCTGTTCAAGGCATGTAACAAACAAATTATTAGTACCTACAATAATTTTTAGTGGATCAATGTAAAGTGTTTGATTTCATTAAATACAAGCAGGAGCTAGTATGAGTAGCTCTTAAAAAGTACTTTGACGCCAAAATAAATCCTACAAATTTTTTTAAACAAAATTTTATCTACTAAATACAGACGTGGAGAATATTTCTCTGGCTTTACAAATTTTCGTTACGTTTCTGTAACCGATTTCGCTGCTCGACAGCATCCTCAGACAGAAGGATATAACTATAAGAACTAGACACGTGGGTATGCTAAATCGTGGCATTTTTATACTTTTATTGACGAATTATTTCAGAATATGATACGATACCTGAAATTAATAGAAAAAAAATGCAATTTGAACATTTGGGTGTCAGATACTGTACACTGGACCCACGACATTAAACAATATGGCATTGTCACAATTTCCCGCCTGGTGAGGTTAAACTGATCACTGGCGTCGGTGATTAGCCATAGTCGCGGATATAGACCGTCGTTGGAAAAAAAACACACAAACGACTAATTTAAATTACGTATATGTTTGGTTCGTATATAGTACCTATATAGTATAGCGACTAGAAGCTTTAATATAATATTATTGGAGTCATAATATTTGTATTTTTGAAATTCATTTAAAAAAATATCTATTTTCTATCGTTTTATTTGATGGTGATTCATTTTTAAAGTATAGCATGCTTAGTAGTACAAGTTGAACTAATTGAAATATTTAGTAACCGGTTGTCACTGTTACCTAAATCATGACTTGTATTAGTGTCAAAATTTAACGGTTATAAGTTTCTGACAGGCACAATCAGTGTAGCTTTGTAATTAGTTGGCAGGACCTGATCACCAGTTGTTGCTTAATTAATCAACACACAGAGGGTTCAATTAAATTATACTTGCATCTCTGTGGCAGACTTTCAACAGACGCTGCCCCATGTAACGTTTGTTGCATGCCTTGCGGCCAGCTAATAATAACACACTTTACTGAAAGTTTGAGAATTCAGTTAAAAACCGCAATTATTTTGTTATTAGCGAATTCTCATTAAAAGGGTGTTTATAAAGAGGTAACGACTTTCTAATTTCGAATATCAACATCTATATATTCCACAAGGCTCCATAACAGGGCTAAGACTTTTAATAGTTTATACAAATGACCTGCCAAGGTCGTTGATAAGCAAGGTGGAATTGTGTGCCGATGATACTTGTGTCATATTTCAGAATATAAAGCAAGACAGGTTACTTGGTATGATACATGTCGAGTTCTGCAATTTAGAATCCTGATTCCTGAAAAATAATTTGAAATTGAACACGGACAAAACCAACATGGTAAAATTCAGTCATCTAACTTAGGACAGATGACCTGAGGCCAACAGACATATGTCTAAGGCCAGGGGCGTGCAATCGCAAGGTGCGGGCCACACACACACAAGAAAAATTTAAATGACAACACATTTTACAACAAACAAACAATGATTACAAGCAAAGCTTTAGGTGTCAAAATTGCAGTCCAAGTATTCCTGAGTACAGTAGAAGAAAAATGTTCAATAAGCAATTTATTTGGTTATGAAGTTTGGCGACTCTTTTCAGTGATGAATATACGTTATAAATAAGTATAATTTGAAGAGCCCAATTCATCACAATATAGTTGATGACGCTAACTTTGTTAGCGAAACGATCGCCAGGTCTAAAAATGGTATTGTGACGAATTGGATTCTCCGAATTGTACTTACCAGTGCTCATCACAGGTTCCAATATTCACTCATTACGTTAGAAATTTTAAAAACATGCTTTTTGCATAACACGTTTGTGAACTAGGTTATTCTGGATCCGCTAAATCATTTTTGGATATAGTTATTATCAAATTCTATTAGTGAATTTTCTTAAAAAAAATTCACTAATGAGGAGATCTCGACTTTTGAATTTTGAAAAAGTTCCTTTAAATTAGCACTAATTAGGCCCCGAGAACACATATCCGGGGTCGGTTTCAATTTTTATATGTTTATATATATATATATATATATATATATATATATATATATATATATATATATATATATATATATATATATATATATATATATATATATATATATATATATCACACCGATAACTCAAAAAATAATGGGCCGCTTTTGATCAAATTTGGTGAGGACCTTCCTTTTGCAAGTGGCTTGGATAAGTTCGTTAACCAGGAAAATCTGCTCAGTTAAAATAGATTAAACTATGTTTTCTTTTAATTAGACAGACGGAATCCCCCTATCAGTGTCAGTGCTGAGCCAGCCTTAAATGTATGGAATTTAGACCACGAAATTATAATGCATGTTTGTAAGAAAATAAATTCGGGACTCAGCAAGTGCGTTATGGTAGTAAGTTTTTATTGAATGCCTTGAATTTGAATAGCTCAATTTGCTATTAACCTATAAGGTTCGTTGGCCAGGAAACTAGTTTTTTCGGGAACGTTTTAAGTTTATTTTCGAATTTTTTTTTACATTTTCAAACAGTAAAGTTATTTTGATGAACTATGGTACATTATTTTTACTATATATGTTATACTGGTAACCAAATTTGATGTCTGTTTTCTTTACAAAAAACACATATTTGCTATTTAAAACATTTTAATGAAAATTCACTATCATAACGCACTTGCTGCGTCCAGGCTTTTTTTTTATTGTGATGATACACAATACGCGATAAAATGAGACATCATCGATAAACAAATGAAATAGAACACGCGCTCAAATTAAACACAATCTGTGAATAATTAAACTAAAAATACGTGCACAGCAAACATATGAGTGGATAAATATCATAGAGATAGGTTTATGTTACAAATATGTTGGATGAATCATATTTGATACAGCTCTTTGATTTTTAAAGAAGAGTTATTTAGCTGCAATAATTACGTCACCTCGTGACAATGATTATGCTATAATTGGCAAAAACACGTTCAATCAAGTATGAATTAATAGATACGGTATGTGTATATGGGTACACTGAGGTTCATAAAAATTAAAAAACTGTGATCGTACTCGTATGATGGCAACATATGGTGTCATCTTGCGCACCCACAAAAAGGCATGACCGGATGATAGTGCTTTCAGGATTGAGATGAAAGTGTTTATTTTAAGTGTCATTTACACTAAAAGGTACAATTCCCATCAGGCCTTGATCCTGCCTACAAACGTTCTGCCCTATCCCATCGAGACTGATTTTGAATACGATTTTCTTGAAAACGGTCAATTTTTCGAGGCTGGACCCACTGACACTTTTGATCAGTTGGTCAAAAAATTCACCGAGAGACTTTTTCCATATACTCTGTGCAGTGTCCTTTAGTGCACAACTAAAATGACACAAATTCACAAATATTTCTAGACCTGTGTTGCCCAATATAAAGATGCGCCAATTTTGATTTCAAAAAGTCTACTATACAGGCTGCTTCACGGTGAATGGCCTATTAGACTTTTTTGGAGAACTACATCTATTTAAATTCTGAAAATTTGTATCCGCACGTTTTTGATATTGATCTTTCTAACTAAAATATTTTCAATTAGCCTGCACTTCCGGTTATACCGGAAGTCGACACAAACTTTGTTTTTTTAAATAGAACACCCTGTAAATTATTAGCTTTTGAATTACACGTTCAATTTAAGGGCCACTTTATGACAACACATTCGGGCTAGTTCGTACCGTTTCGGGTTTATTCGTTATTTTGTAGGAAAAGTTACGATTGGAGTGCTTTAGAAAAATTCCGATATCTTTAAGGATATGCAAGACAGAAACATGCGGTTTTCACTATCCGATAGAGCGTTAAAATTTCTACATACTGTTATAAACACAATACGTTTTTAAGATAACTGTTATTTATAAAATACATTTGAATTTGAAAAATTTCAATCCGAGATAAATTGATTTTTTAAAATGGAAGAGTACCCATATGTCCCCACCATCTGATTCGGCGTTAAATTCCCTATCTTCTAAGTATACATTACTCTATACCTATCTCTTATAGTTTTCTTTGAAAATTGATTTGAAAATATTAATGGTCAGCGGGGTAGCGCCAACCTTTGACTACTTCTGCCTTTAATGAGTGTCTTATTTTAAAAGGGACATACAATAACTTGCAGTTCCAACCGATTCCTTTTTTGATAACTTTCCGACCTATATTGGGTATTTCCTATAGCTAAAAAGGACAGTTTTTGAGGTATTTAGAGACATTCAAAAACATAACACAGCGTAATTTTTCCTTATACTATGGTTGAACGTCAACGTTAAGGCAAGTGTGCCATGATGAACAATTTATATTACATACTTGTCATTCTAAATTATTCGATAAATGTCAATGCACTAATGTTCACAGTTAAGATGGAAAATCATTATTCCAATGCAGATTATTTGAATTTATTTTACATCCATGGAGAATGTAACCGAATTATTAGTAGAACATGTAGAAGGTTTAATGAGTTAAATCCTAATCTGCCACCCATGAGTGAAAAGAAGTTTAGCAGGATTAAGTCAAATTTCCTAGAATTTGGTACTTTTAAAACACCCAAAGTGAATCCCAGTCCAGTGACTAGAGATGAAGATAACGAAATAACTATCCTGGCTTATTTCGAAGCATATACACATGCCTCTATTTACACTGCAGTGAACGACATAGGTATTCCTTACTCCTTTGTGGAAAGAATCTTGTGGAAGCACAAAATGCACAACTATAAGTTTACTTTAGTGCAAGCTCTGCATCCAGAAGATGCTAGTAAAAGGGTCCAGTTTTGTGAAACGATGTTAATTCATATTCAAGATGATGACTTTTTAAAAAATATATATTTGGGCTGATGAATCAAAATTTTCTCATGAAGGACTTTTCAATGGACATAACAGTCATGTTTGGGCAAATCAAAACCCTCACGCTATTAGGGAAAGGGGATTTCAAGTAAAATTTAGTTTCAATGTGTTTTGTTTATTGAAAGGTAATAACTTTTATTATGATATTTATGATGGAACCTTAACTTCTAATCGTTACATGGAAATATTAAGAACAATAGTTACAGACTTTCTAGACAATTTACCATTATCAGAATATAGAGCTTGTTGGTATCAACATGACGGAGCTCCTGCTCACTCTACACGAGAAATATCTAACACACTCGACGATCTAGTTGAAGATAGATGGATTGGAAAGTGCGCTCCCTGGATATGGCCCGCAAGAAGTCCAGATCTTACCCCGCTTGATTTCCATCTTTGGGGAAAAATAAAAACCAAAGTATATGAAACGCCCGTCAATTCACGCGAAGAATTAGAGATCAGAGTAAGAAGGGCGTTTGAAGAGTTAGATAGGAATGAGATTCTGTCAGCAACCACTAGCGGCATTACGAGACGAATATTAAAATGTTTGAGTGTTAATGGCAGTTACTAGTTTAGGAGGTGTGAGTTGTTTTGTTACTCGTGTTGTAATAATACTTATAGGATTTATAAGATTGTGTAAGGTAATAATATCACTGTTGTTATCCCTAGAAAATTTTTTAAATTTTTTAAAAAATATATTAAATACATAATTTTCAAACACAGTAACAATATTTCTTTATTATAATTTTTTACTTGAACATGAAATATTTTTGTATCTACTGTAATTTTTTTTGTTACGTACAAAAAAATGACACCGCCTTGCTAACAATTACCATTTTCAAATCAATTTTCTAAGAAAACTATCAGATATAGGTATAGGGTAATGTATACTTAAAGGATGGGAAATTTAACGCTTAATCAGATGCTGGAGACATATGGATTCCGTTCCATAAAAAAAAATTAAGTTATCCCTGATTGAAAATTTTCAAATTCAAATGTATTTTATAAATAACAGTTATCTTAAAATCGTATTATGTTTATAACAATATGTAGGAATTTTTACGCTCTATGGGATAGTGAAAACTGCATGTTTCTGTCTTGCATGTCTTTAAAGATATCCGAATTTTTCTAAAGCGCTCCAATTGTAACTTTTAATATAAAATGGCGAATAAATCCGAAACGGTACGAAGTAGCCCGAATGTGATGTTATAAAGTGGCCCTTAAATTGAACGTGTAATTCAAAAAGCTGATAATATACAGGTGTTCTATTTAAAAAAACAAAGTTTGTGTCGACTTCCGGTATAACCGGAAGTGCAGGCGAATTGAAAATATTTTAGTTAGAAAGATCAATATCAAAAACGTGCGGATACAAATTTTCAGAATTTAAATAGATGTAGTTCTTCAGAAACGTCTAATAGGCCACTCACCGTGAAGCCCCTGTATATATGGTTGTATTTTCATTGGCAGCTGGTGTATATAATCCGCTGAAACAGAGACGAATTTCTCACAATACAACGTGCGTCATCGCCAGCGTTACAAAGCACTGTCATCAGTTAAAGCTACATTTTTACATACGTGAATATATTACAATTTGTAATTATTCTATTAGGACTGTAATTCAGTATGTTAGCGGCAGTCAGTCATCTCTCGTCGCATTGTTTCATATATAACGATATCAATGACTGTTTGTCCTTCAGTAAGTAGCGGGTTTTCCAGCTATGTGGGAGATACAGCTGGTCCAATAATACAATCCAAAGAGCTCTGCAGAAAGGAGACATTTTAAGTTTTAACAAAGGAATCTCACTCCAGAGTTGCTATTTCATTCGCACAATCCTCAAGTACGAATCGTGCGTATCAATGTAACTGAAAATGTAATAATAATAAACATTTTAGTTGCCAACATAAGAAGAATCGACATAACAAATCATCAATGAATTGAAATTAATCAGTTTTAAGTGTTGCGGTTTTGGTTGCCGAACAAAATTCTGGATGACTTTTGGAGATTTATTTAATGAAGGTTTTCCTGGAAAATATCGAAAAGTGATTACATATCTTTGTTTAACTGAGTACATATTTCGGTTGGGAAGCAAGAGCAATGTAATGAAGTATAGTCAACGTAGAGATCACTACAATAGTGTATTTGCTTACAACACTGTGACGTTTATATCATATACAGAAGAGGGTCTAAAATAGTACCCTACGGCACTCCTATTGTTATCCAGAGTTTATTCTAAACGTTTATTGTTTAGGGCCATTCAAAAGCGATTAGATCATCCAATCAATACAGGTGCAATAAGTGAAGATTGGAACCTGTGACGAGCACTGAAGTACAATTTGGAGAACCCAATGCATCACAGCACTGTTTTTAGACCTGACGATCGTTTCACTAACAACGTTAGCGTCATCAAAGAGATGAATAAACTTGGAATTATAATAGTTTATTCATCGCACTGATGACGATAACGTTGTTAGCGAAACCATCGTTAGGTTTGAAAACTGTGTTGTGATGAATTGGGTTCTCCAGACTGTACTTACCAATACAAGTGCGCTATTAGAAAAAAAATAAAGTATTGAGAGGTTGATTCTAGTGTATCTTGTTACATCATATCGAGAGCTTTCGAATAATCTAACAAAATCAGCCCACTAACTTTTTTGCTTTCTACGTTGCAAGTATGTGATATATCACCTTGTGCGACGCTGTTATACAACTGTGTCCTGGCCCAAAAATTCAACCCGTAAATAAGGAATGAGCTAATCCTGTTTTTTAGAATTGAGATAGTTGGAATTCTAATACATTTTTTGTTAATTTCGGAAAACTGTATCTAGTAGAACACACCGGTATACTGCTTATCTTGATAAAAATGTTTGATATCGGATTGCAGCTTTCAAAGGAATGGGTGGGAAAATGTAACATGTATATCTCGACAAACCCAATCTACTACATTTTACAACTTGCGTTCATTTTACCAACATAATTCGCTAATGGGGTGATTGTATTTATATCACATCGATAACTCAAAAAATAATGGTCCGATTTTGATAAAATTTGGCCTGTACCTTCCTTTTGTAAGTGGCTTGGATAAGTTCTTTAGCCAGGAAGATCGGACCAGGCTTTCCTGGAAAATTTTAGGTTTTCTTTCGGAATTTAAAATTTAAAACCCAAGCTACTACAACATTTTACGATTTACGTTTATTTTACATCTTACTAATTAGTGAATTTTCGTAGAAAAAAATCACTAATGGAGAGATCCCGACTTTTGAATTGTGAGCTAGGACCCCTAGAACCCATATCTGGGGTCAGTTTCAATTTCTTATGTTTATAATTTTAGGTTTTCTTTCGGGAAAATTTTTCTCCAAAAATAACAAAGCTATCGCAACCAAATTTGGTACGTAGGTTTATAATATAAAAAACTCGGGACGCAGCAAGTGCGTTATGGTAGTGAATTTTCATAAAAATGTTTTTATTGCAAATATGTGTTTTTCTTTTAATTTAAGAAAAGAGGCATCAATTTCGGTTACCAGTATAACCTATATAGTAAAAACAATGTGCCATGTTTCATAAAAATAACTTTATTGTGTGAAAATGTACAAACATTTCCTAAAGTAAACCTAAAGTGTTCCCGGAAAAACTCGTTTCTTGGTCAACCTTATAGGTTAATAGCAAATTGGGCTATACAAATATGAAGCATTTGATCAAAATTCGCTACCATAACGCACTTGCTGCATCCGGAATTTCTTTTTTACAAACGTGCATTATATTTCGATGGAAAATGCAAAAATGCAATAACATAAGGCGTGTTTGATTAACAAAAAAGAAAATTTGTATCACCGACGACTTTTGGGCCATCCTGTGATTGTAGAAATATTTTTTGAAGATGTAGCTCAAGACACCCTATAATTAATGTATAAAGATATTTTTCGTATTTTGTATAATAACGGATATATTGAGCTTTATTGATTTTTTACGAAAATTCGACAAAAATTATATACCATTAAACGATAAACTCTATAGCTAAAACTACTGCCCAGCATCAGAGAAAGGGTCTATTTGAAATGAATTTTCTGGAAACCTTTTAGTAAATTGAAGGGCAATGACGGTTGAAACTAAGACTTCAGGGTTCGTAAAACATCCTTCTTGAGACATTTGATTCCCACAGCCCGTATTAGATTCACGTTATTTGCCTAAATGTTGCCGATTTTGACGTTTTATATCGCAACTTTGACGTTTTGAAGAAAACCCCAATTTATTTTTCTTTAAACGCATATAACTTTTTTGCCTTTTGACCTACATAGCTAAATTTTGGTAGGTAACTTACCTATAAGGATGTAAACCCGCGTACCAAATTTGGTTGCCCTTACTTTGTTAATTTCGGAGATATAATTTTTTTTCGAAAGAAAACACAAAATTTTCCGGGAAAACTTGGGCAGATTTTCCTGGCTAACGAACTTATCCAAGCCATTTGCAAAAGGAATTTATTCACCAAATTTAATCAAAATCGGACTATTATTTTTTGAGTTATCGGTGTGATACATATATATATATATATATAAATATATATATATATATATATATATATATATATATATATATATATATATATATATATATATATATATATATATATATATATATATATATATAAACATATAAAAATTGAAACTGACCCCGGATATGTGTTCTAGGGGGCCTAATTAGCGCTCATTTGAAGAAATTTTTCAAAATTCAAAAGTCGGTATCTCCTCATTAGTGAATTTTTTTAAGAAAATTCACTAAAAGTAAATTACACACAGAAATTTAGATTTCTATAATAAAAAGTTATAAAAAATATTTGGTGCCAGACTATGAAAATTGTCTACCATAACGCACTTGCTGCGTTTAGGATTTTTAAAGAATATATTGGATCTATTTAGTTTGATAATGTAAAAACAAAACATTCGATGAAGAATTGGAAAACGAACTAGGAAAGTAAGTATCAACGGTAGAATATCTGCGTGGTTGGTGGCACAAATCAGTTTGTTTTACAAAGCCACAAAGTGATTTTACTTGTGGACCAGCCGGTATATATGCAAGTATGTATATTATTGTTTATTGTGTCATAGAGAGAAGGACAATGGTAGACACAATGTCGGATTTGCGCCCAAACAAACTTGATACGAATGCAAATGGTGAATTTAACTTGGTTAGTATGTTATATTGTCAGCGACAGTGCTAAAACGAAGACTCGTATAATCATCCAATTTACATAATGACGATATCATCAAAGGTGCCTAACACTAAAATTATTTTGGCTGTTTGACTAAACAGCAATCATTGTTATCTTGTTTGTATATTTATAATAATAATAATAATAATAATAATAATAATAATAATAATAATAATAATAATAATAATAATAATAATAATAATAATAATAATAATAATAATAATAATAATAATAATAATAATAATAATAATAATAATAATAATAATAATAATAATAATAATAATATTTATTGACGATAATTGTACAATGCAACACGGCAAATAAGTTGTACACTTGTGCTTGTCAAAGGTTGCAATTTTGGTGGGTTGATCCAGAATAATATTTCCAAAATTTCAGAAATGATACTGACAACTACAATTCTTTTTAAATACACCAGAAGTTTTAAATCGCATCGGATATTGTTTAGTGAAATAAAAAAGTTCGTTTATCATATTAGCGCTTTGCCCTCAGAAAACCTTATGCAATGGATTCGCTGGCCATTAATTTGGACAATATGTATTACTTACCTAAGTCCTTTTGTTACTCCTATCCGGGATGGATACCTACATAAAATTGTGTTATTTTTTATTTTCATTTTTAAATAACTGTTTTATTAAATTTTATTAATGTAATTCTAAGGCATTAAACCTTCAATCGATTGAACAAATCGTTAAAGGCACCAAGACAAATTACTGTTAGAAACTGCTTACCTCAGTGTTCATGATTCATGTAGTCGGATTACCAACATTTCCCCTATCTATAGAATGAACTAAGGGCCCCAATGAAAATGAAACCGTAGCATTTGTGACGAAACAATAAACGTATTTATATGGTTGCGTTCTATGCAATTCACCTCAAAACTACCCTATAACCGAGAAGATAGTATAGTATTTCAGTCTGGATACCACAAAATAGCTAAACCTAATAGCTCGGGGGTTTTTATTGTATTAGATTATCGTATTACAGAGGGGTTTAGTAATGTAACTCGCAAAACAGCAAATTGGGCCAATTATGCTTCTTTTGAATGATTTGCAGTTGTGAGTAATTTCTAGAGTGCTGAGAATTTTTCTTGCACAAATGAAATTTTCACAATTTTTTGGAAATTAATCATTAAGTATTTAGTACTTTAATTCCAAAGGTAAATAAGCCAGTTCACTAATAATGATAATAATAACTGATAAGCTTCAAATCGCACAAAACTTGCTAGCAAATATAAAGTCTAAAACTCTTTTTTTTGTACTTTTAATTTTTATGTCTTTATGTTTCATAGTTTGGCGAGACTACGAGAATTATTATTTTCTTAATGCTGCCTGATTAAAAAAAAATCTAGATTATTAAATTTTAATGGTATGTTATCAAATTATGTAGCTGCAATAAATTTTTTAGCTAATCTTTGTTGAAACAATTCACTAACGCGATGTGGAATTTGAAGGCTTTAAATTTAATGTTATTAGCGGATTAGGTTGTTTGTTGTTGCCCTATCTTTGTGAAACCGTTCTATACTTCATACGAACGTGGAGACTTTTTTTGTGACTCCACAGTGCTTTTCTTCCTCCCTGCAACTGGATTCGCCTTTTACGGCATCGTCAAGCAGAAAAAAGTTTTTCTGTAAAGCAATAGGAAAAGCCTCTACTTCTGCCTTTAGCTCAGATTATATAATATTTAATTTATTGTATCTATTAGCAAATTTGTATTTATTTTATGCACACAATGTTCCTGTAATAGCAAATTTTCTTACAAAAAAATTCACGTTGTTTTTTGGAAAGGGTAAATTGTTTCTACTTTTCTTGAAAGATTAATTTATCTAGAATTTTTTTGCGAAGATTTTCTAGGCGAAGTTTTAATGGAACTTTTTTAGTAACATTTGTGAAAAATGTTTTAATGAATTTTCGTGCAAAAAATGTTTTAATGACTTTTCGTGCAAAAAACTGTGAGAATTTTTGCGAAAAACTTTTTATCAATTTTTTTACGTAAAATTTTTTCAATGAACATCTGTAGAAATAATATTTTGAAATCTTTTTTTTAACAATTTTTGGCGCATTTTTGCCGATTTTTCCTAGAAAAAAATCGGTTATGACGAGATCACGATTTTGAAACTCTCGAAAATATATACAGTTCTATAAAAATTTTCTACTATAACGCAATTGCTGCGACCAAAGTTTTTTATTTTTACAGAAATGTTTAATTTTTGATTTAAAACAAATACTGCTGTCACTTGAAGTTTTTTTATCAATTTTTTTTAACTTACTATTTCTTATCTTATAAAAAAATATACGGGTCATGTGTAGTCATTCGTTTAAACGCTTCAACAGTTCAACCACAATATTGCTAAGACGACAGCTTTTCGGTTGGCTAGGCAACAATTTATTAAAAATTCGTTAATACCACTGAATCACCGAGGCTCTGTAATTTGGTTGATTTGATTCTTTTCAAAGAGCCTCGGTGGTTCAGTGGTAAGAACATGTCCCTCTGGACGAAAGGGTACCGAGTTCGATCCCAGGGCTCTCCTTTCACTTTTTCAGTACATACTAGCACAATTAACATCAACCGGGGTAGTGTCATTGCATTTGAGCAAATCGAATATCTGCACGTTGCACCCTTAGGGGGCGTAAAGCCGACGGTGTCGTGTCCATGCGGGACATAAGGGCAGGGGTTCGAAAAATTTCCAGGGTAGTGGGGTGAAACTGCTACCTAGCATCGGGCATTGGTCATAGTCGCGGAAATAGACCGACGTTAAAGAAAAAAATATTCTTTTCAAGAGATACTACGTTTGTTCCAACCCCGCAAGAAACTGCCACTATCATGCGCAGTAGATAAATTACGTTACAACCTGGAGATGATCGTTTATTGGACGATCACTGGCGGCGTTCCAACTAAACTTGTGTTCATGTGCGAAACGTTTCAGGACGGCCTTTTCAATACCTACTCCAAATTAAAAACTGTGTGGACTGACTGGCGCAATAGGTCACTTGCGTCAGCTGCTTGTTGTTTTCTTAAAATTTGTTTGCTTTTAAACTAACCTCAAATGTTTAAGTGGTTTGGTGATTTAAAATTTAATAATAAATTTTGTAAATAACCCCTTTTCACCTTATCCTAAAAAATGTGAGGTTTGAAGGAAAGTGACTTGCAATCAAATATTGAACTAAGTTAGGATGATGGTGTGTTGGTGCTATGGCAACCAAGAAGGAAGAACCATTTTATTTAAATCCCCATTTGTAGTCAAAGACCTTGAGACACGATTTATAAAAATTTTATTAAGTACAATGAACTCTTGCATATCTAAAATTATTAAGTTTAAATAAATTTTATCTATGATGGTAAGGAACAAGAAATAAATTTACCCATTCCTTTGACGTACGAGATAGAAACAAGAATATTTAAATTTTTACACGAACCGAAATGCGCGTTATTTTCTGTGTTATTATTCATAATTATTATTTATGTAAATACAAAAGAATTTATTCTCAAGCAGTCTTAATTATAAGTTATCTATTCAAAATTAAAACTAAGTAAATTAAGCTAGGTAGTCCATCAGACTCGCAACTGTCAGACGACGAACGTCATTCAAATCCCGTACAGAAAACTATCAGTATCAGAGATCAGAGAACCGTTCCAACTTCTTGTTATTTTCGCACCGTTTCTAAACGGTGTAAAGTCAACGCCTGCGCGCCAAATCGATCATAAAGTTCTGAAATCAGGTTTATGGTCATCCAAAAACTGCTGGTTGGAAGAAACCTAATGTTTTGACTACAGGTTAAATGATCTCGAAACAAATTATACATTGTATTTTTATTTTAGATCATTTATTCTGTAGTCAAAACAAATTCTCTTTCCTGGTATTAATTTGTACGTGATAATTTGCGAATTTATAACAATAAAAATTCTGGACGCAGCAAGTGCGTTATGGTAGTGAATTTTCATAAAAATCTTTTTAATAACAAATATGTGTGTTTTTTTTTAAGAAAGCAGGCATCAAATTTGGCTACTAGTATAACCTATATAGTAAAAACAATGTGCCATGTTCCATTAAAATAACTTTATCGTGTGAAAATGTACAAAAATTTCCAAAAGTTAACTTAAAATGTTCCCGAAAAAACACGTTTCTTGGTGAACCTTATAGGTTAATAGCAAATTGAGCTGTTCAAATATGAAACATTTGATCAAAATTCGCTACCATAACGCACTTGCTGCGTCCAGAATTTCTTTTCGTACAAACATGCATTATATTTCGATGGAAAATGCAAAAATGCAATAACATAAGGCGTGTTTGATTTAAAAAAAAAAGGAAATTTGTATCACCAATGACTTGTGGGCCACCTGTAATTGTAGAGATATTATTTTAAGATGTAGCTCAAGACACCCTATAATTAATATATACAAATTTTCTTCATATCTTATATAATAACGGATATATTGAGCTTTATTGATTTTTTACGAAAATTCGACAAAAATTATATACCATTAAATGATAAACTCTATAGCTAAGGCTACTGCCAAGCATCAGAGAAAGGGTCTATTTGAAATCAATTTTCTGGAAATATTTTAGTTAAATGAAGGACAATGACGGTTGAAACTAAGACTTTAGGGTTTGTAAAACATCCTTCTTGAGACATTTTATTTCTATAGCCCGTATTAGATGTAAGTTATTTGCCTAAATGTTGCCAATTTTGACATTTTAAATCGCCACTTTGACGTTTTGAGGAAAACCTCAATTTATTTTTCTTTAAATGCCTATAACTTTTTTGTCTTTTGACCTACATAGCTAAATTTTGGTAGGTAGGTTACTTACAAGGATATAAACCAGCGTACCAAATTTGGTTTACTTTGTTAATTCCGGAGATATAAATTTTTTTCGAAAGAAAACACAAAATTTTCCGGGAAAACCTGGGCAGATTTTCCTGGCTAACGAGGTAACTTACCTATAAGGATGTAAACCTGCGTATGAAATTTGGTTGCCCTTACTTTGTTAATTCCGGAGATATAAATTTTTTTCAAAAGAAAACACAAAATTTTCCGGGAAAACCTGGGCAGATTTTCCTGACTAACGAACTCATCCAAGCCATTTGCAAAATGAATTTTTTCACCAAATTTGATCAAAATCGGCCCATTATTTTTTGAGTTATCGGTGTGATACATATATATATATATATATATATATATATATATATATATATATATATATATATATATATATATATATATATATATATATATATATATATATATATATATATATATATATATATATATATATATATATATATATATATATATATATATATATATATATATATATAAACATATAAAAATTGAAACTGACCCCGGATATGTTTTCTGGGGGGCCTAATTAGCGCTCATTTGAAGAAATTTTTTCAAAATTCAAAAGTCGGGATCTCCTCATTAGTGAATTTTTTTTAAGAAAATTCACTAATAGGCATATAAAACACAGAGTAATCACCAAACTTATATACATAACATGGTTAGCACGTATAAAATTAATTAAAACAAATAACCGATTAAATGGCCGTATTTCATGTGCATTAAATTATTTATATTGGGCGATAAAATCCAAGGTCACTCATCAAAACAGAATATTGAACTTCTAGATAAGGATTTGCAGTGGTATTTTTAGAGATAAGGTTTTTGTTTACATTATGTTTAATTTAGTCTGGTGTCATTTCTGTTAACATAATATGCATGAATCACAAAACAAATGAATTATTGTTGAAACCAACGTTGAATTGTTTTTCGGGTAAATTACTAAGATAGTGGAGCTTTAAGTGAATCCGTTTTAGTTTTTATTTTAGTGAATTTTCTTTAAAAAAATTCACTAATGAGGAGATCCCGACTTTTGAATTTTGAAAAAATTTAGGTGTGAACAGGAAATTTTTCTTGGGGGTTTATGGATCCGGGGGGGGGGTATCTAGGCAGGTTTCTGAAAACAGTTTTTTGAAAAGCGTTCGGGAGCTAAACTGCAAATTTACCGAAAATTCGCTACCAAAACGCACTTACTGCGTCCAGAAATTTTTCTTACAAACGCATCATATTTCGATAAAAAATGAAAAAATGCATTAACGAATTTGTTCTACGAAAATTAGCTTAAAAAAATATAGACCGTTAAACCATAAACTTCACTAAACCTAAAGTGAAAGCATCAACTTAACTAAACTGACAGCCAAAGCATCAGAGAAAGGGTCCATTTGAAATGAATTTTCTGTAAACATTTTAGTAAAATGACGGGCAATGATAGTTGAATGTGAAAGTTAAGGGTTTGCAGAACACTCTTCTTGCAACATTTTCTTTTCAAAATCCGTATTTGCTTCACTTCTTTGCCTAAACATTGCCAATTCTGACGTTTAAAATTGCGAGTTTGACGTTTTGAGGAAAACCCCAAAATTTGTTTCTTTAACTGCCCATAACTTCTTTGTCTTTAAAGCTAGAGACCTAAATTTTGATACAGAATTCACTCTTTATAATACAAAAACGCGTATTAAATTTGGTTGCCCTTACTTTGTTATTTCCGGAGATATAATTTTTTTTAGAAATAAAAAACAAAATTTTCCAGGAAAACCTGGTCCGATTTTCCTGGCTAACGAACTTATCCAAGCCACTTGCAAAAGAAAGGTATTCACAAAATTTCATCAATATTGGTCCATTATTTTTTGAGTTATCGGTCGGATATATATATATATATATATATATATATATATATATATATATATATATATATATATATATATATATATATATATATATATATACAGATCTCCTCATTAGCGAATTAATAAAAAAGTCGCTAAAAGAAAATTTGTATCACCAACGACTTATGGGCCACCCACACCTCTTCAAAGTCCTGTCACTTATCTTCGTTACTTTTGTTTTCCTCATATTTAATTTGATTTTTTAGCAGACTATTTAGCACACTCAGCATCCTTTGTAATTATTTTTTTGTTTTAACTGTTGTTGTCCATTTATTTTAATTCCTACTGTATTTTCGTCCAATCTGTTTATTGTATATATTTATTGTATCTTTTATAAATAAATTAAACAAATATGGCAATAATGGGAATCCTTGCCCTACATCGTTGCTTATTTACGGGTAGACTTGGATATCCTGTATCAACAAAATTGAAAAAGCTAAGTGTAGATCATACACTACTACGCGTTAAAGAGAAGATGACGTTCTTCACACTTAATGCAATATTATTCAATATTTTTGTGATGTAAGCAAGAAATTATATTTCGTTATCGCGGTCTATGTGAAACGTCTTTAAAATGGTCGACGTAAATGAATTAAAAATTTAAGAATTTAAGAAGTCTTTAATAGAAACTAATAACAATTTAATTTAATTACAGGTAGTGTTTGTGGTGGACAGTGTTGTAGTGAAAAGGCAGAGGCCCAGCTAAGGAAACAGGCTCAACGAACCTTCGCCGAATTGTTGCAGCACAGCTCCAGGTCACTCCAGGGAATTCTGACTTCTACTGGGGCCACCTTACAAAGTGAGTTTTTGAGATTATATTATTCTTATAAACATATTTGTATATTGGACAAGCACAAGTTTGAAACTTATTTGTTATGATGCCATGTTTCATTATTATCAATTATATATATATATATATATATATATATATATATATATATATATATATATATATATATATATATATATATATATATATATATATATATTGTGTTCTAATATTGTTTAATCCTTACCCACAAACTCCCCCAGTCCACCCTGTCCATCCGTAGTCGGCAAACCTCCCCTGATGCCCTCCAACAGCAACCAGAGGCGTAGAGACGACATTTACACTCCTGAAACAGTTGGCAACAACAGCCACCAGATGCGTACAACATTGGTATACCTGTGACAGTTATCCTCGAGCGTCACCTACCAAACGAAGCAGCTACGAGAGATCTCAAGATTCCACCACTTCCATGTCATCCAGCGTCCAGTGCGGTCATCCAGACCGGCTGAACCGTGAGTGTTAGTCAGACGCAGCATAGTAGTTGACTATGCTGTGGTCACACCAAAGATCACTTTTTCATCGTCCAGCAGCCAGTCAAAACCGTAACCAGATCGGTTCCAACCAAGTCCCGGTGATGATTAGTCACCAGTTCATATTCTTGGCCATTTAGCGGTCCGTGAGCCTCGCGTGGAAGAACCATCATTTCAGCGAGCGACTGACCCGTGGCGAGAAGTACCACGTGTTGTCAACAGGACACGATTCACCCACGTGGCTACTCCTGTGGGCGAAGCCCCAGCTATCAGCGGCAGCTTCCGCGACTTGGGTACGGCAACCTAGAACCTATCCAGCTCCAATTGTAAGTCACTTTTTTTATTGTACATATCATTATTGGATCCCAACATACATTTATGTATTTAACTTTGTAACTTATATTAAATTGTTATTACCTTTACCACGTGTATTCATAAATCTGCCGCACAAACAACAATTCCTCTGGTCCTTAACGAGTCTTAAACGGTTAATTAGAACAATTACATTATGCTGCCTTTTTCTACAAAACGAGTATTATGAATAAAAAACAACCTTCTGCAATTAAATAAACCTGCGTTATGGCATATACATTTACTAATGATCATTTCTTATACAGGAAAATCGTTTTATCATCTGTTTTATTATTTGATTTTCTTTTAGAAAATCCCTTTTATATATTTCATTATCGTTTAAAAAGATCTTCGAATTGTAGGTAACAAATAATTCAAATGATTGATGGTTCTAACTTAACGAGGTTCAAATAGAGGCATATACTTTGGATCGTTTTGTTTCGGATCGTATCGACATTGGAAATAATTCGCTGATGGGTCCTTGTAGTGGAACAATAACGTTTACGGGGGTTGTTTTTTATCTTTTTTTTTATTACATGTTGAATTATCTACATTTAGGCTCTGTTTCACTAATAAACCGTTATGTACATACAGTCTATTTATCTATGGTTTTCAGTTTAATATTAGACAGCATTTTGTTTTCAGTAACAAACAAACATTCCCCCGTATGCCATGACTGTCGGCTTTGTTTTCTACGGCCTGACGCTTTTTCTTTCAGCTTCAGCCTAATGAAACCAATTTATGTCTGATTTCTCCCATTTCACTTTTCATCCAGATGTTCCGACCTTTTTTAGCTTCAATATTCCGGTTATTATATCAGACGCTATTATTGAGATGGGTTGGAATTTGTGAAACGGAGATAATTTGAATTACTGGGAGATTTTATTGATAGACTCTGCCAATATTACGATAATAATTGTTCTTTCAGTATATTGTTTATTGGAGCCTCGTTATAATCCCAAAAATAATGGGTTTTATGGATGAATTGCTATCCGATCAGCTTTGTGTATAATGTTACGTGTATTGTGTTTGAATTAATGATACTGTAGGTAAAGACACAAAATAATTATTCTTTATTGAAATAATAATGTTATTTTTAATCATAATAAAGAGATATTTTTCAATCCATCACGTTGCTTAATGACTAAAATAGTGTTTTTTAAGCACAAGCTTAGACATTATTGTACAACACTGTAAAATTATATAAATTATATGAAAATAAAAGGACATGACCTGAGGTTTCCAGCATATCAGCAAAAATTTGTTTTTCCGATAACCCTTTCGAAAGTAAAGTTTTAATAACCGACTGACACTCCTTTTATCAAAATCTATCATTTTCTCAAGACAGCGCGTTAGAAAAATCAAACCTTGATTACTATTGTACTTTTTTAAAAATTTGACGGCTTTCCATTTCTGAAGGGTTGAATTGTACTAATAAAATGTTACGAGTCTTGCTGAAGTTCTCTTTTACGTTCTGAACAACTGTCTGTTTTTATTTGCCGTTTGAATCTTCTGACTACCAAGTGACGGATCTTGTTTTTTGAAAATTTAGTTGCTAAAGGGCAAGTACATGATAACGTCGATACTTGACATACCTCTTACTTTCGAAGAATTAGAATAAAAATCGGAACGCAGCAGGTGCGTTATAGTAGCGAATTGTCATAAATTTTGTAATACATTCAGCAACTTACCTTATCTCCTAAGCATATCATTGGACCTGTTGCATCTGTAGTTCGATGGCAATACTATATGGGTTAAATTTTGTAGGAAGAGATTGACGAGTTTCAAATCTCATATAGCATTTACTCGGAGAAAATATGCTATTTTAAATGGAAAAACTTAACTTTCAAAATTAACCGATGGACTTAGCCTTTGGAAAAAATTTTACAGTGTAATGAGTGCAACAAGTCTCTAGGTAGCATAGAGGTTTCGCAAACCGCACTGTACTAGTATATATATATATATATATATATATATATATATATATATATATATATATATATATATATGTATGTATGTATGTATGTATGTATGTATGTATGTATGTATGTATGTATGTATTATATAGGAGACAAGCGCCAAAATTTCCCGGCCTGACTAAGAAAGAAACGGCTTAGACTCACAATTAAATTGTACAATATAGTCACATCAATGCCTTATCACATCGATTCAGCAACAGTTTGATAGCCCCAAAAATATTTTCCGATGTGTTCTCAAAATGTGCCCAAACTGCAGCTTTAACCTCTTCGCCGTGACTGAAATGGCGTCCCCAAAGTCCCTTTTCAAATTTTCAAACAAGTAGTATATTCACTGGGGGCCATATCTCAACTATACGGAGCGTGAAAAATTTGTTCGAAAACGCAGTCACAAATTGTGGCTTGTGCAATTCCAGCAGTGTGCTCGGGTGCATTGTCATATGCCTCTGGTCAGTTTCCCACGTCTTTGCTTCCGAATATTTTGTCGTCAGTTATACAGCACACTAATTGCAGCGAGAATGCAATTAGTATGCCGTACTGACGAGCTCTAATTAGAGGGAAACCGGTTTACGGTTCTAATTGTGGTGAGAATATATCTAGCCTAACATACTTTGGCCCTATATTGGGCCAGGGCTGACAATTTACTAAATTGTTCGTAGGTTGTATACAATCTCTATTTTTTTAACATCCTGTGTTATTTGGAGCTGGCGTGACAACATATTACTTGGTTCCGCAACGAGATGGCGACACGTCTAAGAGCGTGCCTGACAGCTCACTTAGTTATGCAGAAGTGTTGCCTAATATGCCCCGTTAACTGTGGTGTTGCGTCTATTAGAAGAATACCCCCACAATCTCCAAAAATCAGAGCCATCACTTTTTCTGTCGACTGACAGACCTTGAAATTTCGTGGCGGTGCTTCTCTTTTACACCTCCATTCCATCGACCCCCTTTTGCACAAATAATTATAGTAGAGAACCATAGTTTCATCCGCTGTGACAGTCGTCTTCCACGCGTCCACAGGATTTCTTCCACAGTCCAAAAAGGATTGTGCATATTCAACCAGACGCTGGCGCTGAACTGCTGACGTTTAGGGGCCTACATTACAATAATTTTATACATGCCTAAACGTCCATGGAGGATTCGGAAAACGCTTGTATCTGAAAGCCCCGATATTTTTGATAATTCTTTCACTTTCAAGCGTCGTTCGTTTATTGCGAGATCCTCAACAAGGCCAATCTTGTTGTCCGTCATCTCTTCCACCGTCCTTTCTGTTCTTGCGTCAGGTAAAGACTCGAATAAGGCATTTAATCAGTAGCGGCTCGTGCCTTAATGCATTGGGGGTGTGCAAGAAAAAAAATTTCTGAACGCAGCAAGTGCGTTGTGGTAGTAAATTTTTAATAAATGCTTCAAATTTGAATAACTCAAGTGTCTACGAACTTAGAAAGTTGAAATTTGGTGTATAGTAGGGCAAAATATCCACCAAATTTTATCAAAATAACTTTGTAATTTTCGGAGAAAAAATTTTTTTTCAAAAGAAAACTCAAAATTTGTATAGGTCAATTTTCTAAAAATGTAGATAGTTGCATTTTAGTGTGTAATAAGACCTTTTACAAGGCAACATATCCACCAAATTTCATTAAAATACCTTTGTAATTTTCGGAGAAAAAGATTTTTTTTGAAACAAAACTCAATATTTTCCCGGAAAACGTTACCCGATTTTCCTGACTAACGAACTATTCCAAGCCATTAATAAAAGAAAGGCACTTGCCGAGTTCCATCATATATATATATATATATATATATATATATATATATATATATATATATATATATATATATATATATATATATATATATATATATATATATATATATATATATATATTAATATATATTTATATAAACATATAAAAATTGAAACTGACCCCGGATATGGGTTCTGGAGGTCCTAGTTCGCGCTCATTTGAAAATTTTTTGCAAGGTCGTTACCTCTTTATTAGTTAATTTTTTTAAATTCACTAAAAATGAAGGCCTCGCCTATTTTTTGCCGAAAATGTATTATAAAAAACCTACTTACTAAACTTAATAATTATTAACTAGTTACCAAGTTTTCCTCTAGTTAGTTATACGTTATAGTAGTTAAATAGTCCCTTAAAAAGTTAACCTTTAAATTTAAAATATCCACTGAAATAATCACAGTATCACAATTATTTTGTCCACCTATTAAGCAACCCGAAGTAGTAACCATAATAATAATAATAATTGTCTTGTTAGAACATGTAAACAACAACGAAATGATCTAATTCAAAATCAATCCGACGCGAAAACGAAAATTACGAGACAATAGGTACACACGCTCTGCCAAAATTCCACTACAAACTGGAAGTGTGTAATTTTATAGCGCACAACATATTGCTTATTCGGTCGTTTTCGACGAAGTTCATCAAGATTCGGCGATCATTTCGCACTGAAGTATCGCATTTCCTGAGAGCGCCGAAAAATACACACCGCCTCCCGACTGCTTTATATGGATATGGATGTATATAACGTCTGCAACGATTAACACTATACTTATTCTGATTCTGTATTCTGTATTAATGGCTGCCTACTCTCTGCGATCCTCGATATACTAATTTTGTTTGTTAAATGCAGGAGGTAAAAAAGTAAATAAAAATTTATTAAAATATAGCATAGCAAAAATATTATTTTTTCCACGACAGGCGGCAGTGCGCGCGCATGGGCTTACTTATTAAGGAGCCGCCCCTGCATTTAATACCAGCTCTATACTCATTTTTCGTGGCTTCTGATGTCGTGATGAACAAGTAGCAGTTATAAGAAAACCAGTTGACATAAAAATCATTCAGTCTGAAACTGACCAGGGGTATGTGTTTTGGCGCTCTAAATCGCGCTCATTTGAAAAAAAATCCGAAGATTCGAATGTGGTTACCTCTCTATAAGTGAGATTTTCTTCATGAAAATTTGCTATAAACTATAATAAATATTAGTTAGTTTAGTGAATCTCTTTGTAAAAGAAAAATAAAAGCATTTATTCTACGAGAATTTTCATTTAGAAGTCATGTATTTCTGCAAAGACAAATATAATTAGAGTTTTTAAAATTTTTGTACTTTATAACTTTTTGATTAAAAACTCGTCACCAAATCAAAACGACATCAAAGAAAACATCTCATTTTTAAATCGGTTGTAAAGTTTTCCATGTTATATATTGAACCTTTCAGGATACGTACTTAAATAAAGATTGTCGTAACAAATTGCATCAAATCCTTTCACCAAAAGAGACACTCGATAAAAGATGGAAAAGACTTGAGATGCATTTCGTCGAAATGCACAATTTCTATGTGGGGAAGTTCTGCAAGCAGGTCAAGTGCCTGATGAAATTCAACTGGAATCTGGTTGATCACTGTTTGAAAATTTCATTTTATCGAGTGCTTCGGGGCACCATGCACTTCCACAGGTGCATATGTACCATTTGTATGCATTAGCAGACCACTATCATCAGTATGCTGGTCGAAATGCACACGTACACGACCAATCTTACGATATATACGTAGCTGTAAAGTGCGGAATTTGCTTCAGAGCGTGTACGCCTATTAGGAATAGGAAGGGTGTAGTGAACCGACGTTACACTAATAGCTGTGGAAGAATGCTGAAGCTGGATGTATCGTCTGTGCGCCTCCTTTTGCAGCACACATCAATTGTCGATTAATCTACCATACTGCTTTAGGGTCATGTATAAAAGTTACATTGCGCTTTAGAAAAGTAATTTTTAAACTGAAAATTTTGTTTGGTAAGACATGGAAGTCAAAGAAGTAGTAATATACACCTCGGTTTTTTTAAAGTGTTACAAGCGGATATCTCGAAAACGGTTTAATTTTTGTGTGTGGGATTTTGGTGAAGTCTAGCGAGATGAGGAGCATATCTAGACATATTTTTGAAATTCATCCGCCTTCTATTTTGTATGTGGGTGGGGGTAACTTTGTATTAGTGAATTTTCATTAAGAATATGGCGATTATTGTCCTGTGCTGGTCGGATTGTCGTGCGTTCACTGTTTCTGGAATAGTAATAATTTTACTCTTCATAAGCTCAGTGGGAAGTTCTTTTGTTTTATGACATTTCTCAGTCTGTTCAGAACGTTTTTCTTTCATTTTGTCACCAGAATCTTATTTAAAGTTCCGCCGTTAATTCGTTTACACGATGGGGGTTTCCTCTTCTAAGTTCTTTAAGGGCTTTCCCAAATTCTTCTCTTGAAATAGTTGGGCCCAGATCGTCTGGGCTTGTTCACCATATTCTCCCATTTCATATAAGTACAATTTTCTATCTGCTCAATCTACGACTTTCAGAAAAGAGAAAACAGACAAAACTGTTGTGTGTTTACCATTTGAACCGCGAATAAGGAGATAATTTAATAGCATTTTTAAGAAAGCCAATTTACAGCGAACATTTTTTACAAAAAAAATCCACTGAAAAATTTGCTAGGTAACCCAAAGAATAAAGATAAAACCACATAAATGTCGATAATCTATGAAATAAGTTGTAAGAACTTACGTAAATATATTGGGCAAACTAAAACATGTATTGGAACTAGATTTATAGATCATTTAGCACAACTAAGATATGGTACAATTCAAAGATCATGTAAGCATATTTGGGATAATAATCACCATGTAGAGAAAACAAATCTCAAGATAAGCAACAATCTTAGGCAACCGCGAAAGTTCTATATGTTCTAGAATGTTCTTCAGCGTTTCTGTAACCGGTTTCGCTGCTTGTAAAACTTATGAAGCAGCGGAACCGGTTACAGAAAGGTTGAGGAACATCCTAGAACATCTAAAATTCAGAAAGGCCACTTGTGCCAGTTAGGTTACGCGCTGGCTACGTCCTTCACTTACGGAAAGCAAACCCAAAAGTGAAGCCAGAGAAGTAGTCTTCAAGTCTGTATGTAGAATAGACAGTATAATTACAAAAATTATGAGAAAAGGGGACCAGGAAAGAAAACACGAAGTAGAGCTACTACATGGAAGAAATAAGTTAAGTATGTGTTGATGAACGAAAATAAAATACCTAGACAAAAAAGAGGCGAGTGTTTTGACCTGAAATAATACCGAAATGTGATTCCAGGCCTGCTTCCTATTGTGGGAGGGTGGTTTTAGTCGATAAGAGTCCGGCATACATCAAAGCGCAAAACGTTAGAGACCTATGATGGCTTCCCCTCCCCTGCAAAAATAAACTACTAACTTATAAATAGGCCAGAGCGAGCATACGGATCTTCCTTCCTATGTGGCCAAAAATTGAAATTTATTTGCTATGCGATCCAAATAAATGAATGAACTCGCATATATTGTTCGAAGAAATATTGAATTAAATATTTGACAAATCGCCAAACAAAACACTCGGCAAAAATCAGTGATAAATCCAATGTTATCTGGTCGGTAACAAGTTCTGTAAAAACCGTAATACGTTTCCCCTATTTTCGACAATATGTACAAGAACCGCTTGTTAATGCCGTGTGATTTATTCAAGGAAAAGCTGAGAAAAGTGGTGCCTACGTCCCGTCACGTTCTTTTGCCTGCCAATTGCTAACCTGGTGATTTATCATGTAAACGTTGGCGTTGCTGCTCACCATTCTAGGGTCGCTTTATTTTGTACCAGTGTCGGACGTGAAAATGTGACAAATGGAGTTTATTTGCATTTGTTTAAAAAAAAACAGTTTCTCTTAGTTAATAAGCCTGGACGCAGCAAGTGCATTATAGTAGCGAATTAAAAAAAGAGCTTGTGTGATGTTTTCATGTTGATTTCCAAGCAATATATGAGTTAAATTTTGTAAGGATTGGCTGACTAGTTGGAAAGATATAGCTCCTCCGGGAAGAAACTTTTTAATTTTACATGGAAAAAGTTGATTCCCAGAATTGGCCAACGAACTTAACACCCCAAAAGAATTTTCCAGTGTAATCTAGCCAGCCGGAAATCTATAGGTGGCGTTGAAGCTTTCCAAACCCAAATATATATATATATATATATATATATATATATATATATATATATATATATATATATATATATATAATCTCGGAAACTGATATCAAATACTCGTAATTCGTGCTAATTTTTCGAAAATTCGTTGGTCGTTACCTCTCTATAGTCGAAACTTCATGAAAATACGCTAAAAAGATCACAATTTATTTGTTTGTCTATGATCCGATTAATAATTCAATTTGCCGTGTTCAAGAAAATTAATAAATATATGAACATACTCATTTTTGCATCTCAAAAGTCAAAGTTTTGTAAGTTATTTAATTTGTTAGTTTGACATTAGTTTTGACAATTGCTGCTTGAAAACATCAACCAACTTATTAGTCCCACATCGTCACAACGTGTGGAAGTTCGCATCGGCGACAAACATTTCAAAAAATAAAATTCGCTTGAACGTCATAAAAAGTATCAAAACATATACAAAACATGTATGATTTGGGAACGATTTTTTTTCTCTCGGTCTGTCGGTCTGTAAGTCACGATAACTCTAAAACGGATTGGGATATCATCCTCAAATTTGGTATACAATTAGCACTCGACAAACCAACGGTTCGGATTGTTTTTGGGTACAACCGCTTTAAGTGGTAAGGGATGAATGGGGTGTGATTTGGTGAAAATTGACATTTTTTCGTTAAAACTCGAGTAATATAACGTTTTAGGTTTTTTTATTAGAAAGCTTTTAATTTCATCAAACATCTGGTATTCTGTGCTGAAATTAAATTAGGGGTTGAATGTGTGGAGGTGGAATATTATTGGCAAAAATGTCCAACCTTTTTTTTTTTGCTGAAACGGCGTAAAAATCTCAAAACATATAGACAACTAGATTCTGGAACGAAATTTTTTTTGTCTGTCGGCATGTACGTCTGTCTGTTAATAGGCGCAATAATTTTCTCTTCAAATTTGATATCCAGTTAGCACCCTACAAAGGAACGCTTCGAATTGTTTTTGGGTAAGATCGCTTCAGGGGGCAGGAAATAAATACCGGGTGATTTGGTGAAAATTGAAATTTTGTCAATAAAACTCAAGTAACGTTTAAAAAGTTTATGGGTACAGGAATACAAATATTTTCTTTGTGGTCAAGTCATGGGCCCTAAATTCATTCCATGAGAATGCCTTTCTGAAGAGAATAAATTATCACAGCTATGTGGAAGTGATTATTCCATTCGCCGCACTATTTTTAATATTTTTTCCTTTCAAAAAACCTAATAATCTTGCTCTTCATACCAAACCTTTGAGTTTTGTGTCTTTTTAGTCTCCTGGAGAAGCAATTTTTTTCCTTTTTATTTAGCATCGATCTATTTCTGCGACTATAGCCAATTACTGACACCAGGGAGCAGTTTTCACCTCACTATCCTGGAAATTATGCCGAACCCCCGCCTTTCTGTAAGGAGGGTAGGGATCTTTAACTTGCCCAACATCGCATGGTACACGGGACCGACGGCTTTGCGCCCCCTTCGAAGGGTGGAAGGTGCATACATTTAACTTGCTCAAATACAATGCCACAACGTCGGTGAAAGGAGAACCCTGGAAATCGAACCCAGTGTCCTTCGGCTCAGAGGCACACGTCCTTACCTACCTGACTTAGTAAAACACTCTAAATGTCCTCAACACAACTTTACATCAAGCTGTAAGCTTAAAATATGGAGCAGTCTAGCCTCTAATAAGGCAATTGGGCTACCAAAGTTTATCAAGCTTGATTTTTATAGAGGCTCTTAATTTTTATTCGCCCACTACATAGCTATTATTATTATTACCAGTATTACTGTAGTTGATAAAATTATACATTAGCTATCTCTGTTATCGCCAGAGTTAGAGAGGTATTTAAATTTGTCTATTAAGCCTATGTCAGACCTGTTGTGACATTCCCAAATTATTAAAATTAAAATAAATTTGGCGATTTTTTTATATTTACCTATAACTTTCTCATAATTTTGACATATTTTCTTCATAGGTAGAACCAATTTCAACCTAAAAATATAGCGACAATTAGCTGGCGACTTTCGAAATACGGTTTTCAAATGAGCGCGAACTAGGACCTCCTGAATCCATTATCGGGATAGTTTCAATTTTTACGTTGAGTGTATATATACCTATGATAATTCGTTACCATAACGTACTTCCTGCATCCAGACTTTTTTCTTTTTATTATATATATATATATATATATATATATATATATATATATATATATATATATATATATATATATATATATATATATATATATATATATATATATATATATATATATATAGTTTCAAGAGACGAGTTGTCACTGGTTACCTGAATGTACAGCGACTGTAGCAAGGGGTGCCAACTGCTGTCGATGGCGAAGAGCTGCGAATGTAAAACACTACCTGCTTTTGTGTGCGTTTCTGTGCATGTGCGAGGGTGTTTTCCTGTGTAGGAAGATGTTATTTCCTTCGCACACTGCATTTGATGCGTTCTAAGTACGTTACGAGTATATTGTTATTATACGTTGCATTAGAGGTTTGACAGCGCTAAAAAATGATGTCTTCCTGTGCATTGAAATATTGTTGTTGTAAAAGCAGCCCAATGTATTAACAGCTCTTATTTCTTTGTGAAGCATGTTAAAATACAAACAAGAAGCACAAACTGGTAATAACAAAATTTTATACAGTGTTTTATATATGTGCGTGCGTGCGTGCGCGTGTGTGTGTGTGTGTAAATGCTAAAGTCCGTAAGCCAAGTGAATAATTCACAAGTGTTCCAAAACAATTACCGTGTCTACGTCATTTTGGCGTACCCATATATATATATATATATATATATATATATATATATATATATATATATATATATATATATAGATGTATATAATAGGCGTTGATAAGGGTTACCTTATTTAGCGTTTTTTTGGTTCTTTGAAGCCTCATTCTGTGAAAGTAAGCCTTATTTTTCTTCTTGATAGCAACCAACAAGATGGTGCTTCACCGCATTATGCCGTTACTGTTAGGGAGTTCTTGGATATATACTTTCCCGGTCAATGGATAGGTCGAAGAGATACTGTAGAATAGCCAGCGCGATCTTCAGACCTGTCCCCTTTAGACTTTTTTGTGGGGATATTTAAAATCAAAAGTTTATGCTACCGAGTGCGATTTATTGGAAGAGTCACGTCAGCGCATTATTGATGAATGCCGCAGAATTACTCCTGAAATGCTCGCAAATGTTAGGCAAACATCTGAAGAAAATATATACAGTTGTATGGAATTTGGTAGTGCTCAATTGGAACATTTATTGGATTAAGGTTTAATTCGTTGGTATGATGGTTTAATAGTATGATTGGTCCTAATTATTTTCAACATTTACTTCAATACTAAGTTTTTAAGTGAAACGATTTAGTTTTTTATTTTCTCGGGAAATTCATTGGTGATATTTTAAAACTCTATATCTTCTAAACGAATAGACCGAATTTCAAAAAAAAAGCAGTGTATAGGGAATTAAAAGCTATGAACGAGCTATCACATGAACCCTATTCCCATTTGCAAACATTTGAAGAATGGCACTCCTACTGGGTAAAGCTTGGGCTATACTTTTCTTTTTGCCTGAAAAGTTGTCCCCCGCGCAAGCAACCTTGACGAGTTTCAAGTTTTTTTCAACAAAATCTTTTCCTGGTAGTTATGGCTGCCAACTGGTATTCATTGGGCCAGCCTGTATATATATATATATATATATATATATATATATATATATATATATATATATATATATATATATATAAATTTTGGTTTTTCTATCGAAAAAAATTATTTAAAAATAACAAAGCTATGGTAACCAAATTTAGTACTCAGGTTAACGTTATAATAAGTAATCTCCATGCCAAAATTTTGATCTCTATGTTATAAGAAAAAAGTTATAAGCATTTAATAAGAAAATGATTGGTATCAGATAATTTCCATGAAAATTCGCCACCATAACGCACTTGCTGCGTCCAGACATTTTTAATACTTTCTTCGTGAGTTAATTATAGTTTCACTTGTATTAGTGTTTGACTAAAAGTGGCATGTTATTTTCATGGTATGAATTGGACAAGATCTGACCCATATACCATGCATTTACCGGCATAACGGATCGATCGGTGCCCTTTGCTGTATTCAGTGGTTTAATTAGTACAATTACGTGTGAGCTTCGAATGTAGACGTAATGCAAACTAATTGAGTGCATTTCAGATAATCTAAGTTCGACCCTTTTAGCTAAAGCTCATCCTAATTGCTTTAGAATGCACTATTCCACCTTCCTTTAATCAAATAACATAAAGTGGTTAATTTTATATTTATACTAAGTTTGTTTGGTAATTCTGATTTTATCAGTTGACGAAATATCTACTTCTCTTTAGAAATAGTGAACCGGTTTTAACACCTCTTTAAATTATTGATTATATTGCTGTTGATTATTTGGCAAAATTATTTTAAGCTGGAGCTAAAGATGATTATCATGTAAATTGGACAGGTTTGTCTTAGAACATGTATATTTTCTTTGTCAACATTTTTTTAGTGAATTTTCTTAAAAAAAAAATCACTAATGAGGAGATCCCGACTGTTGAATTTTGAAAAAATCTCTTCAAATGAACGCTAATTAGGCCCCCCAGAACACATATCCGGAGTCAGTTTCAATTTATATATATATATATATATATATATATATATATATATATATATATATATATATATATATATATATATATATATATATGTATCACACCGATAACTAAAAAAATAATAGGCCGATTTTAATTAAATTTGGTGAATAAATTCCTTTTGCAAATGGCTTGGAAAATTAGCCAGGAAAATCTGCCCAGGTTTTCCCGGAAAATTTTGTGTTTTCTTTCAAAAAAAAAATATATCTTCGGATGCGGGTTTACCTCCTTATAGGTAAGTTACCTACTAAAATTTAGCTATGTAGGTCAAAAGACAAAAAAGTTATAGGCATTTAAAGAAAAATAAATTGGGGTTTTCATCAAAACGTCAAAGTTGCGATTTAAAACGTCAAAATTGCCAAAATTTAGGCAAATAACTTGAATATAATACGCGCTATGGAAATCAAATGTCTCAAGAAAGATGTTTTACAAACCCTGAAGTCTTAGTTTCAACCGTCATTGTCCTTCATTTTACTAAAATGTTTCCAGAAAATTCATTTCAAATAGACCCTTTCTCTAATGCTTGGCAGTAGTCTAAGCTATAGAGTTTATCGTTTAATGGTATATAATTTTTGTCGAATTTTCGTTAAAAATCAATAAAGATCAATATATCCGTTATTATACAAGATATGAAAAAGATTTGTATATATTAATTATAGGGTGTCTTGAGCTACATCTTAAAAAATATTTCTACAATCACAGGGTGGCCCATAAGTGGTTGGTGATACAAATGTTCTTTTTTGTTTAATCAAACACGCCTTATGTTATTGCATTTTTGCATTTTCCATCGAAATATAATGCATGTTTGTAAGAAAAGAAATTCTTGATGCAGCAAGTGCGTTATGGTAGCGAATTTTGATCAAATGCTCCATACTTGAATTTGCTATTAACCTATAAGGTTGACCAAGAAACGAGTTTTTCCGGGAACACTTTAGGTTTACTTTTGGAAATTTTTTGTACATTTCCACACAATAAAGTTATTTTTATGAAACATGGCACATTGTTTTTACTATATAGGTTATGCTGGTAACCAAAATTGATGCCTGCTTTCTTAAAAAGAAAACACATATTTGCAAAAAAACATTTTTATGAAAATTCTCTACCATAACGCACTTGCTGCGTCCAGAGTTTTTCTTGATAATAAGTATCAGTTTTTCAAATGAAATTTTATACACCAGTCACTTTCGTAAAGACTGCTGCACCAAAGTTTATAGGTTAAAAGAAAACATTTTTCGTCTCATTGGCAGCTGAAGGAAAACACGGTACCCAAACATTCTGTTTGATAACAAGCAGTTACTCAAAAAATTACTAGTTACCTTTGAAACTTTTCAACCTTATTTTTATAAAATGTTATACTTATAAGGGGGGTACTTGTTCTTTCTTACCTTATTATTTACTGTAAGACTAGATGCATTCTCGCAACAATTAGAACCGTAGACCGGTTTCGCTCTCATTGGAGCTCTTCAGTACGGCATACTAATTGCAGCAAAAATACACCAAAAGTAATACGGCTATAGTATAGCCAGCCTTCAAATACTAAGTGAGTGGTGGACGTGCCGCCACCTAGTTGGCGGCACGTCCACTTCATTTCACTTAGTATTTGAAGGCTGACTATACTATAGCCGTATTACTTTTGGTGCATTTTTGCTGCAATTAGTATGCCGTACTGAAGAGCTCTAATGAGAGCGAAACCGGTCTACGGTTCTAATTGTTGCGGGAATGCATCTAGTCTTACATACTTTGTCCCTATATTAGGGTAGAAATGGGCCAGGGCTGACAATTTTCTAAATAGTTAGTTAGTTGTATACAGTCTCTATTTTTTAACAGTTTGTGTTATTTGGAGCTGGCGTGACAACGTACTACTTGGTTCCGCAACTAGGTGGCGGCACGTCCACCACTCACTTAGTATTATTCTTTACTGTTCCTAACGAAATAAAGTATTTTTTTAACTTTTAATGTAAGGCTAAATCACTATTATATTATATATTATTCTTATGAAAATTCACTACCATAACGCACTTGCTGCGTCCCGAACATTTTTAATTTCCATTGATGTTAAATAAGGAACAATAGGTAGAATGTTGTATAAAAAGAATAGAAGACTCAAATTGTAAAGATCATTTTTGCTCGCTACATACTATGATTTAAATTTTTCGCGTTCCCACACTTGTAAAAATAGTTATTTCCCTACATGCCGTTGTTGAAAAGCTAGTATGTAATAACTGGAAACAAAAACATTACTCGTTTTTAGTCTCTACTCACAGGAAAATATTTGAATTCCTGGGATCGTTGATGAGAGTATCAAATCTAAGCAACGCAACTATGTGTCTCAGTTAATAAACGCTGCAACAATTCCGAAGTATCAACGATTTTTTCCTTTTTCCTTGTTTGAACGCCCGACAGAAATGTTTCTGAAATAGTCTGTCTGGATGATAACGCAATGACATTTGAACCCACAATGTGTAATTCACCAAGAAAAACTGACATAACTGTACAGTTTTATGTAAAATACTCCCTATAAATCACTGAGTTTTTCCCTCCCAGTTTGCCGACTTCCCATATTCGATAGTGGTGCAATCTTCCCAAGTGAAATGTTCGGTATATATTTTCTTGTCTAACCTTTATCTACTTTCGCTCTGTTCTATATTCTGCAGCATAATTTTTATCGGGAATGTTGGATTTCTGATTTCTTTTATTATTCCCAGTGATTTATATTGTATTATAAGAATAAAAAGGTCATATGTTTCAAAGACAGCGTAGTTTAGAGTTGCATATTTTATTGTAATGAAGAATGTTTACACTTTTTGTGTAAAGCGTACGTTTTCTATGACTTAACATTTTTTATGGTTATTTCGTTACTATATCACTTATATCTAACAAAAATTTATACACTATAAATAAACGATAAACACAAATGCTGCTTACTTTTGATTCAGCTGCTAGTAATTTCTCAATTTTTGGTTAATATATATCTTATTGAAAATGGATCTCAGTTTTTGTATTTTTTTACAGCAATACCTTATTTATACATTGGTAGACATATTTCCCAGGAAAGACAACACTGATATTCGAAATCATAACTTGTGGAATCAAAAAGATGGTGCCTCCCCACCATTAGTGTTTCAGAATAATTAACAATTTCCTGACACATAGACTGGGAGAAGTGAGTGGCCAGCAAAGTCACCAGACATCCTTGCCCTAGATTTTTACCTTTGGAGTCATCTAAAAACCATGGTGATTAAAATTAAACCAGGAGGTATTGCAAAATTAAACCATTTGTTAGATATGAATGTAACGATATGCTGTAAGTGGAATTTTGCAAGATTTTATTGATTGCGATTTTGCCCTCTGGGTTCACAATAAATCCTGTCTTTTCAGTAACTGTTCTTGACTTCTGTCTGGCGATGCTCTAAATGGCAAACTGGTAGCAAATAAGATAATAAGCTATCCTAAAGCCAAAGGAAACGTCAGTACATTTGCATTTGGTTTGGAATGGTTACAATAAATTAGGGCAAAACTATAATCAATAAAACTTTTGGTTTCGAATCTTTCTGGCTACTTATTTTCAACTTTAGATCTTAAGTATGTTGTGTTTTTAAAATCAGCAGTCCATAGAGCGTCTCAAAGGTCCAGAAATGAGGATGGCAAATATTTTGGTATGATTCTACAAAAAAAAATCAAAGAAGTTCATATTAACCTAGGTCTGAGGATGCTCACAGAGGGGGCTACAGACACTTGAAGATAATGTCATAAAGGTGGGTTCTTTTTAATGTATTACAACTTTCAATAGAATAAAGAACTTCTACGTATAAGGCATTGGCACTTTTCTACAAACATCATGTGATTCACATTGCAACCAACGGCGAGGTAACAAATGAGTGGTTAGTTATTTAGGGTCATATTTGTTCCGCCGGAATAATGAATCAAAGTGAAGTTTTGCTTGGCTTTTTGGTGAATCATCTTGTTTAAACATAACAAAAACACTTGATGAAACTCTACATGTAATAGTTTATAAATGCAAAAATCGAGACGCATCAAATGGTTTATTGTAGCGAATTTTCATAAAATTTAATGCGGGTTATTTTTTTCAGAATATATTTTATAAAATCATCAATTTTGATGTTTCAAATCGTAATTTAAAAATTTCACGAGAAAATAAAAATTTCAATTTAATTGTTTTGACATTTATTGCCTTTTGTGTACCAAAGAAACTAAATCTTTGTACCTATCTACTATTTTTATCTCATGCCCTCTTTTGACCTCTAGTGGAACCGAAATTTTTCATATATAAACTGTAGTACAAGTCTGGACACATTTTTTCCAAATTATAATTACTTGCCTAATTTTCTATTAACCTAGTTCTTCAGTTTTAATATGCAACAAAGGAAAATTGTGTACCCAATTTCATCAAACTTTATTTTTTTCGGAGGTACAAATTTGTTGAAAAAAATTAGCTTTTATAGAATTTTCTGGATGTGAAATATTTGTATGAAAATTCTTTACGTAATGCACTTACTGGATCCAGCCTTTTTTATTTCTCATCAAATTCGTCATGTTATGTCAGATCATGCCAAACTGACATATTATAAATCATCTGTAAAAAACTTGACAACCTTCCAAATGCGAATAGGATTTTTCTTTTTCTCACATCTATTTTTTTTTGCCATTTTTATTGAATTTTCGTAGAAAAAATTCACTAATGAGGAGATCCCAACTTTTGAATTTTGAAATTTTTTTTTCAAATGAGCGCGAACTAGGACCCCGAGCACCCATATCCGGGGTCAGTTTCAATTTTTATATGTTTATATATATATATATATATATATATATATATATATATATATATATATATATATATATATATATATATATGTATGTATGTATCACACCGATAAATCAAACAATAATGGGCCGATTTTGATAAAATTTGGCGTATACCTTCCTTTTGTAAATGGCCTGGATAAGTTTGTTAGTCAGGAAAATCGGACGAGGTTTTCCTGGAAAATTTTGAGTTTTCATTCGGAACAAATTTATATCTCCGGAATTAACAAAGTCAGGGCAACCAATTTGGCTCGCAGGTTTACATCATTATAGGTAAGCTACCTACCAAAATTTAGTTCTGTAGGTTGAAGGACAAAAAAGTTACAGGTATTTCAAGAAAAATAATTTTGGGTTTTCCTCAAAACGTCAAAGTCGCGATTTAAAACGTCAAAATTGGTAATATTTAGGCAAAGAGCCTGAAACTAATATGAGCTATGGAAGGAAAATGTCTCAAGAAGAATGTTTTACAAAGATTGAACTCTTAGTTTCAACCGTCATTGTCCTTCATTTTACTAAAATGTTCCCAGAAAATTCATTTCAAATAGACCCTTTCTCTGATGCTTTGGCATTAGTGTTGGCTATAGAGTTTATCGTTTAATGGTATATCATTTTTGTCGAATTTTCGTAAAAAATCATTAAAGCTCAATATATCCGTTATTATGCAAGTTATGAAAAAAAATTGTATACATTAATTATAGGGTGTTTTGAGCTACATCTTAAAACATATTTCCACAATTACAGGGTGGCCCATAAGTCGTTGGTGATTCAATTATTTTTTTAATCGAACACGCCCTATGTTATTGCACTTTCCATAGAAATATAATACATCTTTGTAAGAAAAGAAATTCGGGACGCAGCAAGTGCGTTATGGTAGTTAATTTTCATTAAATGCTTCAAATTCAATTTGCTATTAACCTATAAGGTTGACCAGGAAACCATTTTTTTTGGGAACACTTTAAGTTTACTTTTGGAAATTTTTGTACATTTTCACACAATAAAGTTATTTTGATGAAACATGTCACATTGTTTTTACTATATAAGTTATACTGGTAACCAAATTTGATGCCTGCTTACTTAAAAAAATATATTTGCAATTAAAAACATTTTAATGAAAATTCACTACCATAACGCACTTACTGCGTCCAGAGTTTTAAACTTTAGTTAGGTCCACATGTATTTTTTATTTCAACTTTTATTAGCCGTTTAGCCAACCAATTTTTTGGTGACACTTGTGTGAAAATTCGCTATTGTACGCGCGTGCTGCTTTAGGACATTTTTCTCATTAAAACCTCTGGGTGATATAATATGTATTTTTTTTACTTCCACAGTCACCTATGACGATCGCTGTAACATCATATAATTTTATTCAACTTATATGTAGTTTTATTTACTGCCCATCAAGAATGGTTATGGGAGCGAAACACTGTGTCTGAGCTCAAACTATACCCTGTGAGGTTTTACCAAGAGTTTTAGTAATTTTTTACCTAAGTGTTTTCATTGTGTGATTTATTACGTGATTTTATCATGTGTTTTTGTCATAAGTATTAATTTCAAGTCCACATCATGTAATTTAGAAAGTGAGAACTAGTCACGAGAGCAGTCACAAGAAAAAAATCACATTCCATCACAGGCTCATTTCAAAATTAGAACGGTTTCTTTCCCCTTGTGATTTTTCGTGTGATTATCAGTAATGACAGTTTGTATGTCAATTTGTCTCTTGGTTTTTCACATGTATAAAGTGTTATTTACTGCTTTTCAATAAAAAAAGATAAAAACCAATATGTCCTGTTGCACTGTAGACTGTGCAACTACCAGAATCCCTGCGTTGAAGTCAATCGCGAGCACAAACTCCTTTCTTCTGCCCTTTAGTCACTCTATTATTAATTTTCAACTTTCGTTAATGTAATAGTAACATCAAGCACGCGAATGTCGCACATAATAATTTGTTTGTAATCGTATTTCAATAATAATAATTTTGCAACTTGCTCTTCCTAACATCAAATTTATACAATCTAAATCATCTGTCACAGCACAACACATAATCAAAAGGTCAGCTCATACAGTGTGAACGTGACTGAGCTCAGATCATAACCAAAGCCAAATCATACAATTCTCATCAGATAACATCATGTGAAAATTCATGTGAGAAAACCACATAATGTAAACGACACTTTAAACAAGATGCCTCGCCAACCGCTAAGCAGACATTCAGTTTGTTTCATTATTTTATTAGCTTTTAAGGTGTATTTATTGGTTTCAAATTTGCGTGTTACTAAGTCAGAAAATGTCGCCATATTCCTACTTTGAAGGCAATATTTTCGCTATGTTCCCGCTTTGAAGGTAATAATTTCTTGTCAATAGCTTTACACAACCACATTATCAAACTTTACTCCTTTGACGTTGTTTCATTAAATATCTGAGCCCAGGCTTTGTGTTTTTAGCACTTCAAGTCTTGTCACGGTCTCCAAAACATTGCCGGAATTTAATTATTTACAAAGAGCTGTCGATTCACACAGAAGATGGCTCTTGATCAGAATGTTACAAGGGCACGGCATCGGTATTTCGTTCTTTATCAAGTCAACTTAGTTTTTATTCAGTATGGCCCCCCTTAAAGTTCCATTCCGATCGTTAGACCTACATTCTGTTGGAGTTCTGAACAGTTTAATGCCTTAAGGACTTGGGGAATTCCAACTATTTAAGTAAATTCTTTATGCGTCGCTTCAACTAAGACTAAGACTATAAAGTAACGGATAAAATACTCTTCAAGAAAAGAGGGTTGAAATTGCTAAGGGACGCACTTTTGTCGCGCATACTTTCACCTTTTTGTCCTGATATATCATATTTAATTTATAGCTTTTTGCAGCTACAAACTAATTACGTTAAAATATACCTAGCCACTTATCTTGATCATACTAGAGTAGATTGATAATTAGTTAGCCAGTAAACAACATGTAGTTTTGTTGCTATGGTAATAACTATGATACTTTATAAATACGCTAACAAATTCACTTAGTGAAGATTGGAAGCTGTGACGAGTACTGATAAGCACAGTTGGAAAACCCAAATCACCACAACACATTTTTAAAGACCTAACGATCGTTTCGCTAACAAAGTTAGCTTTATCGAAGGATGAAAATATTCTGAATACTTACATCCTCTGATGAAGCTAATTTTGTTAGCGAAACGATCGATAAGTCTTTTAAAATGTGTTGTGGTGATTTTGGTTCTCCAAGTGTGCTTATATACGATGTCAAAGTTAAATAGTGACAAAATTCTGAATTTTTCAAAACGGTATGTCTAAGGAAAAGCCAGATTTTGATACAGAAGAGTTTCCGTCAGTTATTAGGAATTTATTTTTGGTAGGGCTATCGGGCAAAGAAATTTTTGCCCGTATGGTAGAGATCTTAGATGATCCATGTGTTGTCCTACTATTAAAAACTGTATTGCGGAATTTAAAAGAGCATCAAATGTCAAATATAATCAGAAGACTAGTTTCTGTGACCACCCAAGCAAACATGGACTCTGTCCTGTAATGCTCAGAACATTTAATATTTTCAAAGCAAACTTCGTTATTATAAGAGTCGTAGTTTACAGCGACAAATATATGCATAAAAATTTAACGCGTAAAGTGGAATAAAAACCCGGAGAGATAATATGGTATTCGCAGAAGCACACATATGATTGTTGTCATCAAACGCCGTCTAAAGCATCATTTTTAAGAATAACTCGCGATAATCTTAGGCTCTATTTTTGAAACGACAGCATTTTCATTGTACGCGCAAAGCAAGTTGAGACTTCTCTAGAGAACACTACGTGCACCCCTGAAGCGAGCGCCCCAATACGGAAGCAAGATGCCAGCGATGAGACGGCAATGTAAAGGGTTCGATGGGAAGACTGACACGAGCGGGACATGACAATCCATTCGGCAGTGTAGCACCGTTGAATCAGGCTAGAAAAAATATGCAAGAGCATTCACACCACGAGGGTCTATGGTAATGTTAGTAGTGCCCGATCAGAGCAATATACCTGAGGCAACCTCCTTAAAGAAAGGGTTAGTCGTAAAAAACTAATCCCTCAATCATTGCAAAAAATTATTTTAATTCCTCATAGGCTTTGAGACACCTAATTTCTATCTCATCGTCTCAATCCAACGTTGGGTACGAGCAAAGGCCTGTGAACGTTACCTGCCACTCTGGTGGATCATAGTTTCCAGTTGTATACAGGGTGTGCCAATTAAAACTTCCCACCTGAAATTATCGGAATTAAAAAAAAAAACAGCCGTGACTTTGTTCTCAAGGGGGACCGATGATGGTGTAAGTTTTAAATGCCTTGGAACCAACCGTTAGGCAGGGGCGCGAAGTACCCTTAAATTTTAAATGGCACCCTATGTTCAGTGACCTCATTTTAAAACTTTCTCAATTCTGCTCACAACATACTGCTTTTTAAAATTTTGGTTTAGGTGTGGCAATACAATCATCAGTTAAAAAATAAGACAAAATCTCAATGAATGAAAGAATGTTGTTTAATTAAATGTTCAAATTGTTTTCTCTCTACTTCCATTAATCATATTTTCCAGGTGGAAACTTTTAATTGGGACACAACAGAATGCTTTGAGGATTTAAATTTGTGTGTTTCCTGCATTTCATTACGAAAAATTCCGTCATTCCATTCTATATCGTTAAAGTAGTATAGATCGTTGTAGTGGGTAATAATACAACTGTCGTATTATTCTGAATAGTTTTTGTCTTTCCTGGACCCTTTTTCCTTTTTCTCGTTGTAATTGTGTATTGCCTCGGTCTTAAGTTTATCGTTGTTCCATTTCTTCATAGTTCATTGTTATTCATTTGATTTATGGTAATTGATTTTTCGAGTATTTCAACTGGAAAATCTTCTGATCGCGGTAAACTAAATAGTGTAAATGCAAAGCGTACGAGAATAAACGAAATATAAATCGCTATAGATATTTAGTTAAAAGAAGTCAATTGGGGAAACAGGAGACGGCGGTATATTATTACCCGCTTTCAATACCGTTTTGTGTACTATTTGTTTTATACATGAACAACATGCCAGCATATGTATACACACCCTTTTATAATATAACGCTACAAGCGTTCACCAGCGCTAATTACACCAGGTCATGATGCTAATTGTACACGCTTTATGTTACTTCCTGGTGCTAGATGTTGGCTGTGTCCAGAATACTTTAATGCTGTAGTCGTCTAACTTTTATTGCCGTTGGCTGGTGTGTTACTGCTTTCTGTTACAATTTTACTGCGTTTTCAACGCTCATTTAGATTATTTTATTTGCTGCATACTTCCTTTCAGATATGTTCTGGCTTTTGATAGCTTCATTTGAAGCTGACAGCCGTTGCAATATGTTCTGTGTTAATAATTAAATACGTGTGCAGGTATGCGACCAGGAAAATTATTGTCTAATATGATACAGTGTGCTCAAAAAGGTTGGAATGAATTGATTTAGAATTAATTCTTTGTTTGAAAAAAATCACTGGCACCCGTCGATTTTAGTGAATTTTTGTAGAGAAAAATTCACTATTGCGGAGATCCCGACTTTTGAATTTTGAAAAAAATGTTTGCAAATGGGCGCGAACTAGGACCCCTAGAACCCATATCCAAGGTCAGTGTCAATTATATATATATATATATATATATATATATATATATATATATATATATATATATATATATATATATATATATATATATATATATATATATATATATATATATATATATATATATATATATATATGTATATATACACACATAACTATCACACCGATAACTCAGAAAATAATGGTCCCATTTTGATAAAATTTGGCATGTACCTTCCTTTTGTAAGTATCTTGGATAAGTTCGTTTGCCAGGAAAATTCGGGACAATTTTGAGTTTTCTTTCGAAAACTTTTTTTATCTTAACAAATTAAAAAACTATGGTAACCAAATTTGGTAGGTAGGTTTACAATATAAAAAGTAAACTATACACCAAAATTTAGGTTTCTACGTTACATGAAAAAAAAGCCAAAAGTTTGGCGCCAGATCATTTCTATGAAAATTCACTACCACAAAGCAGTTGCTGCGTCCAGACTTTTTTGTCGTGAAATGATTCTCTTCAAATTTGGTGCACTCGTATATAATACAATTTTGTATTTACGTTGTAAATTTGATGTGGATCCCTTGGAATACAAAGGCCAAAACTTCCCTTGACCAATATATAATGACTCATAACTTTTTCCGTTTTAGTGAATTTGTGAATTTTCTTAGAAAAAATTCACTTATGGGGAGATCCTGACTTTTAAATTTTGAAAAAAGTTCTTCAAATGAGCACGAAATGCGACCTAGAACCTACATCCAGGGTCAGTTTGAATTTTTGTATGTTTATATATATATATATATATATATATATATATATATATATATATATATATATATATATATATATATATATTCAGAAAGATTTCCGCGGTCTTTAACGTGAGACATACTTGGTTCTCGGGTTGAACCGCGTCCAGAATTTATGAAAACTCGACGTTTCGGCTCCTGTTTTGGAGCTATTTTCAAGAGGTTAAGGAAATATGTAAGGACACTCTAAGGCCTCAATCTGCCTACTCCTTAGAGCGGTGGACAAAGGTGGGTTGGGTTGGTTTCAATAGGTAAAGGAAATATGTAAGGATACTCTAAGGCCTCAATCTGCCTACTCCTTAGAGCGGTGGACAAGGGTGGGTTAGGTTGGTTTCAAGAGGTAAAGGAAATATGTAAGGACACTCTAAGACCTCACTCTGCCTACTCCTTAGAGCGGTGGACAAAGGTGGGTTAGGTTGTGGTAGCTCGATTACGGGGCCTCAATCTCCCTACTCCCCAAATCTCGCCGGAGATCGTCTGTGAGGTCTCAGTGTGTTCCACCCTAGATCTCTCTGAGGCCGCGAATCTACAGGAAAAACAATTTGACAGTGGAAATGCCCGACCGCTAGGCATGGCGGGAAGAGACGCCGGCCATACCACTGGACGCGCTCGTCTGGTTCACGGATGGATCCGGCGGCGACCGTGGGACGGGGGCAGGTGTTTATTCGAGGGTAAGTCATAGTATTTCCCTCTGAGCCCATGCAACGGTCTTTCAGGCCGAAATGTACGTCATCCTGCACTGTGTGCGGGATAACAAGAGGAGGGGATATACCAACAAGCGGGTCCTCATAGCCACAGACAGCCAGGCAGCCTTTAAGTCCCTAAGTAACCGACGGGTAAATTCCAGGCTGGTAAGTGAATGGCGAGACGAGCGACCTGGCTGGGCAGAATGAGGTCACCCTCATCTGGGTGCCGGGTAACTCGGGGATCAACGGCAATGAAGATGCTGACGGTCTCACGAAGAGAGTGTCAGCAGAACCATTTATGGGATCAGGGAAAAACTTGTCTGTAACATACATAGGATTTTGTTATCCACACAAAATATTTTACTTTTGTGCGTTTATCTGATCAGCAGTGGCATCCAAATTTTTTCCTTTAAATGCCTATAACTTTTTTCCTTTCACCTATACGTCCAAGTTTTGGCACATAATTTACTTTTTGTGACATAATCCAGCCTACCAAATTTGGCTGGTCTTACTTTGTTATTTCCGGAAACATGAAAATTTTCCGAAAGAAAATACAAAATTTTCCGGGGAAAACTGGGCCAATTTTCCTGGCCAACAAACTTATCTAAGCTATCTGCAAAAAGAAGGTACCCACCAAATTTGATCTAAGTCGGCCAATTATTTTTTTAGGTATCCATGTGATATATATATATATATATATATATATATATATATATATATATATATATATATATATATATATATATATATATATATATATATATATATATATATATATATATATATATATATTCAAACTGACCCTAGATATGGCTTCTAGGGGGGGGGAGTCTAGTTCTCACTCATATGAAGAAATTTTTTCAAAATTCAAAAGACGAGATCTCTTCATTAGCGATTTTTTTTAAAGAAAATTCACCAAAAGAAATAACTGTTGTATTTAACGTTTTTCAAAATTTTAAAAAACAACCAGACTTTCTGTATTTTGTTTTTTTAAGATGTCAAGTTTGACAGGTAGAGCCGATCGATAAAAGAACAACGTCAAAGTCATTTTGCATTCTTTTCAAACCACAACCTGTCTCCTTTTCAAAATTCAAATGTCGGGATCTCCTCGATAGTGAATTTTTTCTACGAAAATTCACTAATAAATAAATTTAGAACAATTCACTTTCCATTAATTGTTAATCTTAAACAATCTGACAAAGCTTCTTATATGATAATGTAGATCTTAAACATAAATCAAACCCGAAATGATTAGAATAGAACAAGATGAGACACCGCAATATTAAGTTATGTCTAACTTCTCCGAGCTCTTAAAGCTGTGAACAAGGTAGTAGGGACAATTTACATGTCGAAATTTCATAGCAGAAGAACTTTGAGAGTGATGAATATGCGACAGCTACAAGAAACTCCCTCTATCCGCCTGTTCGCCTCCACAAGTATTCCACAAATAACATTAAAGCTTTCATATCGCGAAATGTTTAGGCCCGATTTCCTTATCTACCAAGCTAATACCTGCCAAAATATATTCTCTCCCATAGAAATTGCACTGCTTAACAACCTATTTGTTTTACTTTGTCCGTTTATTAAAAATATTTGCATGACAGTTTTTATGGTAGTAATGGAAATGTATATGCGGTGTCAAATAAAATATAATGTGCTTTTCAGTAAATTTTTCTAGAAAAAAATTAGTAATGAGGAGATCGCCGCTTCTGAATTTTGACAAAATACTTTCGTAGGCAATACCACGTAAAACAAAAGTATATGTATTCGTTTTAGAGAAGGTAGAAGTTCATTTAATTCTGCCACGCTACCTCGGAAACATGCTAAAATATAGTAGGTATACCGCCACTTTGGACAGCCAGCCAGCCAGGGCCTTGGGGTAGATCACCTGGGCTGCCCCCTCCACTTTTGCTTAGACCAACCAGTATGGAGATGGCGGCAGTTTTGAATATCATTCTACAGAATCTTCCCAGCGAGCTTCGATGACGTCAGGCAAACAGTCGTGCCAGGGATAGATCACGTGGTTACCCGCACAGAAGTGTCCGGAGTAGTGGGGTAGAGTGTGTGGTGGCATGATATAATGACTTAGAAGATATATGATATTGCGCATATGCCCCGCCCCCTCCTATGACGTCATGCGGTGAGTAACGTTATAGAAGTCCAACTACACACTTAAAACAAAGTAATTCGCAATCAAAAAGTTTCTATACGTCAGTTTAACGCGGTTGAAGTTACGCCTATATTGTCTTTTTCAGATAATATAGATCGCAGCACTAAATTTAATCTTTTTCATTTTTATTACCTCCAACTGTATGTACTTAAACATTAGTACGTAATTTGTTAAGAGGTTGTGATGAAACGTCAAACCCCACTGCACGACAGCATATTATTGATGCATTGGACTCACCACTTGACACCATGCGAGTGACAGGTCTAAAAATAGGTAGTCTGAATATCATATCTCTCGTTATTTGTATCATGGTGTGGTGGCTGGTTGCAGTTCGTGACGTGCGTGGCTTATAGGTGGCGCTGCAGATGGATAGCGTGTGAATGTTGAATGTATCTTTAAAAAAGCAAATTTGGCCTGGCTAAGAATCGAACCTCGGTACATTGTGATGGAAGTCCGGGGTCCACACCTCGCTGCTAAAGCGACTTGTTATCCAAATGTTTCTACGGTGTACGGTAGACGATATTATGCAACAGTTCTGGAGTTCAAATATGTCTTCCTAAGTTTCTCATAAATATGTTTGCTAATAAACTAGACAACCGAGTACCTTTAGGGTATTATCATCAGATTTATTTAATTTTTCCTTAATGTCGGTCTATTTCCGCTACTATGGACAATCACCGACGCCGGGGAGCTGCTTCACCTCACCATCCTGGAAAATTTGTCAATACCTTCTTTTCTGCAAGGATGGTAGGAATATTTAACGTGTCCAACATCGCATGGTATACGGTATCGACGGCTTAGTGCCCGCTGCGAAGGACGGAACGTGAAGACATTCAAGTTCTCAAAGACAATTCCACACCCTCAGTTAGTGTCAATTTACAGCAGGTACTGGAAAATTATTTGACGTTTCTACTGGGAATTGAACCCAGAACCCTTCGATCCAGAGGCACAAGTTCTTACTTCTTGACCACCGACGCTGCATTGAATGTAAAGTATTTGGTTTTATATATTCGTGTAAAATATTTATTATTTCTTGTCTTTTTAAAACATTTAAATTCCTTTCTAGCAAAATGTTTTCTAATAAAGGGCATTTTCTAAGAGTATAGAATACATGCTACGAACATCTAACGAAACTAGTTTACTAATTGAAGAAATAATTATGTAATCTAACTTTTGTGTTATTTCATACTAATTTTTAACTGAATATTCTGTAATGTAATTATTGTATCCTCTGCTGAGTGAAACAATGGTTGTTGAGGGGTAATAACGTGTGCCTCTGAACCGAAGGGTACTGGGTTCGATTCCCAAGGTTCTCCTTTCGCTTTTTCAGTACATACTGTAAAATTAACATCAACCTCGGTTGTGGCATTGTATTTGGGCAAGTTGAATGTCTGCACGTTCCGCCTTTCGGAGGGGGCGTAAATCCGTCGGTCGCGTGTCCATGCGATGATGGGCACGCTAAAGATTCCTACTCTCCTTACAGAAAGGCAGGTTCGGCAAAATTTTCAGGATAGTGAGGTGGAACTGCTCTCTGGCGTTGGTGATTGGCGATAGTCGCGGAAATACACCTACGTTGAAATACAAAAAAAAATGTAAGTGAAACAAATCTACTAATTATGTTATGATTAGGTGTGTTAACATAACTATGTGCTAATGTACTGGTCTAACATTAATGTTTGGTTTATGATTTCTAGGTAACCATGCATTTTTGATGGTTGTTGATTTTTATATAGAAAATTTTTCTTTTCTTGCTCACCAGAAAAATATGTGTTTTTTAATTCATTTTTAAGTTTTGTCTAATAGGAATCACACAGACATCTGTCAATTTTGTTTTATATTTTGCTAATAATACTCTAACGTAGGAACGCATTTTTAGTTGTTAGTCAATTTTCTTTAAAAAAAAAATCACTAATGAGGAGATCCCGACTTTTGAATTTTGTAAAAATTTCTTCAATTGAGCGCTAATTAACCCCCCCCCCCCCCCAGGGTGTAGCAGAAATATTAGTTTCGATTTTTTTAATCTTTGGTTAGCGAAACGATCGTTGGGTCTTCAAAAGATGTGTTGGGTTTCTCCAAGTGTGCTTATAAATGCTCATCACAGGTTCCAAGCTTCACTTAGTTGGAAGAAACTCTTATCCATTGCAGTTTTCCTGCGAGTCAGTGTATTATACACGAGGCAGGAAGTGCATTATCAAACGTTTAACTTGTTTTGACGTTTACTAATTTCATTCAGGGCTTAAGTACGTCTATGTTACAAGATGAAGGAGTCTTTGAGAAGGAATGGGAGGCAGAGAAAGGGTGGATAACTAATGACGTCTCGAAGCGGCATTTCTAATCTATTTCTGGATGATTTGCACCAGTCTGCGAGTGTGATGGTGCGACGTATGCGAAGGAGGACTGTAAATATATGCTAAACGTTTATCCATCCTGTTTGTGTAAGGAAATATGTGCTGGCTGGCTTTAAACGAATTAGCCGACTTGTCAAGGCTGCAAAACTGTACATTTAAATAATTTGATTATGATGATGTGCCTGGCAAAAACCGTAAAAATGTAAATCGCTAAATCGTCTGGGTAGTTGATGAATTGCTGCTGTCAAGATGATAATCTGTTAGTAGTTTTTTTTAAATCCTTTGTGTGGTTCTGATAAACAGTAAAAAATAAAAGTTCGGGACGCAGCAAGTGCGTTATGGTAGTGAATTATCATTAAATGCTTCAAATTTCAATAACTCAATTTTCTATAAACTTAGAAAGTTGAATTTTGGTATGTAGTAAGGTCTTACCCAAGGAAACATATCCGCCAAATTCAATTAAAATAGCTTTGTAAGTTTCAGGAAAAATTTTTTTTCGAAAGAAAACTCAAAATTATCCCGGAAAACCTCGTCCGATTTTCTTGGCTAACAAAGTTATCCAAGCCATTAATAAAAGAAAGGTACTTGTCTAGTTTCATCCAAATAGGTTAACTATTGTTTGAGTTATCGTTTGGACATATATATATATATATATATATATATATATATATATATATATATATATATATATATATATATATATATATATATATATAAAAGTCGGGATCTCCCTATTAGTGATTTTTTTTCCAAGAAAATCCATTAAAAAGGAAAAAAGACATAAGTTTTCTAACACCCTGCATTTCGAAAACAAAGCCACATTCGAAAAACTTTTATACCACATTTTCCTCTTAAAATTATATTATTCTTTTTTTGTCAGAAATGTTAGGAAACACCTATATATATATATATATATATATATATATATATATATATATATATATATATATATATATATATATATATATATATATGTATATATATAATCAAACTAGAAAGAAAGAAACAAACCTAAAATAATAACTTGACAGATACTGGCCGAAAAGCTACTGCAATATTGGGTTTTTAGTGAATTTTTATTTTAAAAAATTCACTAATAGAGAGGTATCGATGGTGAGACTTTGCAAAAAAATTTTCAAATGAGCGCGATTTAGGACCCCTAGAACCCATATCCGGGGTCAGTTTCAATTTTATATGTTTATATAAATATATATATATATATATATATATATATATATATATATATATATATATATATATATATATATATATATATATATATATATATATATATATATATATACATATATATATATATATATATATATATATATATATATATATATATATATATATATATATATATATATATATCTCCGTCTGATAACTCAAAAAATAATTAACCGATTTCAATGAAACTCGGCAAGTGCCTTTCTTTTATTAATGGCTTGGATGAGTTCGTTAGCCAGGAAAATCGGACGGGTTTTTCCTGGAAAATTTTGAGTTTTCTTTAAAAAAAAAAAGGTTTCTCCGAAAATAACAAAGCTGTTTTAATGAAATTTACTGTATATGTTGCATTGGGAGATGCCTTACTACGTACCAAAATTCAACTTTCTCAGTTTATAGAAAATTGAGTTATTCTAATTTTAAATGTTCTTTCCAAAAAATCTTTTTCTCCAAAAATTACAAAGTTATTTTAATGAAATTTGATGGATATCTTGCCCTAGGAAAGACCTTACTACATACCAAAACTAAACTTTCTAAGTTTATATAAAACTGAGTTATTCAAATTTGAGGCATTTAATAAAAATTCACTACCATAACGCACTTGCTGCGTCCAGAGTTTTTCATGGCTAGGTAGATTATATTTCAATCGCTTCAAATAAATTTAATGGTTGAAAAAATTATGTTATTCTTAGAATGTTATATTATGGTAAATACTGAACAAGGAATATAATTTTTTTTCTAAATTCGAAATCAGCACTGTGAGCTTAAAGCTTATTTTGCTGCGGTTTGTAAGGATTAAAACGAATACTAAGTACTCCCATTAGAATTTTTCGCTTACCGGAGTTTATTACGATTGAGATATTATACGTGTTATCTTGAAGCATGAAAAACTGCTTTATTAAGATAGCCCCATAAACATAACAATGAAAGAAGTAAAGAAACACGTCTCTGACCTTTATACAAACAAACGGGTCTTATCTAAATATGCACGAGTAAAAGATTCTAAAGCACAAAACACACAACGACGAGATAAGTTCTCTTTTATCATACAAGATCAACATTCTCTGTCTGCACCGCCCGTGTGGGTGTTTCAATTTTAATTATGACATACCAAACAAATGCGGGACGCAGTGAAAAGAATAAACTAAATTCTGAAATACTTTATATGTCCTTATCGTAACTTCCCACAGTTTTCAGCGGTTCTTTGTTGAAATGTTACTGTATTTGATCAGTGATAATACAAGCGATGTGGAATGAAAATGTTGTTACATTAAAGGTAGCTTCTGTACAGGTTTTCACAATACTTTTCTACTTTTTTTTGTGAAACTAACGATCTCGAAAACAAAACTAACATGGCACTCTTTGCTTTTGAGCTACAGGGTGATTTCTGTATCTCCTTTATATGGCTGTGTATGTATAATGTATGTTGTGTTCTAATATTGTTTGATCCCATACGCTCAATCTCCCCGAGTCCGACCCTGTACATTTGTCGCTCCTGGCCGTAGGTGATGAACAGGGGGTGATTTGGTGAAAATTGACATTATTTCATTAAAACTCTAGTAATATAACGTTTAAGCGTTTTTTATAAGAAATTTTAAATTTCATCAAACATCTGGTATTCTGTGCTGAAATTAAATTAGGGGTGGATTGTGGAAATTATTATTCAATTTGCGGCACTATTTTTTAAATTAATAGTATGAAAACCAAATCAACATAAGGTTAATTAATTTGATTATCTAGTAGTGGCTACATATTTCTGGACATTTAAAAAAGTGTCAAGTTGTTGACGAGCAACACTAATTGGGTGGTTTATTTTGCTGCATGGTATTGAGGGATGGTTAACAACACTTACACTCTCCGATTATTTATAAACGTTTTTATATAACTATGAATTTTGTATGTACAAAACACTATTTACACTTAACACTATAATTATTTGATATAGAAGTAAATTCCAGTTATGCATATTTGTATAATGTATTGTATAACATATGTATTTTTTTTAAATTTCAACAACACACCACGAGGGCTTACAGCCTAAATACTATCGTACCGTGGGTGTCGAAAAGGAGGAAAGAGACAACTTGTTAATTCTGGACTTGAAGGTTTGGAGGTTCGAAGGAGAAGGAAAAACATGTGCCGGCAAGGAATTCCACAACTTGGAAGTCCTCAGGGCAAAAGAGCGGGCATAACAAGATGTTCTATGTCTGGTGACCTGGACAGTAAAAGGGTGCATTTGCTCTGTTCCCCTGGTAGATCTGTTGGGGCAGCAGGTGGAGGAACTATGGACGAAAGCTCCTTTGAGCAGTGCCCGTGCAGATATCTATAAAAGAGAGAGAGGTCACCAACGGCACGTCGGTGGGCAAGGGATGGCAGCCTTTGGGTGAGGGTAGGGTGACCGATGAGACGTATAGCTCTCTTTTGAATGGAGTCCAGGATAGCGAGTGTAGCAGCGGCAGCTGCACCCCAGATGTGGGCGCAGTATTCGAGGTTTGGCCTTATTTGTGAAGTATATAAGGTATAGAGATTAGCTGGTGAAAAGTATTTGCGAGCCCCGAAGAGGAAATCTAATTTCTTAGCAGCCGCTTCTGCAATTGATGTGACATGTTGGTGCCAATTAAGATTTCGATCCACAGAAATACCAACAGGAGGAAATGACTCATTACTTTGAATAACTTGGTTGTTCATTGTGATGTGTCTAGGGCTGGTGTATATCTTATGAGAAAGAAAGCAAGACTGAGATTTGGTGGGGTTGAATTGTACAAGATTTCTACTTCCCCAGTCTAATATTTTTTGGAGATCCACGGAGACAGAACCCTCCATGAGTCTGCGATCCTCATCTAATTGGGCTAAAGAGACAGGCTTAGAATATTGTATATTTGAGTGGAGGGTGCTGTCGTCCGCGTAACTGTGAACTGGGTTGAATGTGCTAGAGAGGAGGTCATTGATGTGGAGAAGAAACAAAGTAGGGGCTAAAGCTGAACCTTGAGGAACTCCTGAATTAATTGGATATAGTGTAGAGGAATGGCCATCCACAACAACAGAAATGCTCCTGTTGGAGAGGAAATTTGCTGTCCAGGTACAAAGTTTTGGTGGTAGGCCATAGGCCGGAAGTTTATTAAGCAGCGCTGCGTACCGGACCTGGTCGAATGCTTTGGATATGTCTAGAGCGACAATCTGGGATTCACCGTGTAGTTCCTTAGACTTGTTCCAAGAATGGGTGACAAAGGAAAGGAGGTCGGCAGTTGATCTGCGCTGACGGAATCCATACTGCCTGTCGTGGATTAGACTGTGTTTTTCAAGAAATTTTAGTAATTCGGTATTTATATACTTTTCCATCACTTTAGAGACGACTGATATAATAATATCTTAACTAATTTAGTTGTTCTGGCCTCGCACCTCTAAAGGCGGGGGTGCAAGGTTTAGGAGATGCCCTAGCGATGCTGACATCTACAGATAAAAGAAACAATAACCACGTATTATACATGTGTGCTGAATACCGTCAACACAAGTGAATATTGAATAAGTTCGAAATTATGTCAATATTCCTACTATTCTATATTGTGTGAGACTTCTAAGAAATGAATATATACTGGCTATATATATATATATATATATATATATATATATATATATATATATATATATATATATATATATATATCAATATGTGACCTGACACTGTGATGATAATCAAACGGAGTTAGTAAGCTACATAACATTATACCCGTGTCCTTGGACTAGAGGGCATAGCACAGCAGTGGGTGTAGTTAATAAAGGCATCCATTGTTTATACGTAGGTATGAAAAATGTTTGTTAAAGTTTCACTGATGTAATTATGTGCACAGACCGTGGTTAGGTAATTTGATATTGCAGCTAAGTGCCTTATGTATACTCTGATGGAGACGGTTAAATACACTGGCTGCACCTTCATTATTATTAACATCCGAGACATAGTCTAATAGCTGATGAGCTGACGATTTTGATGAAGTTACCATACCCATTTAAAAATATACAGGTATAAACTAAAACGTTTATTAACAAAAACAAAATACAGTAGAAACAATGTGCCATGTTTCATCAAAATAACTTTATTGTTTGAAAATGTACAAAAATTTCCGCAAGTAAACTTGAAGTGTTCCCGAAAAAACTGGTTTCTTTGTCAACCTTATAGGTTAATAGCAAATTGAGCTGTTCAAATTTGAAGCATTTATTGAAAATTCGTTACCATAACGCACTTGCTGCGTCCCGAATTCCTTTTCTTACAAAGATGTATTATATTTCGACGGAAAATGCAAAAATGCAATAACATAAGGCGTGTTCGATTACAAAAAAAAAAAGAAAATTTGAATCACCAACGACTTATCGGCCAGCCTGTAATTGTAGAAATATTTTTTAAGATGTAGCTCAATACACCCTATAATTAATGTATACGCTTTTTTCCGTATCTTGCATAATAACGGATATATTGAGCTTTATTGATTTTTTACGAAAATTCGACAAAAATGATATACCATTAACCGATAAACTCTATAGCTAAGACTACTGCCAAACATCAGAGAAAGGGTACTTGAAATGAATTTTTTGGGAATATTTTAGTAAAATGAAGAACAATGACGATTAAAACTAAGACTTCAGGCTTTGTAATACATTCTTCTTGATACATTTTCCTTCCGTAGCTCATATTAGTTTCAGGTTCATTGCCTAAATATTGCCAATTTTAACGTTTTAAATTGCGACTTTGACGTTTTGAGGAAAACCCAAATTTATTTTTCTTTAAATGCCTGTAACTTTTTTGTCCTTTAATCTACAGAGCTAAATTTTTGTAGGCAACTTACATGTAATGATATAAACCCGCGTTGCCCTTACTTTGTTAATTCCGGAGATATAAATTTTTTTTTAAAGAAAATACAACATTTTCCGGGAACTTGGAGGATTATCCTGAATAACGAACTTATCTAAGCCACTTGCGAAAGGAAGGTACTCACCAAGTTTTATCAAAATCGGTGGATTATTTTTTTAGTTATAGGTGTGACACACACATATATATATATATATATATATATATATATATATATATATATATATATATATATATATATATATATATATAGTCTGAAACCGACCTCGGATTTGGGTTCCAGGGGCCGTAAATAGCGCTCATTTGAAGAAATTTTTTAAAAATTCAAAAGTCGGGATCTCCTCATTAGTGAATTTTTTTAAAGAAAATTCACTAAAAGTAATCGCTTGGTGAGTACTGCTACCTCTAAAACCAATAGTTTTAGTAATATACCTTACTAATAGTGTTCAATTCTTATGAAAATTCACTACAATAATGCACTTGCTGCGTACCACCTTTTTTTTTAAGAATGTACCTGTCCTATTGGTTCAGTCAAATGCCATATAAAAACTATTTTACTTTAAGGTCCCTTTTCTTCTTTGTAATCTGAAATATAGCATTAAGTGTACGAAAATAAGAAGCAGAATATTCTTTCCTTAAACTTTGTAGAATTATTTGAAGAGAGCAGGAGATTTCATCTTTTTTTTTTCGGATCTAAAGTGGTCATTGAGAACTAAACGGAGAACAGGTAGAAATAATATTCAACATATATTCATTAGGTATAACAAGGGAAAATATTTATATTAAAAATACAACCCCATTTCATGTTTCCTTTTTCTGCACATTTTAGTAATACCTGAAGTTTTATTAAAAATTTGAAAGTCGACTAATAATAAACTTTGCAGTGACCCGCTTCAAAAGGTTTGCTTTGAAGTATCACCATATAAAGACGTTATGAAAGCTGAAAACAAAGCAGAGACGGTGCCAGTTGCACAAATAGCCACAATATTGAATGATTATGATGCTCATAAAAAATTGAAATTTAAAACAAAAACCACATCCCTTAAAGTAGTTTTGACGTAGCAAGTGTGTTATGGTAGCGATATTCCATAAAATGCCAATTTGTGTATTAGGTTTTATCAAAACAACTACATTATTTTTGGACAAATCGACTAAACTGGGCAGCGAACTTATCTGAGCCATTTACAAAAGTCCGGACGCAGCAGTGCGCTGTGGAAGTGAATTTTCATAAGAATGGTTTAAGGGCAATTTTTTTTTTTTTTTTTTTTTTTTTAATGTCAACAACACACCACGAGGGCTTACAGCCTAAATACTATCGTACCGTGGGTGTTGACAAGGAGGAAAGAGGCAGCTTGTTAATTCTGGACTTGAAGGTTTGGAGGTTCGGAGGAGAAGGAAAAACATGTGCCGGCAAGGAATTCCACAACTTGGAAGTCCTCGGGACAAAAGAGCGGGCATAACAAGATGTTCTATGTCTGGTGACCTGGACGTTAAAAGGGTGCATTCGCTCTGTTCCCCTGGTAGATCTGCTGGGGGCAACAGGTGGGGGAATTATGGAGGAAAGCTCCTCTGAGCAGTGCCCGTGCAGATATCTATAAAAGAGAGAGAGGTCACCAACGGCACGTCGGTGGGCAAGGGATGGAAGCCTTTGAGTGAGGGTAGGGTCACCGATGAGACGTATAGCTCTCTAGATCTGCTGGGGGCAACAGGTGGGGGAATTATGGAGGAAAGCTCCTCTGAGCAGTGCCCGTGCAGATATCTATAAAAGAGAGAGAGGTCACCAACGGCACGTCGGTGGGCAAGGGATGGAAGCCTTTGAGTGAGGGTAGGGTCACCGATGAGACGTATAGCTCTCTTTTGAATGGAGTCCAGGATAGCGAGTGTATAAGCGGCAGCTGCACCCCAGATGTGGGAGCAGTATTCGAGGTTTGGCCTTATTTGTGAAGTGTATAAGGTATAGAGATTAGTTGGTGAAGAGAATTTGCGAGCCCGGAAGAGGAAACCCAATTTCTTAGCAGCCGCTTCTGCAATTGATGTAACATGTTGGTGCCAATTAAGATTTCGATCCACAGTAATGCCAACAAGAGAAAAGGACTCATTACTTTGAATAACTTGGTTGTTCATTGTGATGGGTCTAGGGCTGCTGTATCTCTTGTGAGAAAGAAAGCAAGACTTAGTTTTGGTGGGGTTGAATTGTACAAGATTTCTACTTCACCAGTCTAATATTTTTTGGAGGTCTACGGAGACAGAACCCTCCATGAGTCTGCGATCCTCATCTAATTGGGCTAAAGAGACAGGCTTAGAATATTGTATGTTTGAGTGGAGGGTGCTGTCGTCCGCGTAACTGTGAACTGGGTTGGATGTGTTAGAGAGGAGGTCATTGATGTGGAGAAGAAACAAAGTAGGGGCTAAAGCTGAACCTTGAGGAACTCCTGCATTAATTGGATACAGTTTAGAGGAATGGCCATCCACAACAACAGATATGCTCCTGTTGGAGAGGAAATTTGCTGTCCAGGTACAAAGTTTTGGTGGTAGGCCATAGGCCGGAAGTTTATTAAGCAGCGCTGCGTGCCAGACCTGGTCGAATGCTTTGGATATGTCTAGAGCAACAATCTGGGATTCACCTTGTTGTTCCATAGACTTGTTCCAAGAATGGGTGACAAAGGAAAGGAGGTCGGCAGTCGATCTGCGCTGACGGAATCCATACTGCCTGTCGTGGATTAGACTGTGTTTTTCAAGGAATTTTAGTAGTTCGGTGTTTATATACTTTTCCATCACTTTAGAGATGACTGAAAGGAGAGAAATAGGCCTGTCACTTTAATGCAAGCAGGCATCAATCTGGTTACCGGTATAGTCTTTATAGTAAAAACAATGTGCCATATTTTATCAAAATTACTTACTGTTTGAAAATGTTCAACAATTTTCCGAAAATAAGCTTAAAATGTTTCCGAGAAAACTGGTTTCTTAGCCAACAAACCTTAGGTTAAAAGAAAATTGAGAAATTTGAAGAATTTAATGAAAATACCAAAACGCACGTACTGCGTTTAGATTTTTTTCTTACAAACATGCATCCTATTTCGATAAAAAATGCAAAATTGCAATAATATAAGGGGGTTTGAAAAAAAAAAAATTGGAGGGATCACCAACGACTTATGGACCATCTTGTGACTGTCAAAATATCTTTATAAGATGCAGCTCAAGACACCCTATAATTAACGTATACAATTTTTTCTCGTATCTTGTATAATAATAATAATATTGAAGTTTACCGTAGAAATGCGTCACCTTGTATATATGCAAACACATAAAAACTGAAAGCAAACCCGGATATGGATTCTAGTGGGCTTAGTTTGCACTCATTTGAAGAAATCTTTTTAAAATTGAAAAAATTGAACCTAACTAAACCTACAGCGAAAGCATCAGAGAAAGGGTCTATTTGAAATAAATTTTCTGTAAATATTTTAGTAAAATGAAGGTCAATGGCGGTTGAAGCTGAAACTTGGGTTTGCAAAACACTTTTCTTGCGACATTTTCTTTACATAATCCGTATTTGTTTCAGGTTATTTGCCTAAATGTTGCCAATTTTGACGTTTGAAATCGTACTTTGAGGTTTTGAGGAAAACCGCAAATTTGTTTTCTTAAAATGCCTATAACTCGTCTTTCAACTTACAGACCTAAATTTTGACACTTCGGTCACTATTCATAATACAAACACGCGTACCAAATTTGGTTGCCCTTACTTTGTTATCTCCAGAGATATATTTTTTTCCGAAAGTAAACACAACATATTCCGGGAAAACCAGGGCCGATTTTCCTGGATAACGAACTTATCCAAGCCACTAGCAAAAGGAAGGTACTCACCAAATTTTATTAAAATCGGCCTATCATTTTTTAAGTTATCGGTGTGATACATTCAGGGGAGCCCATTATTCTGGGATTTCTCGATATCTCCTATATATATATTATATATATATATATATATATATATATATATATATATATATATATATATATATATATATATACATACATGTCCTAATTCGCGCTCATTTGCACACATTTTTTCAAAATTCAAAAGTCGGGATCTCCTCATTAGTTAATTTTTTAAAGAAAATTCACGAAAAAACGAAAATACCTGCCTAGTTTAATAAAAATCGGCTCATTATTTTTAGAACTCGGTGTATATGGGTGCTAGGGTTATATAATGGATAAATACGAGAAAGCATCTTGAACCAGTTTAATGTGTTTGGCTTGGTTAACAATTTATTAGTGAATTTTCTTTAAACAAATTCACTAATGAGGAGATCCCGACTTTTAAATTTTGAAAAAATTCCTTCAAATTAGCACTAATTAGACCCCCGAGAACACATATCCGGGGTCAGTTTCAATTTCTATATGTTTATATATATATATATATATATATATATATATATATATATATATATATATATATATATATATATATCACACCGATAACTCAAAAAATAATAGGCCGATTTTGATCAAATTTGGCGAGTACCTTTCTTTTGCCAGTAGCTTGGATAAGTTCGTTAGCCAGAAAAATCTGCTCAGTTGAAATAAATTAATGAATGATTTCGCTTAATTTAACAGACGGATTCCCACGGTCATTCCCTTTCTGAGCTGGCCAATAAATGTATGGAATTTCGACAACGAAATTATAATGCATATTTCTAAGAAAATAAATTCGGAACCCAGCAAGTGCGTTATGGTAGCGAATTTTTATTGAATGCCTTAAATTTGAATAGCTCAATTTGATATTAACCTATAAGGTTCGTTGGACAGGAAACTAGTCTTTTCAGGAACATGTTAAGTTTCTTTTCGAACATTTTTTGTACATTTTCAAACAGTAAAGTTATTTTCATGAAACATGGTACATTGTTTCCACTATAGATATTATGCTGGTAACCAAATTTGATGTTTGCTTTCTTAAAAAAACACATATTTGCGATTTAAAACATTTTTATGAAAATTCACTATCATAACGCACTTGCTGCGTCCAGACTTTTTTTACATTAACACATTTCAATAAAAAACATATCCTATATATTAGTTTCTTTAACTAATAACAAATGTACTAATTTCTTTCCAAAAATGTTGAAGAAAGAAAAAACATCTCGAACCTAACCCACCGGGATAATTTTCTAGCCACTAGATTAGAGTTTTTAGCTCTAGGCGTTCTGGAGTTACGATGTTTATAAAATCGTTTTAGCGAAGAATATATATCGAGGCTGTAAATCTCCCATTTTTTAAGTCTACTAAAAACTTTTTCATCTTTATATTTAATCGAATAATTCCGGCAGGATGTTCTTTTTAATGAAAAGTAGCCGCCATTTTGAGATGAGTGGTGTTAACAAAAATCACAAAAAAGGTCATATTTAGGTTTTTTAAGCGCATCACCAGGCTCATTTTATAAAACGATTAACTCAACTAATAACAAAACAATTAAAAAAAAATTAAAATAAAATCATCTAGCCCTACTCCGAACTTTTATTGGTGATTAAGTGAACAATTTTTTTGACGAAAATCCATTCTTATAAAATTCGCTACCATAACACATTTGTTGCTTAAAAACAATTCTAACATTAGATTGGATTTTCAGTAGTTTTCAAGGGGTCCCATTTTCCTCATTGTTTCCTTAAATTTTAGGCAAGCCTAGGGCGATAAACCAATTTAATAATGCTGTGTCGAATTGTGGGATGAGTTTCAACAGCTAACGATAGATGTTAATCCTATTACAAGTTTATTCTAATATATCCACATTATCTGTCTAGAGATCTGCATATATGTATGTATATAGTAATTAATAATGTAGACAATGCCGATTCGGCTCTATTAAATTAGTAGGTCTTTGTGTCATCGAGGTCAACAAGCTATGGGATTTCAGATGCATAAATAACTCCCGGAATCCGGGATATATCTCCCATTTCATTCCGGGCTAATGTGGGAAATAATGGATCTATGTGTATTCTCACTCCTTTTTGCACCGCTTGATAAATGACTAAGGAGACTAGGAAACAGTAAAAAATCTATCATAGACGGCCCTCTATCTCTTTTTCTCAAGCGTTTACCTTTTTTAAGGGGCAATTAGTGTAGGGTTGAACTGGGGGCATTCACACAGGAATATATATATATATATATATATATATATATATATATATATATATATATATATATATATATATATATATATATCTACTACTATTAGGTAATATGTCCATTATTACACTAGTTTCAATCAAGAGTTCCTAGGTCTTACCAGATAGCGTGTATTAAAAGAGTATCGTAATAAGCTATTAGTATACTGCATATACTCATACTCAAACTCATTCATTTGTGGTCAAAATTATATATTATACCTTACAGAGAAGCTGTGCTTGTGCTTGTATTAACATAATTTAGTCAAAATCCTCTAATAATCAAAGTGTCAAAACAATATTATTTAATGCCACTTTCTGAATTTTGTTCGATCCCGTTTTTTCTTCTCTTTCTTCTTCCACAAACATTTCTATAGCAGTTACAAAGATCTATCGTCACTCTCGTCTCAATATTTTTCTTTATTTCAACCAAACCTTGCTAAAAAACATTATTCTTTAGCCCAAAAATGTTGACATTTTACGTTCCATACGTAATACGTATAAAAACAAACTAACTTAGTAAATGGCACAACAACTGTTGTCCAAATTTTATAATTTTCCTAAATTTTGTAAGTTGTGTTCGATGTTCAATGGCTGAATTATAAAACAAGACAGGGTGGTTTTCTATTAACAATTTTTATAGTCGCAAATAAAGTATAAGAATGTTTTGTCAACGAGTTAAAAAAATGTTGGTTAAAATTGGTAAAAATTCGTGGTTAAAATTCAGATCTATTATATATATATATATATATATATATATATATATATATATATATATATATATATATATATATATATATATATATATATATATATATTGGAATGTTGCACTACACTGTCATAACTTTTAAATATACACTTTATTTGTTTGCTGTACTTTTTGTGTTAGTGAATTTTCGTAGAAAAGATTCACTATTGGGGAAATCCCGACTTTTCAATTTTGAAAACATGTTTGCAAATGAGCGCGAACTAGGACCCCTAGAACCCATACTTGGGATCAGTTTGAGTGTATATATATATATATATATATATATATATATATATATATATATATATATATATATATATATATATATATATATAATCATAGTTATAACTCGAAAAATAATGGGCCGATTTTAAACCAGTTTGGCATGTACCTTCCTTTTGTAAGTGGCTTGGATAAGTTCGTTATCCAGGAAAATCCGACTAGCTTTTTCGGAAAAATTTTGAGTCTTATTTCGAAAAAAAATTCATCTCAAAAAATAAAAAAGCTATGGTATCCAAATTTGGTAGGTAGGTTTACGATATAAAGAGTAAACTATACACCAAAATTTAGCTTTCTCTTACAATAAAAAAAGTGATAAAAAATATTTGGTGCCAGATCATTTATATGACAATTCACTCCCATAACGCACCTGCTGCATCCAGCCTTTTTAATTTGTTTACGTGGACTGCAGTTTTGAACCTTCCTCATGGTTGATCATCAGCACGCTACTCAGTAGTAGGCTAAATAAAAAGTCACAAAACGTACAGCAAACAAATAAATGTTATTAACAAAAGATGATCGCAAAGAAAAACTAAGTCCGAATACAAAATTTTAAAATCCTTAGCCTACTTTGATAGTTCGCATAATTTGTATCCCACGCAACCTCCTTATTGAAGATATTAAAAAAATTCGTTAACAAAAGTTGTTCAAAATAATCAATTCAACAGTATCGTCTAAAATAAGAAAATACAAACATCAAAAGTTCGAACGCAGCAAGGGCGTTATGGTAGTGAATTTTCGTTAAAATGTTTTTAATAGCAAATTTATCTTTTTTTTTAAGCAAATAATTTGGTTACTAGTTTAAGTTACTGGTATAAGCTATATAGGAGCAATGCACCATATTTCATCAAAGTAACTTTATTGTTTGAAAATGTACAAAAATCTTGCGAAAATAAACGTAGAATCTTTCCGAAAAACCTGGTTTCCTGGCCAACGAACCTTAGATTAAGCTATCGAAAGAAACATTTTGTGAAAATCGCTACCATAACGCACTTACTGAATCCCCAATTTATTTTCTTACAAACATGCATTATATTTCGATTGAAAATGCAAAAAAATGCAATAAGGCGTGTTCGATTGAGTAAAAAAAAGTATTACCAGCGACTATGTCAGAGTTCTCATGTTTGTTGTTGAATTCAGTAAATTTAAGCCAAAATGTTTTGTTTTATCAATTGTTGTTTTAGTAAACATTTAATTCCATGAAATTATTTCGAAACGGTAGCTCCTGCTAACAAAACAGATTATAAGCTGAAAAATTTAGCTCTTAAATTGTTTTCATTGTCACTTGTAAAGCTCTAAAGTGCGTGTTTAAAATTTCAAAACACCCCATGTTTGTCATCAAGTGTACTCTGGAGAAGTAAAATGTTCCCGGCCCATTGAAAAATAACAATTATTCCCTTCAACTGTGCCTTTTGTTTGTTCTCCGATCCTTCTTCCAGTAAAAGTAAAAGCCAAAAGCTGACTGACGTTTTCCGTGTGAACTTTCCCGCACGCCAAGCAACTGGTTAAAGCCATCCATTCCTACAGGAGGAAATAGATGGGAAATTTACCGTGGAGATTTTCTCGTTTGTAAAATTGAGGTGTGCCATAAAAATCCAGAGACAGCTGTGATCAAATAAATGAAAAGCTTTTAGAGTTTGCGTCACAGAAGGCTTATTACCGATCAGCTGTGCTCGTCGACATGAGAGAAGCTACTATTTCATGGAGTTACTAAGTTGACGTTGTTACCTGAAATTGGCGTACAAATAATTAAGAATAGTGATATTTTGTGCATTTTTTTCTGTTTGAAAAATGAAAATGTTTATACAGTTATTCTACCAGGAAAATATCATTAAATACAGATGTAAAGACTGCTCTGTCTTCACAAATGCTTGTTTTCTTGTCTGTAACCTGTTCCGCCTTTTACGGTATCGTCAGGCAGGAAAAAGATTAATTTAGTTATATGCACTAAAAAATCGTTGGGTCGTTAAGGTATTTTGATCAAGAATTATGCAAAAATAAAATAAAAATGACAGATGACTTCGTTAAATCGTATATGTGACGTATGTTAATAAAAAAATGACAGATGACTTATTTAAATCGTATATGTGACGTATGTTAATAAATAGCATGAAAATAAAATGAACTTATAACAATAATAACCATAGCAGCAATGAAAGCAGGTTCTATATAACCAAGATATCAACATACATCAACTTATGACATTATTACAATTATTTTTATTAGTCAGATATATTCTCGTAGATATATCTAATTAAAAGGAACAGTTTCCAAAAAAAAGGAGAATCCACTAAATCAGTTTGTTACTTAAAACAACGCAGTTGTCATCGTGTCTGTGCTTTTTTATCGCTTAGGCTTCCAAAAAGTCACATTTGCGGTTGTCATTACAAAAATCTAGTGGCTCTACGCGGTTATTCACTGTGGGTCGATGTTGAGTATCGATAATATGTTTGGCAAATGTAGATTTTGTCAGCGTGGTTATTTTTAAGTCAAGAATATTGGCACAGTTTGACGCTAATAACCTTTTGTGGTTTCTTCTAATAATATTCGATCCTTCTCTTCAAAGTGTATGTATCCTGCGCATCCCTATTTTGAACCGGAGTATTTTTTAATTGCTAGTTGATTTCTTATTTTCTTTTCTTTTTGTTTTCTTTTTATTTTTCTTTCTTTTTTCCTTTTTTTGCGCTACTTAAATGTTAATCTTCTCATTAATGTACTAATTTATTTTATTTAGCTTTTTTTTAAGTCTTTTTTTCAATAAAAAAAGCCAAAAGTTTGCATAATATGTCTGTGTGAATATACATTGGCATGTGTCAGATTTTTAAGCTAGAGTACAGTTCGCTTGTAAAAGGAAAACTGGTTTATCTTAAAACTTTTGGAATGTGTAATGTGTAAGCAAAGGTGGTGGTGTTAAAGATAGTTGAGAATTTTGTTGGCTGAAGTGTTAGTGTTAGATGGAGTGAGGTTTGATAAAAATTGAGAGTGATTATTTTAGAAACGTCCTTTGCAAAGCTGTCAAAGTGTGGAGGAAAATGTAAGAGGATATACTTTATATAAGTTGTGTATATAAGTACACTTGGAGAACACAAATCACCACAACACATTTTAAAAGATTTGGGTTCTCCAAGTGTACTTATCAGTGCTCATCACAGGTTCCAATCTTCACTTAGTAAATTGTGTATATGTATAGCCGCAAGTGTTAAACTTCATTGTACTTACACACTGTATAATTGTTCAACCATAAGAAATAATAATATATATATATATATATATATATATATATATATATATATATATATATATATATATATATATATATATATACATATAGTCGTAAGTAGACATTTTTACCACTGAACCAAGGGGTACCTGGTTCGATTGCTAGGGTTTCCCTTTCACTTTTTTCAGTTCTTCAGAGGTTCTGGCATTGTATTTGAGCAAGTTGAATGTCTGCACGTTCCGCCATTCGGAGGAAGGAGGCGTAAAGCTGTTAGTTCGGTGTCCATGCGATGTTGGGCACGTTAAGGATCCCTACCCTCCTTACAGAAAGGCAGAGATTCGGCAAAGTTTCCAGGATAGTAAGGTGAAATTTCTCCCTGGCGTCGGTGGTTGGCCATAGTCTCGGAAATAGACCGATGTTAATATATATATATATATATATATATATATATATATATATATATATATATATATATATATATATATATATATATATATATATATATATATATATATATATATATATATAGAGAGAGAGAGAGAGAGAGAGAGAGAGAGAGAGCAAAAGGCAAAGACCGGTTTTTTCCTTTTTCGGACTCCTCAATATGACTCATCTGGCCATGTCTGGTGTTGTGACGGTTCTAGGCTTACAAGTACACACAGTACAGTAAGGTGGAAGCTGTGAGAACTAAACTAGTGAGCGAAAACAACTACTCCCCTGGCTAATACCAAAACGGGTATTGAATTACCACTCGCTAGCCATTCTCACATCAGTGCTGCCGGGAATTGCAATAAGATGTATAGACAGAGAACCATGGAAGCCTAGAACACCATATATATATATATATATATATATATATATATATATATATATATATATATATATATATATATATATATATATTTATTTATATTGTGCTGATTTTGATTAAATTTGGTAATTACCTTTGGAAAATTCAGGTTTCTATTGTAAAACGTATACTATATATCAAATTAAAAATTTGTAAGTTAAAGTAAAAGACAGTTATAATCAATTGAAATATTTTTTATGAAAATTCGCTACTGTATTGCACTGGCGGCGTCCATACATTTATTTAATGTGGGGATTGACATTTTTAAGTTGATACTTGTGTTACGCCCATTATAAAATGTAAGAGGATATATTTTATATTCCCACGTAGAACTTGCATTAGATGTTATTAGGTGTTATTTACACTTTTTTAATGCAATGAATTAGCAGCATGATTAAAATAGTGCTGCAAATTGAATCATAACTTCCACATAACTGTGATAATTCATTCTCTTCAGAAAGACATTCTCATGGAATGAATTTAGGACCCATAACTTGACTACAAAGAAAATATTTGTATTCCTGTATGCATAAATTTTTTGAACGTTATATTACTCGAGCTTTATTGAAAAAATGTCAATTTTCACCAAATCACTCCTTATTTATCCCATACCCCTTGAAGCGATCTTACCCAAAAATAATTCGAAGCATTATTTTGTCGGGTTGATACTAAATTTGAAGATATCTCAATTCGTTCGAAAGTTATTGCGCCTATTAAGAGACAGACGTACATGCCGACAGATCGACCGACCGACAGACCTACAAACAACAAAAATTCGTTCCAGAATCAAGCTTTTTATATATTTTGAGACTTTTTACGCCGTTTAAAAAAAATTCTTGAAATTTTTGGCAGCAATATTCCACCCCCACACATTCAACCTCTAATTTAATTCCAACACAGAAAACCAGATGTTTGATAAAATTAAAAGTTTTATAAGAAATAAACCCTAAAACATGATATTACTCGAGTTTGAACGAAAAATGTTAATTTTTACCAAATCACCCCCCATTCATCCCCTACCCCCTTAAGCGACTTTACCCATAAATAATTCGAACCGTTCGTTTGTCAGGTGCTAACTGTATACCGAATTTGAAGACGATATCTCAATTCGTTCTAAAGTTATCGTGACTACAAACAAACAGACATACAGACCGACAGACAAAAAAATTTTCGTTGTCAAATCATGTTTTCTATATGTTTGGTACTTTTTATGACGTTTAAGAGAAATTTTTTTTGAAATTTTTGTCGAAGCGATACTTCCACACGTTGTGACGATGTCTAAGTAAAACTGCTGAAGCTTCAATCACTGTGACATTGCCGAACATTTCTATGGCATGAATAAAGTGGGAATGCTGATGCCATTAATTATATGACAATAAATGTGAATTATGCAATTTTATACAACACCTGGCTTCATTATTTTCTTCATAACGCCCGTATCAGTTTTTCGCATCTGAGAGTAAAGTACATTTAGTCATTTGAATCGTTTACTTTGACGATTATTATTTATAATTTAATTTTTAAAACGTATCATCACTTTGATTGTTTGCATATTTCATGTTTTTAATAGACTGATTATCTTATGAATTCCTTTCAATTTTTTATATTAGTCACACCATCTGTTACGATCACAACGTTCAGCAAAGTTATATCGACACTTTTGCTTGAGACAGTGGTTTCTTTCAGGTCGTTCATATTAAAATAAATAAAAATAGTAAACATTGTTTATTGAAGTTAATAATTGATTTTATTTTTTTCATTACTGCAGTTCCAGCAAAACCTTTCTTTAAATAAACACATGAGCTAATAATAGTGACATATGGTATACAAAGAAAATGAAACGACCAAGTGTTAAAAGCAATAAAAGTCGTGACAAATCTCCTCTTATGTATGGACTCTGCACCTATTAAATAACAGCTTCATCATTTCGATAATAACTTGGAAATTTGCTTACTGGCTGTTGTGATTTGATTTTGTTGATTTATAAACAAAGAAACATTATATCCTTTTATTTATGAAGGCTTTGCTTTTGTATTTTCATCTTTTAATTAGATAGCTACCCATAGGTTTATGTTTACACGGTGAAAACAGAAAGCCGTTCAACAGTAATTTAATGCTACCTTATGGAAAAATGATATTCCTAGTTTACTTATTTTACTTGGCGATGTTGTTGGACCGGAACATTGAGCCAGAATAAAATTTGCAGTGAGAATAGGCAGTTTTTCGGTAACGATAACATTGTTTACAATCCTCGTCATGAGAAAATACTCATGCCAAAAACATGATTATAGAACCGACATCGATTCACTCTTCAAGTACTATTGCATAGAGCCGAAAAAAGCCTGCTACATAGTCTGGTCAATCTCCAAGTAGGTATTACTTCTCACACGATGTCTAGAGATGAGAGAAGTAGTGCTTCTGTTTTCATGCTCCCCATCATAACTAATTATGGCAGGTACCCCTCATCCTGAAAAAAGAAAGCCTGAAGCTATGTATGTCCTTAGAATAGGTGTTAAAACTCCTAGACGAGCCCGCTGGCAAATGAGGTTTAGCTTCATTGGAACGATAGTTTGGTGGTAACGATCCGACCATTAGTACTATCAATAAAAACAAGACTTAATAACGAATCGACCACCAGGGCCATAAAAAGCAAGGGTTCTTAACGAATCGACGACTAAAAAACATGGCTCTTTTTAAGGAATCGACCATCAGGGCCATCAAGAACACAAGGCCTCTATACAATCTAGTGTGGCAAGTAGCAGGTTTAACCCACACTTCTGGTAATTCATAGTAAAACATGGAAATTATGGAAAAAGTTCGGAACATGTGGATCGAAATTCAAGTTTAAAGAAAGTGCCTATAACGACATAATGTAATTTGTGAGAAAACGATGCGATTATTCAACGCAATCGTTTTGCCACAACTTCGACAGAGGAAGCCAAACTTTAGACGAGCAAAGGCAGGCGGGAAAATTCAAGAAAAGATTTAATCTTCATGATGTAACGATGGTGGGAGAATCCGGTCGGTCTTTCATACTACATCGGCTTCTTTTCCTGATAAACTTATGAACGTCGTCTCCATAGGGTTGCCAGACCTCCCGATTTAGGTGGGAGCCTCCCGCTTTCATGTAGACTTTCGCGCGTTTTTTACCTTCCTGCATCGCGCGTTACAATTTAAAACTTTCTGCAATTTACAGATTCAACTATACAGCATAATAATAAAATAAGGTGAAATATAGTATCAAAGGTAAAAAACTTCTATTAATAGAACGTGCCGAATTGGTTTTCGATTGAAAATGGAACAAAAATGGTCTAAGATACTAAAGTATGTGATAAAAACCGCAAATCACAAATTTTTTACCAAATGCCTCAAACCCAAACTAAACGGTCTTCAAGAAACTGCATTTACTTGGTTTAATTATTTATTTATTTTAAAATAAAAATTGACTAAAGTATGTAACATAAACACATAACCATTTTAGTGAATTTTCTTAAAAAAAATTCACTAATGAGGAGATCTCGACTTTTGAATTTTGAAAAAATTTCTTCAAATGAGCGCTATTTAGGACCCCCGGAACCCAAATCCGAGGTCAGTTTCAGACTTTATATGTTTATATATATATATATATATATATATATATATATATATATATATATATATATATATATATATATATATATATATATATATATATATATATATATATAGTGTCACACCTATAACTTAAAAAATAATGGACCGATTTTAATAAAATTTGGCACATACCTTCCTTTCGCAAGTCGCTTGGATAAGTTCGTTAGCCAGGAAAATCCGCCGAGGTTTTCCCGGAAAATTTTGTGTTTTCTTTCAAAAAAAATCGAAAAAAATTTATATCTCCAAAATTTCAAAGAAAAATAAATTTGGGTTCTCCTCAAAACGTCAAAATCGCGATTTTAAACGTCAAAATTGGTGAGTACCTTCCTTTTGCAAGTGGCTTGGATATGTTCGTTATCCAGGAAAAACCGACGAGGTTTTCCCGGAAAATTTTGTGTTTTCTTTCGAAAAAAATTTATATCTCCAAAATTAACAAAGTAAGGACAACCACATTTTATACACGGGTTTATATCATTATAAGCAAGTTACCTACCAAAATTTAGCTCTGTAGGTCAAAAGACAAAAAAGTTATAGGCATTTAAACAAAAATAAATTGGGTTTTTTCACAAAACGTCAAAGTTGCGATTTAAACGTCAAAATTGGCAACATTTAGGAAAAGAACTTGAATCTAATACGGGCTATGGAAATAAAATGTCTTAAGAAGAATGTTTTATTTAATTTAATAACTAGGTATTAATTTATAATTTTTATATAAATAAATGATTAAACATGAATTATGACTAAAATGATTAGAACGCCCGCTGGAATACGACATTAACACAAACTTCCAACAACTGACTCGTTGGTCTAGAGGTATGATTTCCGCTTAGAGTGCGGGAGCTGCCAGGTTCAAATCCCGGTCAAGCCCAAATACGTTTTGTTTGCTTTTTTTTAAACCGATTTCAAACAAGGAGGAGGTTCTCAATTCGCCTGTATGTTTTTTATGTGTTACCTCAGAACTTTTTAGTGAATTTTCTTAAAAAAAATTCACTAATGAGGAGATCTCGACTTTCGAATTTGGAAAAAATTTCTTCAAATGAGCGCTATTTAGGACCCCCGGAACCCAAATCCGAGATCAGTTTCGGACTTTATATGTTATATATATATATATATATATATATATATATATATATATATATATATATATATATAAATTTAGCTCCGTAGGTTAAATGAAAAAAAAGTTACAGGCATTCAAAGAAAAATAAATTTGGGTTCTCCTCAAAACGTCAAAGTTGCGATTTAAACGTCAAAATTGGCAACATTTAGGAAAAAAACTTGAATATAATACGGGCTATGGAAATAAAATGTCTCAAGAAGAATGTTTTACAAACCCTGAAGCCTTAGTTTCAACCGTCATTGTCCTTCATTTTAATAAAATGTTTCCAGAAAATTCATTTCAAATAGATCCTTTCTCTGATGCGTGGCAGTAGCCTTAGCTATAGAGTTTATCGTTAATAGTATATAATTTTTGTAGAATTTTCGTAAAAAAAATCAATAAAGCTCAATATATCTGTTATTATACCAGATATGAAAAAAATTGTATATATTAATTATAGGGTGTCTTGAGCTACATCTAAAAAAATTATTTCTACAATTACAGGGTGGCCCATAAGTCGTTGGTGATACAAATTTTCTTTTTTTTTAATCAAACACGCCTTATGTTATTGCATTTTTGCATTTTCAATCGAAATATAATTCATGTTTGTAAGAACAAAAATTCTGGACGCAGTAAGTGCGTTATGGTAGCGAATTTTGATCAAATGCTTAATATTTGAATAGCTCAATTTGCTATTAACGTATAAGGTTGACCAAAAAACGAGTTTTTTCGGGAACACTTTAAGTTTACTTTCGGAAATTTTTGTACATTTTCAACCAATAAAGTTATTTTGATGAAACATGGCACATTGTTTTTACTATATGGATTATACTGGTAACCAAATTTGATGCCTGCTTTCTTAAAAAAAAAACACACATTATTGCTATTAAAAAATAGTTTTATGAAAATTCACTACTATAACGCACTTGCTGCGTCCCGAGATTTTTTTTTTTTGTAAATACTTGTAATTGTCATAGTCTCATGATATTACTTGTAAACCCCAGTCAGGCGTTATAGAAATGAGTGAATATAGGTCGAAGTTTTGTTGTTTTAGGCGGAGCTACAATGACTGAAATGGGAGGTGCTTTGTACTCATTATTTTATGCGTATGACTTCTCCTGTAGCGGTAATCTTAGTAAATGCTGAGTGGAGTCTTTTAGAGAAGAGAAGAAAAGAAAATAGATATTTCTATTTCTTTTCTTTGAAAAAAATTAATTTCGACTTTGCAAACTTCACAAAGCAGTTGCAGTTGATTATGAATAAGGTATAATTGCTAATTATTTTAATTTATAATACCTTTTATGGAAGTCAAATGTAAATCTTCAGGTTTTATTTCAGTAGGCAGTAGAGCAAAAAATCAACGGGAAGATTAAAAAGCAAAGTAAATCTATAAACTACTGCCTTCTAGATTTCTGGCTTGACCTTGGGTCTGATTTTTTCATTCAGCAGCTTTATCGTACAACGCGTTTCGTTTTGCGGCATTATCAGATATGAGTTAAAAAGTATTCTCATCAACTGTGAGTAATTTTAATCAGATTCTTGCAATCGAATTAAATGATTATAGATACTGTTTTTCTTTTTTATTATTATCTATATTCGATTAAAATCATTCTAAATAAATGTAACAGATGTTGGTCACTTCTGCTATTGGTACTTTGCCCTTTGAGGTTGTCGATGATGTTCTTCCTTTGATGGCTGTGTTGTCTTCTGCTAGTGGTGCCTTATGCTGTTGATGGCTCTATGAGGTTGGCGATGATGTCCTTCCCTTCTGACGATATTTGTCACTTTACTTAAGGTTAAAGGTTTTAACGATAAAAACCAATATGTACCTTTCGATTTTTGTCAGAAGTGTAGGTTTTTTTTAACCTATACTACCGACTGCGCCAGTTTGTATAATTCCCTTTTAACACTTCAAAACTTAAAAAAACTTTATTTATAAAACCTAACAAGACTAATTATACATCAAAACAAAGAAGAAATACATAAGACGTTTAATGTTGAAATTCTTGTAATATATTCTAACATCGAATTCTACACTACGCGTATCTATTAACTACACTATGCTTAGGTGACATTATGAAAGAAAACAATTAAAACAAATAATAAAGTAAACTTAATTAGGAATCAGCGGTTTTCACATATCCGCGTTGCCTGTCTGCTTAACATTATATCACACCATGTATGCATGTTAACAACACAGCATTAAGAACCTCGGTGGTTCAGAGGTAAGAACGTGTGCCTCTGAACCGAAGGGTACTGGGTTCGATCCCAGGGTACTCCTTTCACTTTTTCAGTACAAACTGTAATATTAACATCAACCGAGGTTCTGGCATTGTATTTGAGCAAGTTGAATGTCTGTACGTTCCGCCCTTCGGAGGGGGCGTAAAGCCGTCGGTCCCGTGTCCATGCGATGTTGGGCACGTTAAAGATCCCTACCCTCCTTACAGAAAGGCAGCGGTTCGGCAAGATTTCCAGGAGTGAGGTGAAACTGCTCCCTGGCGTCGGTGGTTGGCCATAGTCTCGGAAAAACAACATAGCATTATACCGGGTGATGTAACTTGAGATCCTTGTTCTCAGTCATTTGCTACATTTACTGTCATCTATAATAGTACTCCCAACGCACGTGAACATTTCTAATTTTCAAGCTGTTGATCGTTTAGCTTTATTTAGTCCTATCTTCACTTATCTTCATTGCTTTTGTTTTCGCCAGATTCATTCTAACTTTACGTCATCTTAACACAATAAACATTCTTTGTCATTCCTTTCTCGTTTCTACTATCAGCGTACTTTACAGAACGGAGCCGCCGTCAATTTATTTTAATTTTTGCTGTCTTACTTTTAGCCTGTTTACTGTATCTATAGTATTTTATACAAGACAGTTGGTGCGGAAATGTTATAACGGCTTATTTTATGGCACTAAATAGAAGTCTAGACACTTACCACTTAAGTTTCATGATTCTTTAGATCTGTTGCTTCGCCATATCGTTTCGCGAGGAAATAGCAAAGCCACAATTAATGTTCTAGCAGTATATTCTGCTAGTGTACAAATTTTTACACATCTTCTTAATTCTATTTTCAAGTCATTCATTTTAAATCCATTATTTAATTCATCCAAGGCTTATCACCCCATTTTCAAATCAAATTAATTCGTATGCCATACATTTCCAGATACAAGTTAATCTGAAATGATTACGTAAATCCATTTTTCAAATAGACAAAATAAATGAATATAAGACTTTTTTCTCCCTTAGGACTCGTCCGCGTTTTTGCCGCCCCGATAGCACCGTAGCCTTTGGCTTATTGTGCATAATATATATATATATATATATATATATATATATATATATATATATATATATATATATATATATATATATATATATATATATATATATATATATATATAGGGTGGCGCATTGAAAACGAAACAGACCGATTTGCATCCAGAGATTTTTTTTTTAAGAAACGCTGAAACACCTCAATTTTAATATTGAGGGGGACATGTTTTGACATAAAACTCAACTTTGTCACATTATGCCCGTAAGGGTGGTGAAAACAACCATTATTTTTTAAATAGGGGACATGGGTCGAGTGTTACATCATTTGAAAGCTCTTTCTTTTCTGAATTCAGCACACTAATTTTTTTGGAAGTTTTATCAACTCGTTTAAAAATTATTCACAGTTGAAGATGCAAAAACGCATTTCATTCAATCCGATAAGAAATGTGCTGATAGTCAATGTTTTGTTGATTTATAAACAAAACAAAATGACTATCAGAACATTTCTTATCGGAATGAGAGAAGTGCGGTTTATTATTTCAGTTTATCGGTCGGTTTGATACTTGATAGTACCACCGAAAATTAATTTCACAATGGTGTATTCTGTAGAAGAAAGATTTGAAATAATTACTCATTTTTTCAAAAACGATGACTGTGCCAACCATACCGCAAATTTGTTTAATGAACGACATCCGAACTGATATGTTAACAGAAAATATATTTTGGGTTAGTTGCAAAGTTTAGACAAAGTGGTTCAGTAGCCAACAAAAAAACGGGATCCTGAACGTGAATTTCCGGTTAGAAATGAGACTACTGAGATTGAAGTTTTAGGACAAATTGCTGCAGACCCAACTTTGAGCACGAGAAAATTGGCCACTGTTTCAAACATCAGAAGAAGAACTATTTAGCAAATCTTGAAGCATAATACATTTCACCCGTATAAAATTCATCTTGTACAACAATGAATGAAGATGATTTTTATCGGCGGCTGGAGTTTTGTGAAGTTATGACTGCACGAATAGCTGATAACAGGAACTTTCTGTTCAATATCTGTTTTTCAGACGAGTGTACGTTTTTATTAAACTGTCAATCGCCATTACTGTCGTTATTGGGCAGATAATAATCCAAGAAATTTTTACGAAGTACACACCCAAACTCCATAGAAATTGAATGTCTGGACTGGCATTTTTGAAGACCGTTCAATCGGACCAATTTATCTTGATGGCAATTTTAGTGGCGAAACGTATTTGGCGTTACTAGAAGATATCGTTTACCCTCTACTAATTGACATTGTTGAAAATGATGATCGCTATCAAGAAAATCAATTAGTGATTCAACAAGATGGAGCTCCTTCGCATTTTTCACACCGTGTTAGGGAGTTTTTGAACAGAGAGTTTCCAGGACAATGGATTGTGCGTAGAGGTGCTATTGAGTGGCCCCCTAGATCACTGGATTTAACTCATTTAGACTTCTTTCTATGGGGCCATTTAAAGTGTAGAATTTACGCAACAGAAGCGGAGTCTCTGGAAGAATTACTACGACGCATTGTTGAAGAATGCCGTCTAATAACTCCACAAATGCTCTAGAATGTCAGAGCTCGTTTTGAACAAAATTTGTACTTTTTTATGGAAGCTGGTGGTCAACAATTTGAACACTTACTTAACTGAATAAACATTTTTTTACATGACAACTGTTTCGCAATGTGGATTCTTCAAAAAGAAAGTGCACAAATAAACATTTGTATTTCAAGAAGTTACATTGTAGTGAAGCACTATTATAGCAATATAGTGTACACCTTACGGTTGTCTTTATTAGCATTGAGCGATTAACTTCTTTGAGGTTATGGAACGGAAGAGCTAACATTTATTTATCGCCTATTGTTTCATTTGCAAACGTTATTTCCATGGAGATAATATCAGTGCAAATTTCGAAAGTCAAGTTAAACTGGTGGACAAGCAGGAGAGGGCATAATATCACAGTGTAATAATCCCAGAGCTAATATTAAATGCAATGCTCATGTAATAACACAACTTGTAAAGTTGTATTATGAATGTCTGATCGTCCGCCCATTTGTGCAATGCTGCCCTTTCAGAAAATGAACATACATATACATATACATTGCATTTTATTACATTGCATCATAGAGTAAAACATCTGGAAATGATGGAATGATTCTTGTATGCACTGCCCGTATATCTGTATCTCTATAAATAGCAATTACCAGCCTAGTGCAGCCATGAATGCAAAAAATACAGCGAAACGATCGGTGAGATACAGAGATTGATTCAAATAGTTGCCGTCCTCTTAGTTTATCAGATTAAACGGAATAATGTTACCGGTACAACATTACTCTGGTAAAAAGTTTGTAGCAAATGTGTACAAATATTTTAGCGAAGTGTATTAAAATATTTTATTTCAAAAATGCAAAAAGCCCTGGTCATTCCACAATTATATAAAGAAATGTGTTGTAAGGTGGGAGGTTTAGAGTTACAGTCGGACGGGAAAATTTTGATGAAATTTTGATATAGTGTTATGTTATTAACTATTACACTACAATAAACTAAAGGTGAAAAGAAATGCAACACAAAATTCAAATATACGTAGATCACAAAGTTAGACACATTTTCTGTGACATGGTATCGATCGTAGGAATTTATATATGTCTATATATATATATATATATATATATATATATATATATATATATATATATATATATATATATATATATATATTTATTTATTTTTACGCTTTATTTTATTGTTTACGTGGACTGCAGTTTTGAACCGTCCCGGTTCACCATCAGCACGCTACTGACTGGTCAGTCCACGTAAACAATTAAAAAATCACGAAAAGTACAGCGAACAAATAAAGCGTATATTTAAAAGTGATTACATTGTAGTGCAACGTTCCAAAAGAAAAAAAATATATCTACGAAAATAACAAAGTAAGGGCAACCAAATTTGGTACGCGGGCTTATATTATTATACGTAAATCACTTACCAAAATTTATGTCTGTAAGTTAAAAGCCAAAAAGTTATAGGCATTTAAAGAAAAATAAATAGGTGTTTTCCTCAAAAGTCGCGAATTTTAGTAAAAAATCAATAAAGCTTAATATATACGCTATTATACAAGCTACGAAAAAAAATGTCTACATTAATTATAGGATGTCTTGAGCTACATCTTAAAAATTATTTCTACAATCACAGCGTGGCCCATAAGTCGTTGGTGCTACAAATTTTCTTCTTTTTAGTGAATTTTCTTTAAAAAATTCACTACTGAGGAGATCCCGACTTTTGAATTTTTAAAAAATTTCTTCAAATGATCAGTAATTAGGCCCCCCAGAACACATATCCGGGGTCAGTTTCATATATATATATATATATATATATATATATATATATATATATATATATATATATATATATATATATATATATATATATATGTATCACACCGATAACTCAAAAAATAATAGGCCGATTTTGATTAAATTTGGTGAATACCTTCCTTTTGCAAATGGCTTGGATAAGTTCGGTATCCAGGAAAACCGGCCCAGGTTTTCCCGGAAAATTTTGTGTTTTCTTTCAAAAAAAAATTATATCTCCGGAATTAACAAAGTAAGGGCAACCAAATTTGGTACGCGGGTTTATATCCTTATAAGGTACATACCAAAATTTAGCTCTGTAGGTCAAAAGACAAAAAAGTTATAGGCATCTAAAGAAAAATAAATTGGGATTTTCCACAAAACGTCAAAGTTGCGATTTAAAAAGTCAAAAGGGGTAACATTTAGGCAAAGAACTTGAATCTAATACGGGCTATGGAAATAAAATGTCTCAAGAAGAATGTTTTACAAACCCAGAAGTCTTAGTTTCAACCATCATTGTCCTTCATTTTACTAAAATATTTCCAGAAAATTAATTTCAAATATAGACCCTTTCTCTGATGCTTGGCAGTAGCCTTAGCTATAGAGTTTATCGTTTAATGGCATATAATTTTTGTCGAATTTTCGTAAAAACTCAATAAAGCTCAATATATCCGTTATTATACAAGATATGAAAAAAAAAGTATACATTAATTATAGGGTGTCTTCAGCTACATCTTAAAAAATTATTTCTACAATCACAGGATGGCCCATAAGTCGGTGATACAAATTTTCTTTTTTTCAATCAAACACGCCTTATGTTATTGCATTTTTGCATTTTCCATCGAAATATAATGCATGTTTGTAAGAAAAGAAATTCTGGAGACAGCAAGGGGGTTATGGTAGCGAATTAGGATCAAATGCTTCATATTGGGATAGCTCAATTTGCTATTAACCTATAAGGTTGACCAAGAAACGAGTTTTTCGGGAACAGTTTACTTTCGGAAATTTTTCTACATTTTCAAACAATAACGTTATTTTGATGAAACGTGGGACATTGTTTTTACTATATAGGTTATACTGGTAACCAAATATGATGCCTGCTTTCTTTAAAAAAACACACATATTTGCTATTAAAAACATTTTTATGAAAATTCACTACCATAACGCACTTGCTGCGTCCAGAATTTTTTTTTAATCGAACACGCCTTATCTTATTGCATTTTTGCATTTTCCATCGAAATATAATGCATGCTTGTAAGAAAAGAAATTCGGGACGCAGCAAGTGCATTATGGCAGCAAATTTTTTATTAAAGGCTTCAAATTTGAATAGCTCAATTTGCTATTAACCTATAAGGTTGACCAAGAAGCCAGTTTTTTCTGGAACACCTTAAGTTTACTTTCGGAATTTTCTGTACATTTTCAAACAATAAAGTTATTTTGATGAAACATGGCACATTGTTTACACTATATAGGTTATACTGGTAACCAAATTTGATGCCTGCTTTCTAAAAAAAACCACATATTTTGTATTAAAAACATTTTTATGAAAATTCACTACCGTAACGCACTTGCTGCGTCAAGACTTTTCTTATTTGGGAAAACTCTGTTTATTTTGCAAGGTCAAAAATCTTAACAATATGGTTATTTAGCATCTTACAAATGACTTTGCAATACGGGAAAACCAAGTTTTATTTGTGGGACTTTTCGGCAAAAACCCAACTTCCACCGTCTCACAGTAAACTGTCCGATGAAGTTTTTTCTTTCATTAGACTGACTTTGGTAGGATCTAGTGCCACACTAGATAAATATTCTTCAGCATCATTATTATTAAAAAATCCCTCAGTTCCCACTATGATGTGGCAGCATTAACAAGCAGCAAGAATTAACCTTGCTTTCAAAACCTTAAAACCTTTCTCATTTAGATTTCTTTTGACTGTATTCTCCGTCTTCATTTTATTATTTTCAATCAGTTTTTCTTGTATGCCAGTGGTTATCATTGCCTTCTCTTTCCATTTTAAATTTTTGCCTGATTCTGTTTGGATACCCTCTTATACCCGGTGGACTTAAAACGTGGTCGGGGCTACATTTTTTGGGGAAGCTGGTTACGGAGCATGCGTTGGAGATACGTTTGCATCTATTTGAACATTCGGTGTGGGCGGCTGTAGAGTATTCATCGAGAAAATTAACCAATGGTTGTTCTGTAATTTGACTTGGCAAGAAATTTCTTTCTCGAAGCGGCGCTATTTACGAGCTCGAGGATAGGCTATTGGGTATTTGTTTGGCTATCCATTAAACTATGTTGCATATATCCAGGGGGGCTGCTTTCTTCAAAGACAAATAAAGTTTATAAAAATAGTAGGCTAGTATGCGGCTTCTTTGGGATCACGCCATTCGTATACCCACGCTATTGGATACTATGACCACTTTGTTCGTGGTCCACATTAGCGTAATTTCGTCTGCCGGTGGTAGGTGTAAATAAACCCGCTCCTTTCAAAAGACTGGAATATTTCTGGAAAAGCTTTTATGTTCACATTAAGGGAAAAATGTGTGCTTATGTTCTTCACAGAATTATTGAAGCCAAGAAGCTCTGAATTTGAAAATTTAAAGTGGCAGGTACCAATATAAGTTGGCAGTTAAAGCATTTGGCGGAGAAAGTTAGCAAAATTGTGTTTTTCTTCTAGTACAAGCATTTGCTCATTGTATGACACAGTGTAAAATTATAACGGCAAATAAAGTATTATTATTGCTATTAGTAAGTATTTGTTGATCTTTTCAGCGTATGTTCATTTCATGTTTGCTACCAATGGGACAGCGATGTCAATTATGAAGGCAGTTTTTCGTATGACCACAATATGTGGAATGTGATGATTCATTGATCGGTCAGTAATGATTTGCTAATTCCCGTTTATCGTCGTAAACGGGTGGCGCTTCATACTTATAATATCTCCTGTCTAATGGTATGTGTATTTATTAGTGCTCGATGAACTAGTTTGGTGACGTAGCCATAACG